>VZRJ01005582.1:1063618-1213570 GCA_013397565.1 Ptilonorhynchus violaceus
TCGATCTATATGCAAATAAGGAAATCAATTCTTTTTCTTTTTCCTCAGCAGTATTTTTTGCTTTCACTTTTCAATTCTCAATATACCAGAAAATATAATTTCTTCTTTCATACTCTTAATTATCAAGAGATAATTAAGAGTGGAGGAAAATAGGAAAGCAAAACAAAAATATAAAAATAAATAAAAATTTAGTAATTCTATTCATTATATTATAATATGTGGCCTGAAAAGAAGAAAGTGATAATAGGTAAGAGAAGCCTGTTTGAGTCCTACATTGCAAGAACTGTGAAGCTTAAAATGCCATGTGCTTGAGGAATAACTCTCCTGTAACAGTACATCTCAACAAACATGTATGAGCAACACAGGAATACAGAAAAGTGGACTTCTATTCTCTAAAATCTTTCACCTAAAATCTCATAGTAATTTTTAAAATATAACTCCAAACTAAAATGGAAAATTTGAAAATTGTGCATCATATGAATTGTGCATTATATGAAAAGAAATCTGGTTGAAAACTTATGACAGTGCAACTCAGTTTCAAGAATTTAGAAATCTTTTTGCATGGAAATCAAATATGCCCCATTGCTGGCACCAACTGCAAAACAGCAGAACTAAGGGATTTTTGATCATTTTTTTTCCCAGTAGGGAGATAATGGGACAAATGCAGTACGCTTCACTGGGATTTTTACACAAGTGAAACAACTCAGAATATATATCACTCATTAGTTCAACGATAATTCTTACTCTTGCCTACACCTGAATTACATGCCATGCTGAAAATTGCTCTGACTAAATGTCTGAAAAGCAGCTGAGAAGGATTTTCAGAGATGAAGTTTTGAAATGAAGTATGACAATTCAATCTATCATGTGTGATTCAGATTTTGCTGGAATTTAAGCTGGAATGTTAAAGCTCAAATAACCTATATTCAAAATAATGCAAATTGATGTGACTGAAGCATTATAATTTCCTGAAGGTTTTGTGGTGTCCTTCTCACATAGAACACGGCACATCCTACCTTATCCATTCCTAAGATTTTTTTAAAATTCCACTAATTTTCACTAAAAATCTAATTTGTGAAGAAATTTTAAAGATGTTGCTTTTGTTTTTCTTAACTAGTGCAATACAACATTATAAGCAATGTGGAAACAGATGGTATAACAAAATCGAATCTCTAATGTATTTATGTAATAATATAAAAGTTAGGAAACTGTTTTGAAACATGAAACCACAAGAAGAAACAGCATATAAAACAAGATGAACTTTGAAAAATTTTCCTGTATTTCTTAAACTGGTTTTGTGGAAAAAGATACAAAAGTATTTACTAGAACAGTACTGACAGGAAAGTAATATTGTAACAAAAAATATTTCTAAAAAGTTCATTTTTATTTAATTTAATACCTGTTTTAGTATGTTTACAACTCTATTCTACAATTATATCCTTGGTTTGCTTAATGTCTTGCATTTCATTCACTTTGTCTTTGTTCAGGGCCCTTCTCTGCTAAAGACACTGACATAGAGGTCTGGGCGTTTCAGGTTATCTAATCAGCAGCTCTGGCTATGGCAAGTCACGGTGTTGCCAGAAAACAAATGGCCATAAATAACACATGAAGGATGAAAACTCTCCTCTTTTATTGCTGCAGCCTGCAGTACATCTTCAGGCAATCCATGCATTTACTAACTTGAAAGTACATTTCAGTTCTCCCACCTTAACCTGAAGAACCGAGGGCTCATCTGAGAGAAATTCTCAAGCTTCCTTCTAGACATTAAATCAACAAATTCTCTGTTCACCATGAGAAATCAATTATGAACATTTCCATGAATGAAAGAAAATAATGATCTCAGATTTTATTAAAATATTTGGGATAGGGAAAATGACTGTGAAAAAAAAACCAATAAAAATTCCTGCAGCAGGACATAGAGGTTCTGTTTGCCTATGAGGCATTTATTTAACAAAAATGCCCCAAATATTTAAATAATCAACATTAAATTATATGAATTTGTGATGCAATAGAAAAACATACACAGTTCTCTGTATTTCAAAAACTGTTTCACAAATCAACATTGCCAACTCTAACATGAAGCATAAGTTTTGATGCTTTCTCAATGTTACCAGGCAGTCCATAGGGGAGTAACCCAATATCTTGGACTTTTCAGCATCTAAAGTCATCCTACTTTTAAGGCTTTACTAATATATGTAATACAATCATAGAATTATTTAGGTTGGAAAAGACCTTTGAAATGATGAATGAATGAATATTGATCCAACTGTAAGCCTAACACTGCCAAGTCCACCACTAAATCACGTCCCTAATTGTCACTACATTATAGAAAAGTTCAGCCTTCAAGTGCTGACAATCAAAGGAATTCACTGTGTGAATGAGGGACATCATACAAAAGGTTGAAGTTATCTTATGTCCCTCCTGATGCTGGGAACTCTGATTTTTGAAGCACCATACAAGCCTTTCCTGATGGAACGTGGCATACTGTGCAGAGTTCTTGTCCATGGTGAGATTCACCTCTAAGTTCACTAATACTCTTACAGGGTCTTGCACACAATAGACATTCATCAGTCACTGGTAGGAGCCATGTTTACTTAGCTTTGTAGGCTTAGCTTTGAATAGTCCCTTGGATAATGCATTCCAAAACCTTTTTCTTCATAAATCTATAGTTCCCAAATGGGTACATGTAATATTTAGGTGGAGAAGGCAATGTACTATGTACATAGTTATGATTGAATACACGTTTGTGATGTGTTGACCTTGGCAGCTTCCAGCTGCACACCCAGTCAGTCTCTCACTCTTGCCTGTCAACAGGACAAGGGAAGCAAATGGGATGAAAAAACTTTTGGATAGAGACAAGGAGATCACTTGACAATTATGATCACTGGCAGCTCAAACTCAACTTGGTGAAGGTTAATTTAATTTATTGCCAATTAAAATAGATTTGAATACTGAGAAACAAAGACAAAACCTGAAACACCTTCCCCACTCCTGTGTTTTTCCAAGTGCAACTTCATTCCTTCATTCTCCACTTGTCTGCTTCCACCTGACCTTTAGAGATGCAAGGGGAATGGCAAATGGTGCTCAGACCATAGCAGTTCCTCTCTGCTTCCTTTTTTTCATGCTTTTCTCCTCTTCTAGTGTAGATCCTCTTCTTGGGCTGCAGCTTTTCAGGAAGAAACTGTCCCTGGGTGGGGTCCTGGACAGTTCCTTCTGGGCGTGTCCACTTGCACTTGCATGGTCCTTTCCACAGGTTGCATTGTAAATATCTGCTCCACGGTGGTTCTCTCCAAAGGCTGCAGGGACATAGCTGCTCCACTGTGCAGGGGCTGCAGCTGAATCCTGGCTCTTGCATCTGGAGCACCTCCTCCTGCTCCTTGTTCTCTCACTAAGGTTCCTCCCACTGTTTTTTAATCACTCCTCGGTGCCTGTGCATCATTTTACCCTTTCTTCAATGTCATCCCCAAGGTGCCATCATCTCAGCTAATCTGGCTACATCCCCTCCCAGCTTCTTCTTCTCCCCCTCAGCCCACTTGCTGGTAGGGAAGTGTGAGAAGCAGAAAAGGCCTTGACTCTGTAAGCACTGTTCAGCACTAACCAAAATATCCTTGTGTTATCAACACTCTTTTCAGGATAAATCCAAAACATAGCACTGTACAAGTTAAAGTGAAGACAATTAACTATATACCTCAAACCAAACTGGTACATTTGGCTTAGCATGTGTGAAGATGTATCATTTCCACTTCATACTGCCTTGTATTTTCCTGTCCTCACAGTTGGTGTCACTGGACACCACTGCAGGAGAGGTAGTCTGACAATAAGAACCTTCAAGTTCTTGTCATCTCTTCAGCTTCTGTCAGTATTCAATATGCAGCTAGAAGTAGTATTTTAAAAAGGGTGTAATTTTGAATCGGTGTAGAGAAGTGTTGAGTCCGTATTCCAAGTGAGATTGCATTCCCTTTCCTCATTGCCAAAGGTTCTAGTGGGGCCAGTATCACCAGATAGGTAGATCTTAAAATTCAAGAGGTTTATGGTCCAACCTGGGCCCTAAAACATATCAAGGTAGTCTGTCTTGTACAAATGTTTTTTTTCCTTTTCCCACAAGTTGAAGTAGGCCTTTTTTCCTGCACATATGATACAACAGCCACAAGATCTGTGTGAGATGGGGAGAAGTAGTCTCCAATAATCCAGAATTCCAACAAAATTCTAATGCAGTTTCATTTTTCAAGATAATTTGTTTGGCCACTTCAGGCAATATGTGTTGGGGTTTCTGCCGTAATGTCTGAGGTGGACCCTTGTATTACCTTTTTCAGATTGATCTCCCATCTATGTTTTCATGATGTCTAAAATATTACTATGAGTTTCTGTCACTTCCTGCTCAATGAGCCCAGTAATGATAGTAAAATACATGTAATGGAAAAATTTACAAGCTAGAGAAATGTTATTATTCTCCAGATGTTGTGCCACTAGCCCGTAGCAGATAGTAGGGCTATGCAAATGCCCCTGAGTCAGGACAGTGAAAGTAAATCGCAGTCCTTCCCAAGAAAAGGCAAATTGTTCGTGGGATTCTGCAGTAATGGATACGCTAAAGAAAGCGTGAGCCGTATCAGTCACAGCATGCCATGTTGCAGCTTCTACCTCAATGCATTCGAATAGTGTCCCTACGTTCAGGACAATTGCAGCCATGGGAGAGGCTGCTCTATTTATTAGCTGGTAATCTACCATCATGCATCAGCAACCACCTGGGCTTCTTTATGGGCCAAATAGGACTATTAAGGGGAGAGTGGTGTGGCAGATAATACCCATCTCCAACAACACTTTAACTGAGTGATTCCAGCATGTCTCCCTGGGTAACTGATACTATTTTAAGGCTACTGGGTTTGGAGGTGGCAGTAAAACAACTGGTGCACTAAAGTACTTAACCCACCAAAATAGCCTCAATTTCTAAGGAATATTTTCCACCTAAGATAAAGAAGGTTTTACACATCAAAATGTTGTCCTCCATTGTTTATCCGGGAGCTTGAGTCACACTTACTCAGGCAGCAAAAGTTTTCTCAGATGTAGGTTTAGGTAGATTTCATGGGATGGCTCTTCAGAACCACCAGATGAATGTTTGTATAAGGTGACTGTGTGGGTAATGAAAAGGATTCCAGTGAATCTCAGTTGCTTCAGCATTGTAAGTAAGGAAGATCTGTTGCCAGGGTTTTTTCCCATTTTAGTCGATAATTAGTGGGATTTGTACTTGATGATCCTCCTGTCCCACTCCATTCCCCTGCACATCATGAGGTTTTGCCATGCCTGAACAATCCTGATGTTGGTTTGGATATTGTTTTTAAAGGACAGTGGAGATTAAATCCTGAGTGAATTTGACTGGGAGGATTCTTTCTCCTCCTCTCCCTGACTAGCAAGGGAAGCCAAGGGTGTTACTACATCAATAGTACACATCTTTTGATGTTGTCTTTTTCTTTTCCCTGGACAGTCCCCAATTATACAAAATTATGCCCTTAGTATAAGGAGGATGTCTGTAAATAAATACGACTGTGTAACAGAGGTGAATAATTTGTTATCTGGTCTCATAAAGCTGTGGGAAAAAATTCCCTGCCTCACAGCCAGTTCCCAAAGGTATGCCCAGGCTCTCCACATGCTTCCACAAAACTGGTTTATCATCCCAATCCAAAAGGGCTGGTTACTGTGCTTGGACAGTTTATAGCAAAATACTGAGATTGGAAAAGATCCTTAAGATCATCTGTCACAGGAAGGGGTCCGGTGCCAGGGGAGTGCTGAAAACTCTAGCCTTGGGGTCTCACAGCCCTCCACAATCATCAAGTCAAGCCATTAACCTAACACTGCCAAGTTCACCACTAAACCATGTCCATGCACCATATCCACACATCTTTTAAATTCTTTCAGAAATGGTACTCCACCAATTCCCTGGGCAGGCTGTTTCAACACCTAACCACCACAGTGAAGAAATTTTTTCCTAGCATCCAATCTAAACCTCCCCTGGCGCAACTTGAGGCCCTTTCCTCTTGTCCTATTTCTTGTTATTTGGGAGAAGAGACCAATCCCCACCTTACTACTACCTCTTTGGTTGTTGAGATTAATAAGGTCTTCCCTGAGCCTCCTTTTGTCCAGACTAAACAATGCCACAGTACAAGGTGTTAAAATGACAGTTTTCCATTACAGTTCAAAACATAATTTCAGGAGGAGGGAGGGTGGTGTTTTAGCAAGTTCTGAGTTCACTCTGAATGGTCATACTAAACTAAACTAATGGTCATACTAAACTTCAGATTATCGGTTTAAAGAACAATATCTTTCATATTTTAAATGCTTTTTATATTGTTTAGTATTCTGCTGCAAAAATGGTAGGTATGGTTGAAGTTTTTTCCACTCATTTTAGGTGCCTCATCAAAAAGATGAAAATAGAATATTAGCTGAGGCATTATCAGTTTTTAGTATCTCTTCTTGATGACTTTGTTGAATATCGGGAAAAAATATATTTCTGAAACAAAGAAGTCACTAAAGAGAGGGCAATTATATTTTTAAATTGTTGCAGAAATTTTAGATGTATTTTCACGTAACCAAAAATATTACTGTAGAAGCTTATGCAGCAACACAGCTGGCAACAATAGAGAGACCTTTTGTCAGGAGCACTTAGTATGGATCTCTTTGCAAGGCAAGTCCCCTTGTAGAAAATTTGTTCTTCTTTTGTGCTAGTCTACTAATTCCCATTGATTTGTCACCACTCTTTCAACTGCAGTTGTAGGTGACTGGTTTTTAAACAGTCTTCTCTTTATAATAAGGTGATGATGTTACTGAAGGCATAAAAATAGTTTAAGCCATTTATTTAATTGAAAATTGGAGATTTAGCAATGCAAATAATTCTTGTTTTTTTGCTCTTGCACTTCAATGATTACATATGGATACTTTTAAGACCCTGCTCATAAAAGGCTTTCAATGATTTTCAAGACTCAAAAGAAGAATCTCTGTACAGAAATGTTTGCCTTCCCATAAACAAAGTAGCAGCATTTTCAAACCAAACTTCCAAATTTCTTGTCAACTTACTTGAAAGGGCAGCTTCTGAGGTAAATCAGTGTTTTGTCCCTCAGCTTCTTTAGATTTTGAGCCTGTCAGCTAGGATGCAAGAAGGAATCAAATGTGGCTTTTAATTCAACTTCTAGGGGGAAAAAAAGAAAAAAGTAATGAAAATTTCAATTATTATAAATACTTTGCAAGTGTTAATTTCATGGAAGTTACTGAACAATTATCAGGAACAATTTTTACTTATTACAAAGCTATGGTAGGGCTGAAATTAAATAAAGTATATATAAAGTTAGAGGCTTTAATCTATATTTTTTTCCAAAGGAAAATGCAGAAGAAACCAAATTCCAAATATATATGGAATGAAAAATACCAAGAAATCTGGAACTCAGGAAAAGAAAATCACAGATAGGTAACTGTTTATTTTCTCAGCTTCGCAGAAGATACATGGTCATTCAAACAAAAGTCATAGGAAATAACTATACTTCCAGTAACAGAAAAATAAAACACAGTCTGGAGACATAAAGTGGAAAGTACCAGTACCTATTTGCTGAGGAATTTGACTGTAACACAGGAAGCTTGAAGAGTATTTGATTCTTTCACAAAGCTGCACAGGAACAGAAGGAAATATAACATCTCAACAGTTATACCAGAAATGGCCTTCCTACTTCCAAACATACCTATGACCAACAAAGGAAAGCTTTAAATGTCTTTTTATTTATTTATTAATTTTTTTATTTCATTCTGCTTTGAAAACAACATTAGATCAAAAGAAATTTTTTGTGAATGGACTAAGCCAATCATCATTTTCTAATGCTGATATAAACTTTGTTTCTGAAATCTGATTTAAAAAACAAACATTTTGAAACCATTATACACTGTTGTCAACTGTTCTTTGACTACCATAATAGTAAAATAGTGTTTACCAAATGAATGCCAGAGTTGCATTCACCACCTGGGATCTCTTTCAAGGTGCTATTAGTTACCTCTAATCCACTTGAACTGAAACAAAATCTCTGAATATAGCATTATTAATGTATTTTTTCTCTTCTATAGTTTTATTCCTAATGAAAACTATCATATCTATTGCCTATTTATAAATATTACTCTTTAAATTAATGTCTTTTAAAAATGCATAAAAGGAACTTGGACATTTATAATGTAATCAGAAGAAATTCTCTTGGTAGGCATGTTCTCTTCAATCTTTCTTCTGAAATAAACTCAACATATTGAACACTGCACAACAATTTACGATTTGGAATGGTCAAAATCATAGCTGACCACTGGGGACTTGCAATGCAATACGAACTGTCTCTTGACTGGCAAACTCCATTTAATTTCTCTCCTCTTCTCTAGGAATAAATGTTCCAGTACTTCTAACTTGTGACCTTAGGGAGTAACTTAGCTGAAAGTCAAAGTTAAAGGAGGTAGTAATTTAAGAGAGCTTAGTTACTGCAAGAGATTTGTAGCCCAATGTGATGGGCGAAGAAATGAATTCAGGTGTAATTAGGAAGATGAGATAGAAAATCCGCTAGCAGAAGAAAACTGAAAATCACACATAGAAAAAGATAGATATAGCAATTTAAAAGATATTGAAAATCATATTCTCTATTAGCTATTTTGAGCTGGGGCACATTTCTCAATTTCCCTTGGCAAAAAATGTTCTTTCTTGTATAAATAATAAATATTCATTGGAGCACCAACTTGAAACCATTTCATTAAACTCATGTTCCGCACTTCCTTCTTCAACTCACATTTAACTATCTCCTTAATTTCTGTGATATGTTGCACATATGTCTAGAATTGAAAAAAACCAGTGTCCATGCCTTTCCCTGTTATTAAATGTGATTGGAAGCTGTAGTAAAAAAAACCAAACCTGATCCTAATAGATAAACTCAAATGATTGTTAATTAATATTAGAAAACCCATCCCAACACAACAACAGAAAAACAAATCCTTTCATCAAAGCCCACAAAAACGAGGAGTTATTTTATTTCTGTGCTTTTAAAATACCTAAGAAAAAAACCATCAAGGATCAGCCTACATTAAAACATACTCAAATAACAAAGACTATTCCTAAAAGAACACTACATTTGATTATTTCATCAATTCTTTTTTGTATTCATTTTCAGTAACTCCTTATAGCCTTCCTCTCCTCAAATTTTAATGGTAAATTTCCTGCATTTCCATCACTGATAGTGAAGAATTCGCATTACCAAAATAATTACAAATCTCAGGAGAGAAGGAAATGAAGTAATCCACCAATTATTAAGGACAATTTCACAAGAAATGACAGGTGACCTGATATGCCAGGTGCTCTATTCTTGGTAGCAGATGATTGCAAGAACAACTAGTGGCCATCCTTATAACCTTGGGTTAATGCCTTACTTGGAGAACAGAGGACACCTCTATCTTGTTAAGTATTACTGCACATTTACTATGATTTTTGTAAGTATCATGGACTCTATTGTAAAACCGAAAGTCAAAAATTCACTTCTACAAGGCTGTATTCTCCATGGTGTTAGCCATTTAAGGTTGTAGTTCAGATGACATCAGTATTTACCATCTCCACCATGAGTGAGAAAAAATTGTACTCTACAAGTACTCTCATGACCATATCACAGCTACAGCAGGGAAATCTTACTCCTGTGCATATATGTCAACACGAGCTGGGGGAGGCACCCAGGTTTTCTCAGGTCATTGATGAGAACTGGTCCAAATCAGAGCACAATATGTTGTGTCCCTGTTTCACTGAAGAGGACAAGACCGTGGTCCTCTCTGCCTTGATGTTCCTCTGCTTCTACAAGGCAATAGGGCCTTTTACTGGTTGTTCTGATGTCATTGCACAATTTCCTCATATTTTGCTTTATTGCATTGCATTTAAACCACCACTCTCTTGCCTGGGTGTTGTCTGGGCCAGCCTATTGAATGTCTCTTATTTGACCATTAATGATTTAATCAGTTGTAATCTCTTCCATCTTCCATTGCTGATCACTTCTTCACATTATTTTTGGGTACTGCTTTGCAGGCAAGATTGTTTAATTCTTCATGGTACTTTCAGATTGCTCAAGTCACTAATCTTCAGGTAAATGTTATTTACATCCATTCACATGTTTTGGGCCATTTTTAGTGAGTCTGTTTCAAAATAGACAGATCATCAGTGGGAAATTCACACTCTAAGTAAAGTGAAAAGGGCTTAGGCCTCCTCATGAATTGTGGAGGAAATTTGGAAGATCTTTAAAAAAATTTAGGCTCCCAACTTAAAAATCACTGAGCTATCCCAAGGCAGATGGGATGAATCCAAGTCTTTATGAATATAGACAAAAAACCCTTGAGATTCTGGACCCTAAGCTAGGTTAAGCAAAGCAATGCACAAATGAGAAATGTGTTGTCACATCACTCTTCAGAGAATTTCAGGCTCCTATTCTAGCTATGAATTATTTTTTTTATAGTCAGCTGATTTGGAGAATCTCATCTTTTTTTCCTGTATTTGTATTAATCCATCTGAGAAAACTTCTAGGTTCCTAGAGTATGTTATACATGCCAGCCATGTCCCAGCTCCCTAACAGAACAAGGCTCAGGAAACTGAGAGTTCCTTTTTCCCACTTATGGTTTCCATAGAAAGCAAACCCAGACTTTCTGACTGGAAGAACACTATACTATTTTTTCCTTTTTTTAATTTTGAATATCAATACCTGTCTTTTCTACCCTATCTTTTCTTTTAGAAAGTTGCCAGTAGGAGTTTTGGTGAGTTTTATATTTTTTAAAAGTGAAAGTATGTTTTCTGTCTCTAAATATATATAGAATGTTCTCATTACTTTCTTTCTTAATTTTTCTATTACTTCTGCAATCTGAAGAGGGTAAAAACTTAATTTCACTCCCTTTTCTACAGAACATTATTACATTTAAATTTTATTGTGGATCTAGTCTGCAAATATTAAATACAGCAACAGATAAATGAAATATACAAACCAGATTATTTTAAAATGTAAATAATACTGGTATACAACTAAGTACTGGGAAGAAGGTTAAAATTATATTTTAGTACTAGCTGAAAATAAATTTTACATACAATTTTCTGCATTAATTTAAAAGATTATAATCAGGAACAACACTAGATGTAGATACATGAGAGAAAAAAAAAGCAACCAAAACAGTTTCCCATTTCTTTCTGGTAGATTGTTCAATTGAAAGAACAGCTTTACAACATTACAGAGAACTTTTTTTTTTCTTCACCGGTAGAATAGGACTAATACTTGGAAATTACTAAATATTAAATTTTTCAAATTATTATACTTTATTAAAAACTTGTATAAATTAGTTTAAATGTGGTCTGAAGTGAAAAATAGGCTATGTTGTGTTCCTTAAATTTTTTATAATCTCTTGCTAGTCTCTGTTTGTTAACCAATATATTGTTGCCAAGAAAGCAAAAAGCAAACAAACAATAGCCATAATTTATGTATGGATCTATTGCATTTGTGCCCAATTGCTGTAGAGCTGCACAGTTTATGTTCTCTATGATGGCGAGTTTTCCCAAAAAGCTTGTTTTGGAGCCATGTTCATAGCATACAATTGCATCATTGATGAGACTGGCATAGAATAAGGGAAAACTGTGTTGGCTTACGCCCCAAAGAGTGAGAAGAATTAAAAAATAAATAAGGAGGGGAGAAACAAAAATCATTGTTACTCAAGAGGGAAAAACAAGATGCTCTTTGAATGAGAAACTAGTTTCCATCTTCCAAGATCTTATTGTAAAAAATGAACAGAAAAAAAACGAATACTCTTGGAAAAAAAATTAAAAAACCCCCAAAAACTCCAAACAAAACAAATACTCAAAACTCCAAAGCAAAAACCACCTGCAAAATCACAACAAAACCAAACAAACCCACAAAAGGAGCAAAACAACAACAGTTAATATTTAAACAGCAAAATCCTATGTCTTATACTGTGAACAATATCACTTTTTTTTCTTCCAACTTTTAATTTCTCCTTCATTCCTTCTTCACTTTGTTTCTCTTTCCCTTCTGCAATAGTAGAGCTATAAATCTGCACTGAGACTTATTTAAAAATCTCACACCCTATCTCTTTGTATTTCCCTTGGATTGCACCTGCTTTACCTCCATTTCTTTTAGCTCCCCTTCTTCATCCCATGCCATCTTTCTGCTGCTAATAATTTTTTGACCTCAAACACAATTTTCACATGTGTTTTGGCTTCCCCAAACTCAAATAACAGTCTTAATCACCTAACTTCACCACAACTTAATTTCTCCTTGATCTCGTATTTTTCTCTGCTTTAATATTGCTCTAATTGACTTTAGCACTAATAACTCCTTTGGGTAAATTGAATTGTGACTTTTTAGCTTTCATTGGTTTTGACCTATCTTTTTAAGATTATTGATACAATCTTCTCTTCAGGAAGATACTAAAATTTTCAGTTTTCCTTTTACCTGTTCAGACATGTAAAATAGCTCCTTTCTGAAAATATATTTTTATAGCCCTCCAAAAAACTTCTAAAAAGACAGACTGTTTCAATATATCACAAAGTATACTGGATTTTTTTTTCTGGTGCTTTATTAAGTAGAATGTAATTTATCACAGTTTTTGCTGGTGAATTTTGATCACCTGCTAAAATCCATGACAGTATTAAAAACGTGGCTAGAAAGGAAATTTTCTATTTCTCTTTTTTTTTGTACAATTGCAACACAATTGTTGAAATATTTTCAAGTAAGCAACATCAAGTTATAGTAAACTTTGGTAATTTTTAATTAAATATGGATTATGTTACCACAAACTGTAAAACAAGAAAATCCGTATTCAAAGATTCGTAGTTATTGTTGTGGTCTGCTCTGATATTTGCGAAAAAGCAACAAAGAAACAAAAAAGGATATAGTTTTTATTCTCTTTTTGAAAGTCATTCCCAGTAGCAGAGAATAACACTCAACTGTTACTCCAGAGTCAATTGTTTATCCACTTGACATTCATTAATGGAAGCATATTTTTATTATACATAATTATCTAATGTATAATATATGATTATATATACCACCTGCCCTTTTTTCTGCCTCCTGAAATCTACTTTCTTCACTCTGAGTAGGCTCATTAGGTCCTTATCCATCCATGGAAGCCTCCTGGTATTTGTGCCCAATTTCCTCCTTGACAGAGGACAAGGACCATCTATATGTGTGCATAAATTTAGTGTACAGGAAGGGTTGTTTTCAGTCAAAAATAAATTCTATGTAAATGTGAATTCATATAATATTCATTGGAGTGCAAAAACAGTGTGATAATACTGTGACTGAGGTCATGTGTAGGAGCAATGTCTGCAACACAAGGTGGACACAAGGTCACACACCAATGTGCTCCCATGTCCAGACACTGGCTCTAATTTCTTCATCAGTAGCAATACAGTGTGTATGTACACTGCTAGAAATACAGTGCCCCACAGCAGACTGAAGCCCAGTCCTTCCCCTTTTGTCACAGCAGTGCTAATGTAGATTTATGTCCTGTCTTTAATCTAGAATAATTTGTACCCTTAAAGCTGAGCCTTCTCAGACTTAATGGTTTTGAGCAATGGGGCGTTTTACTCGTGAGCAACTGGGGTTAAAATACACATCTATAATCTGTAATACTATCCATAACAGCTAATTCATGGTAGCTCACCTTAACACAAGAATTGCTTTGTTAAGCACTCTCTGAAGGTATGTGGTGGTCTTAGCTTTGCAGAAGAAGACAACAAAACAATTATTCTTGCTGCTTGTCTCCAAAGGTAAAGCATTTATAGAGAGAGACCAGAATTTATATCCAGATACCAAAATTGAATGGCCTCATCAGTTTTAAAGAAAATGTAGCTTCTCATTGATTGTCACATGTATCACAAATGTTGTGTGTTTTATTTGTTTGGTTGTTTGGTTTTTTTCTTTGTCCTTCATTAAATCTGTTTTATTTGCATGAGCCAATTAACAACTGTTTTACAAAACAAGGATGTGCAGCAGTGAAGCATGCCTTTTTAACAGAGAGAACAAATAATTTATCACAGGTTCAAAAGTAAAGTTTAACCCTGAATAGCAAAGAAAAATACCTTCAGAAAAGTTTTTTCCACTACTGGATCTTGGGACCTGTTTGGTTCTTTTTTTTCAGTGCAGCTAATACAGCTTGTTCTTACGTGTTGCACTATTGAGACAAAGCTCATTTTCTCATGTAAGATTTACTAATATTATGGGCCAGTGGTTATGAGTCATTAAGGATCTGAGGGTTTTGGTACAATGGAAAAAGAACTGAAAAAGATGTACTACAGAAATGGAAATGTAAAAATCATGCTATATTGAAAATAAGATTAATCAACAGAATAAAACAAAAAGAACCCCTCTTTTCATCCTCCCTACACTTGCCAAAATATAAATTCAAAATGTATTTGACAAACGTGAAAAATTTTGGCAAATGCCCATAAGAGCATCACTAGATTAACAAATAATGTTATCCCATTGCCCCTGTGCTTCCAAAAAGCAGGAAAACCTCCATTTTCTCTGGCACCTGACTGTCAAATTGGTGACCATGAATGAAGAAAAAAGATGGACTCCAACTGAGGTGCAGTCTCTTAAGTTTGCTTTTCCGTTAATTTTCGTCTTCTTTTTTCTTTTTTCCTTTTGGAGAGGGGAAAAAGAAGTTCCATCAGTCTATTGTGATCTACTAATTCCAGAATGAAACATTTACAAAGGTTACCCTTGTAATGTACATCTTCAGCAAAGAAAAATCTCATGTTAACTATCATGCTGTACTTATCAATTAAATTGATAATATGCTGGAAAGGCAAAAGTTTTAAGTTTAAATAGAAAAAAAAATAAATTGAGAAAATAACACACCAGCAAAAGCTCTACTAACAACAAAATTTATATATCAAAATTTGAACTACTATCAATTGCCTTTCTGCATTCTTCAGCTTGAATATTTTCATCCCTAGATGATCTTGCTTTTTGATAATATAAATTTGATTGTGAATGCAAATAGATTTGAACACAATTGCAGGAATTCCTGTCATTTCTGGTTATTTGTAATTACTAGTCATATAGTGTGTGGATTGTATTCATATTATTTTCATTTTATTTTTCTTCATTAGAGCTAATTATCCTAGAACTTTTTCACATCTCTCAGGAATATTTTGATTACACAAATAAAAGACAAGCTCATGACCTGGCTCTTTGTGATAAAGGAATACTTCATTATGGCTGAAGAACTCTGTGATTTTGGTTGAATATGCACAAGCACTCTAATGCCAAAACAGTTGGATATTGACCTTTTATGATATTGTAATTATTTGAAGAAGCTTTAGGCACAGGAAAACAGTTATTTTAAGAATTATATAGGCAATAGACCGGTTGAGCTGTGAGAAAGAACAAATGAATACTGAGAGTTGTAGATTTGTGTTAGTATGACAATATTTTTGGATACTTTTAATAAAAGGAAAAAAGTTTCTGTGGTATCTTAAACTTGCACTTATATGCATTATTGTCACAGAGTGAAAGCAATAAAATCGCCAGGTTTTTTTCTTATTATACTGTAAAAGCAAAGTGGCATATGGCATAGTTTATTTCAGAGTGATGAACAGCACTAATGAGCTTGTCAAAACAAATTCTTGGAACCAGGTCTATGAATATTGCCATGTCATCACATACCTTTAATGGATGCTTGATACATATCACACAGTTCTGGCTTTGGTGATTAGTTGCCCATGTAATAGACTGATAGTAAAGTCATAAAAGATTTTGTTCTCAAGTTACTTTACTGGCAGATTCCATTTTATTGTCATTCACTGACATGAAAGGACACTAAAAAGGAAGATATTAGCTTATTTTTGTTCTTCATTCAGATGCAAGAAATTAGACAGAAATTGAACTGCTTCTAGTGCAGCTTTGCATTCTAAATTGTCTTAATCCACAGACTGCTTATCAAAATAATCAATTTGCTGTAAAAATGAGCAATCATTACTTACATAAGACCATACTTCTCTGCCTTTGCAGACAGAAAGATAGGAGACCTCCATAGCCTTCTTTTTTAATAGTTGTGCATTACATTTTAAATTGATCACATATTATAGTCAGAAGTTACTTTTCTGTAGCTAAATATGTTACCTTGACAATGTGTTGTACATGCAGTATGTTGACACAGGACGAAGTAGATGCTTTCTTGAATTGTGACTTCTTCAGTTTCAATATCATAATAGTATAAAATCCCTTCAATGTCGTGCTTAAAGGATAACTAAGAAAGAGTAACTTAAAGAATCTATGATAGGTAGAAGGTAGAATGTATAATGTCCTCAAGAATTGCTTTGTTAGCAAATAATTTTCAGTCCTGATTTTGATTTACAACATTGGTTTCTTCTCTTTTTCTCTTTTAAATATTGCCAATAGAATGCTCTTAGTTTACAATTAAGCTATTTGCATACTTAACATAGTTTTTCTAATGTTATTCTCTGAACCAAATTAAAAAACTTTGATCAATCTTAAGCAATAGTTCAGACATGAGTAAACAGTACTGAATAACTTTCTTTTGACTCTTCTCTCTTGACTGTATTACAATTAACTGTACCTGCAAGAATTGTCATCTTTTTGATTTATTTGTCTTATGACTTATAAATGCAAAACGTGAGTATTTTCTTCTCTGTTTAATCAATCTTTATGTTCTGATATAAAACAACTGCCAAGGTTAAAAACTGATTAGTTACTATATTATATATTCTGTAGGTAGCTAAGTAATGTGAAAGACTGTATTACTAGTTTTCACAGTATATGTGCAATAATAATGCAAGGCACTTTATGAAAAATCTAAAAATTTAAATACTTCATTTAGCGACAAAATTAAACAGAAAAAGTCAAATTGCATAATCGAATGTTAGTTTCTAAAAGTTATTGAAGCTTTTGTGAGTTTACAAATGGAGTGACTTGAATTGGCCATTTTATGAAATTATTATTTTTGTTGTGTGACAATAATACGTATAATTACAAGTTTAAGGTTCTACGGAAACCTTTTTTCTTTATTAAAAATACCCCCAAATATTGTCATGCTAGCACAAACCTAACAAAAATAACCAAACCAAACCAAACCAAAACAAAAAACGGCTGCAAATATTGCTATGCTAAATCAAACATTAAACAACCCCCCACTGGTTTAGTATAAGTAGAGCGGAATCCTTTAAGTACTTCCTCCCTAGGAGTCTCAGTTTTCTGTCTGTCAAAACCTATGTACTTCTCCTTCATTATTAGCCAGCTGAATATATGGGTCTCATACGGCACACAGCAGGTTATCTTGGATGTTAGTCAAGACAGCTTTTCATCTATGCATTAAGAGTGCAGAAATAATCATCCCGGAGGGATGGACACAAAGGAGACTTAACCAAGACAGTATGTATGCATTCGACTCTGTGATGTTTCACTCAATTCAGTGTGACAAGAAAAATATTTAAGAACTGAAAAAATACTTTTTCTGCAGAGCAATGGTCTTCATAAAGGAATAAATGTCTGAGATTTTCTTACAAAAAGTGTGCTGTCATCCATTTATTATGCTAACTCAATACATCTTCATTGCAAGGCTGGAGAAAAAATGAATCACACAAAATTTGGGTTAGCATGTGACTCTTGCACTACATCTGCACTGGGAATAGAAGCAGAGCTAAATAATGAGCTCGTGATTGCTGGATATTTCTGCATAACATAAGAAGCTATAAGATAAAACCACATAAAAAGAAGCACAAGGAGAGACTGGACTAGATGATCTTGAGAGGCCTTTTCCAACCTTAATCACATAAAATCCTTGTCTAAATTTTAAGGGGCATTGCCAGAAATAACATAACTGCCTCAAAAGATATAATATACATTATCTCTCTTCTCATAATTTCTAATTCTAGCAATTGTAGAAGTCTGACAAGTCACACTCCTAATAATATATGGATAAAACTAATTTAGAACAGAATGCAAGTGCCAGAATGAAGTGCCTGTAATACATAAAAGTGATGAATGACAGTATAACTCATCTTATGGGTAGAGAAGGGTCTGGTTTAGTGTTCCAGGCCATTTCATCACACAGTAAGAGCTGTAGTTGGGTATAAACTCACTTTGAAGAAACACAGATGGAAATTAGACCACACACTGAAATATATGTTGGAGAGAATTTGAAGATGTGTAATAAGGATAAAATCAAAAAGAACAAACCAACCCACCCAATTTTTACTATAGATATTCATATATTTATGAATGTTTCCTTGATTTACAGTGGAAGAGGTAATTACCCCACAGATCTCTTATAGTCATACATTCTCATTATTTTTGGAGGGGATAGAATACTTTAAAAGCTACTCCTGTGAGCCAGAAGAACAATCATTTAAACTGTTTTATATTTTAAAACATTATTTTATGTCTATAGAGGAACTTTTACTTACAAAAGTGCTTGCATTGGGATCCCTAAAGAGTATTATATTTGTTTTGAATATTTCAGGAAGAAAATAGCCTGAAGTTTGCACTTTTGCTCTG
Organism: Ptilonorhynchus violaceus; assembly: GCA_013397565.1. NCBI lineage: Eukaryota > Metazoa > Chordata > Aves > Passeriformes > Ptilonorhynchidae > Ptilonorhynchus > Ptilonorhynchus violaceus. The sequence goes on from VZRJ01005582.1 coordinate 1,082,179, forward strand.
AATTTAAGGCAGTAAGAAACAGTTTGCTCTACAAGTACTGGTAGGGTATTTTTGCTTCTCACTTTTCTATTTCTTTTGCTGTCTTCGCTTCCAAGACATCAATTCTCAACCCATAAAAAAAAAAATAGAAAATTATTCTATATTTTCTATAAAATATAAAATAAAAATAAATAGAAAAATAAATCAAATCTCCACTGAGATTTCATTTCTACTTTTAGATCCAACTGAATTTTAAAATTAAAAAATGGTCCAGAAAACAGTTTTCCAACTCTAGGATCTGGAACTAGAAGACATCTTCAATAGCTCTGTGAAAGTTGTTGTGTAAAGCCAGCTGTTTCTCTAACACTATTGTCACCTTGAATTTCAAAGCTTCTGTATTACCATATTGCGTTACCAATGCTAAGCATCTCCGCTTCGTATTTTCTCATACAGAAATACACACCATTTCAGATTTGTATACAGTATACTGTACCCTGATTAAGAAAGTTCCTGCAGACAGTTTAAGGAAGATTGTTCAAAAACCTGCCAAAAATCAAACTGAAATTAGGTAAAGAAAACAAACTTTAGGAAGCTACATACCATATCGGGTGGGGGGGTGTTTGAGTGCCACTTTTTTGCCATTTTTTTCTCAAAAAAACCCCAACAAACAACTAAAATATGTATTTTAAAAAATTATATGGATTTGTAGATTTCCATACAAATGAGAGAAGGATGGTTTTGGTGAGAAATCCAAGCATCATGAAAGATATTCTCTGGAATAGGACATCATCCAGTTAAGCAGAAAATTGTGAAATTAAAATTCAGCACTGATTAGGTACAATAGCAGAATTTCTAAGCAGAAATTTATACATTTCATTGTATCTCTTCCTATTTGAAAATCAATTCCCATTTTGCTATAAATCTCAGCAATTCTAATCTCTCCCATATATGCATTGATAGAACTTCGTGTGAAATAACTGCAAAAGGTTATTCTTGTTCCACTTTTTCAGATTGGGTTTATAAGGTTTAAAAAGGAAAGGAAAAGTCAGTATTTGAAAACTATTATGACACCCTTCCAAATTATCTCTATATGTTTTCTATATAAGCAGGTATCAACACATTTTTAGACAACTGCCACTAGAAAGCGTTACCTTCCAAAGCTGTTTTCCTTCTCAAATAGGATTTCATTATGCTGATAAAAGTATGCAAACATTCTGATTTTATATATATACACATATATATGCCTCTCATATTATCAGATACAGCTTTTAAATGAATAACATATACTTATCAGTATGTGTATTGCATTTATGGAATTAGTGATAGCTCTATAATCACAGTGCATTTACTTAGTTTTTAAAATTAACGTTATGATTAAATGAATTAGTACCCATTATTGAACTGTGCAAATTAAACAGTTGCTGAGAAATTAGCAGACAATTATGTTTTATATAATGTTATGTGACTAAGAAGACGTTATACTTAAGCATCAGTAAACCCCAAACCAAATAATAAATACAGAAAGAAAATATTGGAATTAATAAGATAAAATGCTTTAATAGTATACATTTGTCTTACTGACTTTATACTAATCTCCTGATCACAAAATCCAAGCCTTTCATTACAACTCAAAATTCATAAGAAATCACTGAAAATAAGGATATTACAAAATTGACTATGTATGTGTTTGTAGTTGAAACTCAGAATTGTATTTTGCAAAATTATAATCTTTATAAACCTTGCTTCAGTCTGGAATGGAATTAAAACCTTTAAAAAAGTTAATAATAGATAAAATGTAAAATTAATTCTTAAAGCATTTTCATTTATATCTAAGTTTTGATAAACAAAAAAAGGTTTATACAACTAATTTCAAAAATTAGTATTGACTTCAAGTTTCAGCCTTATATTAAGTCATCCATTAGGTTAGTATAAAGGCATCTATGTCCCTAAGGAAGGTGATCCTTATATAACGATCTTACTCCCACACGCTTATTTGAAATCCATATCCTTACTGCTTACTCTAACGTTCAGTGTTCTGAAATAATGAATCATCAGATTACTGGAAAATCTTTGTGGAAACGGCTTCCACCATGTACACAACTGTGGTGATTTAGACTGGCTTTTTAAAAGAGAAGAGAGTCTGTCTACAGTCTTCAGGGGATTACATAACCTAGAGATTTTTTTATCTTTTTAGGGACTTTTTAAGGATTTGGTAGTTCTTTTGGAAAAAAAAAAAAAAAACCAACAAAAACACTTCTGTCCTTCTCTTTATTTATTTTTCTTGCCCTGGACGGAAATTGTTTATGTCCTATTCTCAGATACTATACACATTTGTCTCCTCTTACCAGTCCTCATCTCTTGCCTACTTGGAGCTACTTGGTATGCTCAGCAGATCGCAAGTTGCCTTACAAAGGACTAGCAGTGGCTTAAATTTGTGATCTGTAGTCAGAAGAAGCTATTCAGAGGATTTTACAGACTTTTCCATCTTCCTAAAGTAAGTCAAAGTCCAAATAACACATGCTAAATATAGAAACTTGTTTACTTCTCTCCAGTTTTTATGTGTAAAGCAGGGCTAAATGAGTATTCAACAAAAATCTTCTTGAGTTCACACTAAATAATATCTTAGGACACGGTGAGATTTTCTTTCTCCAGGCACCATCCAAGGTGTTTGTTCTAGCAATTTTTAAGTATCCTCTCAACAATACCTCCAGAAGAAGAAACACGGTGTCTCTCTTTGCAGCAAGTAGAGCTCGTTGCATTGCCTACTGCAGAACTACTGAAAATGGTTGTGGACCTGAAAATGCAGAGAAATAAGAAAAAATATTTGTTCCCTAATTTTTTTTCCCAATACCTGTTTCTGCTTTCCTGCCTAGCATTTCCATAGGATCCAGTTGTCAAAAGTTTCCAGAGGAATGAATAGAACCATCCAGTGACACCTTTTCAGAAAAGCAGATCTACTTCCAGCCTTATGCAATGGGAGCAGCGAATGCTCAACTGCCTGTTATTTACCTAAAATAAGAACACAAATGGTACCAATCTCAAAGGACATTCAGCTCCTTAATGGAGCAGCATGATCAAGAGACCAAACATCCCTGAATATCTTTTAATCCATGATCAGGTAGAAAAAATCCATTTATGAGGAAGAAAAACTACTTTTTCACCCATACTGCAAATCAGGTAAGAAGAATGGAAAACAGTTCTCTCACAGCTTTAGTGCATACCTCTATATTCACTGATCTTCACATGGTTTTTTTTTAAATTTTTGTGTACCTAATCCTTTGCTTTGAGAAAGCAGATTTTCTCTTCCAAGTTCCTTTTTTCATGTTCCTCAAAAGCAGTTAAAATGTTTCAAATAGAAGGAAAGCATTTTGGGTATATTTAAAAGTGGTTTACTTCATCCCTGAAAGAATTTCATGGTTTGTTAAATGAAAGAAAAATCAGTTTGATTTTATCCCAGATACCTGTCTTTATCAGAGTATAATTTAGGTGTTTTGTTTAGTTGTTGTTATTTGCCAATGAATATTTAAAAACCTGATTAATTTACATGTTAATTTATCATCTTTGCAAATTCTGAGAAGGAAAATCATTCATCAGTTTGTATCTGTGGCAGAAATTTAAACCCTGTGTCAGCAGGTATGAAATAGGTCAGTTGTGAGAAAGGATCAATATTTACTTTTTCCTCTTCCTCATTCTCTCCTCTCCTCTCCTCTCCTCTCCTTTTTTGGGCAAGTTTTATGTACATTAAGAACAAAACTATCTGAAGAGGAATTCTCCTTCCGTGTCTTCCTTTGAATTTGCTGGATGCCACTCTGAAAGAGTCAAGAGTTCAAGATTTAATGTTCTAATAAAAATATGCAACCTGAAGTGAGACATCTGAAATGATACTGCATCATCAGTAAAGTGAATCCACCAGATATCCTATACATTACAGTGAACAATTTCAAATATCATCTTCCTACAGCACTCAAAGTGAAATGAAGCTGAATAGAACAAATCCTGATTTTTCACATTTGCTGTTATTAAAGAATGGAACAAAGTAGTGCCAAGGGGAATAAAAGAATAAAGCTATGGCTATTCAGTTGTGAAGAAAGTAAATTAATAAAACTAACCTCATTTCTTTTGTACATGCTTTCAATTGATGCCCTGGAGAACAATTCCCTTTATGGGAAAAAAGGGTGGGGAATGGACAATAGAAGCTATTGCTGTATCTTGCCTCAGTGCTATTGATAAATTGTATATCAGCATCAGATATTGCAGCTATACTTTTACATATTTTCAGCTAAGTCTCTCTGATATTTATTTTCCCCATGCTTTTCCATAATATTTGATGGAAACTTTCGCAGTTTGTATAGTGAAACAAGGTTTAAACCCTGGAAGGCAGGAAATGTTCATGATACAACAGGAACAATGTAAGCCAGACCTTTCTTTTTAACTAATGTTTGTAACATATTGTGTTTCAGATTCATGTGAAATATGAAGTCCTCCTTCATTTTTTCTGGGCATATGCTAACACAACCATTGTTCAAAAAAAGCCCTTATGTATTTTGATAAACTGAACTGTCTGAGGATGGTCTTCTGCCACAAATCTCATTCTTCATTTAAGTAACCGAGTGATGCCTGGAAAAATATTATGGATTTTTCCTAACTGGTGTATTTAAACGGAAATTTTTTTTATAGGGGTAGGTTTTTACTAGATATTTAGAACTAGATACAGGCCTTCATGAATTGATTCAGATCTGAGTTACATTAAAAGCCTTTTTTGAAAAAAAAAAGAAGACAACCAAAAAGTATCATCGACAGTCGAAATGCCACAATGATAGTAAGATGAATGATTGATGTCAACCATCTTAAAGACAAAAAAATTATGCAAACTTTATATGTATATGAATAAAATGGTTCAATCCAATTTTTTCTATACATATACAGAAGAAAGGCAAGCAAATAACCCCATCCTGACTTTTGGCAAAGGTACTGGGCTAACAACTGAGTATTACTGAGGATCCACCTTGATACAGAGCAAAAATATAAACAAAAAATACACTAGTTGAGAGAATATATTAATTCCAATATACCTAGCTTAACTTTCAGCCAAGGCCTCAAGCCTGAATCACAACCAGACAAAATGGGAAAGGAAGTGTGCTCTAGCCTTTTCCACTGATATAGAAGAACCTTAAATTCAAAGGCCATTAGTATACTGAATAAAATTACAGTCTTTACATATTAATGGTAGAATTATTTATTTTTTTTTTGTCTACAGAGGTGGTATGCCTTTTCTAACCAAAAACCTTTATCGATGTGCAGTGGACAATATCATAAGTATATTCTACAACTCTTCAGGGCCAAGAAGTCTAAAAATACTGTTCAGTATACATGCCTCTATTTTGTCTGTAAAGAATGTTCTTTTTTCTTTTTACTTCAAAAATTACTATGAATAACATGATGTAATTAGGCAATTTTGTATTCTTCCTTTTTTCCTTCATTAATCTGTAGATTCACTTTTGTTTGTGTTTCCTGAGCTCAACAAATATTCTTCCTTGTAAAACACAAACAACAGGGTGATCCAGAGAGAAAGCAAACTCATTTGGGACACTTCTATAATTTATATTTGGAATTTGCCACTATAACCTGAATTTCAAATAGTCATCTTTCAATTGCTAAGAACTCATTATAATAGAAAAATATTTTCTCCCAGGTTTTGACCTTAGCCCCACTGGTCAATTTACTTCTACCTTATATTAGTTGTCTGTCATTAGTTAAGTGGATGCATGTCACAAATTAATGTTTGGGGAAAAAAACCCAACAAAAACAAGGTAAGAGAAAAAACACTTGAATTAAATGGATAACTTTACATACATTGTTAACTGCTATGTGTTGGGAAGGAAACTAATTGGGAAGCTATTGGGAGATATTTAAAACACAAACTGAAAATGTGATGCAACAATAATTCATATTACCAACTAAAGTAGCATAAAAGGTGTTCTAACTGTATTACTTAAATAAAGGGGTAAAAGCCTCAGCTCTGTGGCACACCGGATTAAAATAAAACCTCCTTATGAAATTACCATGAAATTGAGTTGAAGCACATGCAGAACTAAACAGATTGCTTGGAAAGCATTCATCTACAAATCTGTTCTTTTTTTCAGGCCTGCTGAAATCTCAGTGGGTTTCAAGGTAACTAGTTTCAATTATTTGCTCTGCTGTTTAAGCAAACCATATCAAAGGCCACAGTGGTGTATATCTACAAGAGTTACTGTTGACTGGTGAAACACGGGATATCAACATTTCTCATGGGAGAAGAGGGGAAAAGGAAAGAAGGAGAATCTAGATCCACTGAAAACAAGTCTTAAAAGAGGAAAGTAAACTTAGAAAAGGTTCACTGACAGTGTTGAAATAGTACAGTGAAATTAATGTAGCCTTCACATAAATTAATACCATTAAATTGTTCTTAATGTGTTCTGAGCCTGTCCTTTTTAAGACAGGTTATATGGAGTCTGTTTTTTCTTTTATCTCTGTCCAAAGTAGAACCATAACAGAGGGACTGTAACCATAGCAAGAGCTATTCCAGACATTTTTTTTCTCCTGAATCATAAGTACACATGTAAATTTGGCTTAACCTTACAAAATTTATAGATAGTCCACAAAGGCTGAAGCTATCGATCACTTTCTGATCATATTTAACTTGTAAATTAATATTGGGGCCAAATGTACTTTGGGTGGAGTCCATATTTCTTTTGTCCGATAGAACTCTGTATTGAGATAGGCAAGAGAACTCTGCAACAGTAAATAAAGGGAGACTGACCGTTGTCATCTACCTAGAGTTCTGTAAAGCCTTTGACACAATCCCACACAATTTCCTTCCAATCATAAAGTTGGAAAGACCTGGATTTGAAGTGTGCACTGTTCAAAGGATAAAGAATTGGCTGGACAAAAAGTAAACTGAGACAAATGGGAATAAAAATAGACACCAGTTACACTATAAAAGATCAGTGTGCAGCTAAGAAAAGATTTATTTCACGTTAATTTTTATGACAATCAGTTGAAAATGTTGGTCATATAAGCATTAGTAAAATGCCACACAGTTTGGTGTGGACTGCTGGGTTTTCAAATCACTAATAAAATAACCCAAATATAGGTCTGTTTTGTGGGTTTGGCTTTCTTTGTAGATACATTCTTCTCCCTCAGCCTTGTTCACTTCTCCTTAGACCTGAGATAATAGGACTATAGTGTCACATTTATCTTATTGCAAGTTCCCTTAGGTGGGTTAACTCACAATCCAAAGTTCCCCTCAGGAGGCATATTCAGGGAGGGGTGGACTTCAGTGGTTGCAGCTTCTTTATCCAGTTTTGCCATAATGGGCAAAAACCGCTTCATAACAATGTTCAAGCCATTAACCATAACATTTCAGGATCTCACACAATTACAATAAAATATTGTTTTGCTTGAATACACTACAAACTCAACATGTGCTATTATTTTTTTTATTTTTTTTATTTTTTTTATATAAATGTACAGAAATTATGGAAAAATATAATAATTGATGCACTTAGCTTGATTAGGGTTTGTTTAACATAATTCGCAAATTTGTTAGGAGTTTTGAGCTAGCTAATTAATTATGTGGGTAATGCCAAGTTGCATGCAGAAGATGCTGGTTTTGAAAACATATCATGTTCAAACAAAATCCTCTTGTGCAAAAACATAGTGATATTTATGGCTGACCATGAAGCTGTTGCTTTCAATTCTATTTTGTTTGGGGTTTTTTCTAATTTCTTAGTAAAATATGGGATTGGAAATATATATAAAACTCAATCCTTTGACTAGATCTCAGAAACTGAGAGATGCATACACACACTAAAATTACTGGTTTAGCTGTAATATATGTAATAGATCTAAAAAATAGAGATATAATGAACCATTTTATGGTATTGTATCACCTGCAGATCTTTCTTGCACTAAAAACTTCTTTTACTTTCAGAATAGCATCAGGTAAAAATTCATAATGAGGTTCAATAAGACAAAGTGATGGATCCTGCACTTGTGTCAGAACAACCCCCTGCAGCACTACGGGCTGGGGACAGAGTGGCTGGAGAGCTGCCCAGAAGCAAAGGACCTGGGAGTGATGATCAACAGCTGCTGAACATGAGCCAATGTGTGCCCAGGTGGACAAGAAGGCAAATGGCATCCTGGCTTGCATCAGAGATAGTGTGGCCAGTAGGACCAATGATTATCCCTCTGAACTCAGCACTGGTGAGGCTGCACCTCTGAGTCCTGTGTTCAGTTCTGGGCCCCTTACTACAAGAAAGACATTGAGGTGCTGGAGAGTGTCCAGAGCAGGGCAATGAAGTTGGTGAAGGGTGCAAAGAGTGAGTCATTTGAGGAGTGATTGAAGGAACCGGAGTTGTTTGGCCTGAAGAAAAGGCAACTTAGGGGAAACCTTATCGCTCTCAACAATTGCCTGAAAGGATGTTTAGGGTTGGAGGACTCAGTTTCTTTTCCCATGCAGCTAGTGACAGGACAAGAGGACATGTTCAGGGATGTTTAGGATCGACATCAGGAAGAATTTCTTCACTTGAAAGGGTTGTCAAACATTGGATCAGACTGCCCAGGGAAGTGATGGAGTCACCATTCCTGGAAGTGTTGATGAAATGACTCAACATGACAGTGCTATGGTTTAGTTGGCATGGTGATGTTCAGTCAAAGGTTAGGATTAATGGTCTTGGAGGTCCTTTCCAACCTCAATGATTCCATGATTCTGATCTCTTCCTGGTTAGATTTTATGACCTACATGTACTTTTGAAAGGCAGGTAATGATGTGAAAGGCAGCAAAAATTTTCTGAAGTCAACGTGCATTCCAGATTTGCAGTATATAAGAGATGAAGTTCTTTTTTATACATAACGTAAGTGAACCACTATGTGTGCCGAAGCATAGACTAACATTACTAAAATACAAGCAATTGTTCAGGTTCAGTATATATTGCACACCCTTTATGTCTCTTATCATGACAACTCTGATCAAATGGAAAATTCTAACAAAAACTAACTGTGTATGTAAATATCTTCTGATCCTCTGTACAGCTCTGTCACTATTTCTTCAGCCTTAAATGAGGCGTAAACCTCACTTCTTTCAGGGTCCTGCATTTCAGTAAAGGATACTAGCTGGACCCACTCTGATCATATAAAGAAGTACTTGGGAAACTGGATTTAGGACTCTCTTCAGGGTTTACTGTCATCAGTGAGCTGCAGGAGTTCCATTTGGATAAGACACGTACAGTACTACTGAAAAGGTTATAAAGGAAATGCTAATACAACTCACAATTCAGACGGAAACCAGTGGTAGGGGAGGGAGGATTGGGGTAAGAAGAAATGCTTTTAGAAATTCATTATAATGCAGTGAGGGAACTGAACAGATCAAAGGACAATTTTCTAGTAGTGGGAGGCCTAGGTGAATAGAGGTTGAAGCCCTACAGGCCTTTCATAAAGCAATTAAGTTTGATATTTTCATAGGGGAAAGGATCACCTTTTTGAGGGCTTTTACACCCAAATATCTGCTGTAGGCTCTGTGGGAACCATTACAGAGAGAGAAAAAAAAGGAAGTTGAAGTCTTTGAAAATAACCTTTTGGCAGAATAGACTGAATATTCTAACTGTTCTTTACTTCTTGGGTGAAATTCTGGCTTTATTGTTATAGTGATAGAAGGCATCATTGACTATTGTAAAGCTGAGATTTTCTGCCAGAAAAAAAAAAAAAAACTTATGAAAACTCTGAATGTCTCCCTGAAGATAAATACAACACTCCTACTTTGAACTTTATTATTTATACCTCCATGTAAATTATTTCTCTCGCATTACTGAAAACCTTATCCATTCATACTGTCACCTCTGTCAGAAAACACATAAGTCTCACAGTTCTCAGAGATGTTCCAGGATAAACTTCTGTTTTTTCAGATAGAAAATTTCAGAAGGGAAGCTTAGAAAAGATGTGATTCAAAGTCATAACAGGAGTCTTCACCTGGAGTCTTCACTTCACTCTGTTCTTCTCTACTCTGAAGAGGTCATATTAGTTTCTCCAAATTTCCTGCCTATACTTAACATTAAAAAGGACAAAACCTGAATTACAGTTCTAAACACCTCAGTTTTTCAAATTGAAACATTGTGTAGAATTTATCTATAAATTATTGCCCATTTTTTCCTCCAACTGTTTTTTCTTTCATCACTAGCTGTTCTAATTACAATTGTAATGTTATCAGTTATCTCCTAGTGTATTAGAATGCTTATTTTTATTTTTTTCCTGACATGTAATTCTTCAAGACACTGTTGCAACAGATGCTGAGCACCTCCTGAGGACAATCAATTAATTCCCTCTTGAAGAGAATAGGAAGTCAACATCCTGTGAACTTCCTATGAACTTTATTCCTGATAAATATAAATACACAGAAGGCAGTCAGCATGGGGATGGATTGAGCTACTGCTTATGTGCTTTGAATTTCTTGCCCCATGATTTTGATGAGGCAACTTGTACTTGCCTGATAACAAACTCCAAAGGAAATCTACTATTGGCTCTGATATTGGTTTTGGATAGAAAGCTCTTTGTTCCTATTAAGCTCAAAGAGCACAGAACTGAAGATTGCAGTGTCAGAAAACAAAGAGCAGGACACATCTTCTCAGCTTCCACCTGTCAGACACACAATTCTGAAATATTTATGGACTTCATTGTTCTGTCAAGTATAAGGCATTCTTGTTAACATTTGGACATAATTTAGGGCATATTTCATAAGTGCAACTGTTAAATATTTATAACTAACACTCATTACTTAAAAAGCACTTCACATATACATACTTCTTTAATTTTTAATAAAGAAAGTTTAGACAGACCTTGTTTTTATTGCCCTGCACTTCTGGAAATTAACTTTTCATATATTTCTGTATTAATGTCCTAAGGGTCTTTTTTTTTAATACATGAACATTGAAATGCCTCTGTTCTTTAAGCCATCGTGTGCAAGACTACTGTTATAGGATATGTAACTAGATACAATCTGATTTAATTGAAGATGTCCCTGCTCATTGCAGTGGAGTTGAACTTGGTGACCTTTAAAGGCCTCTTTTAACCTGAACTATTCTATGATTCTATGAAATTTAAAGATCTTAGAAAATCTCCATATTTATACTCTTTTGCTGTCATAGTAGGCACCAATGCTAGTTCCACTTGTATGCTTTAGAGGTGCCACATTAGGAACATGTAGGTACAGAGATTTATAGTCCCTTTCATTTTGAGGGGAAACTAATTTTCCACTAAATCTGACTGAAAAGTTCATTACAATTGTAAAATGAAGAAAATGTGAGTCTCTCTCTATTTCCTATTTTTAAGCATGTATTGGAAAGATTGAAGTCTTTCTTCAAATCTCTGACATCAATGGAAAAAATTCTGCTTACTGAACCAATCATTGAATCATTGTTGCAAAGATACATCTATATTCAGCTGACTGTTAAACATTTTAAAATAATATCTCTTTTTAATTAAAGTTAATTTGAAAGTTGTAATTTAAAATGTTATCTGCACTTTAGGCTTTCAGGTAGGGAAATCAATGGAAAATTACTTCAACTTCAATTACGATGCGTTATTATAAAATTGTAACAAACTTTTTTTAAGCAAACTAATGCGAAGAGTCGTCTGAATTGTTAGGTAAAAAAAATCACAGATTTCTGAAGTTGTCTGACTTTACAGTGAAACCTCTATATCAGGCTATATTACTTTCCTCCAAAGTACAAAAGCAGAAAATGTCCTGGTGTGAACAGCTGTTTATACTTTTTTCTTTTCTTGTCTTTTGCACCTTTCTCATATTCCCTTCTGCTTTTCTGATGTAAGATACTTCCCAGTGTTTGTTACAATTAGACACATTAATATTACAGCATATATTTTGCAAGGATGAATATCTTTAATTGCATTAGCATTATACTGACAAGCCAGGAAATAGAAGCCACTGATTAAAGCAGTGGCATACAAAAAAGCTAACAGAAGGTAACGGAAGCACTACAATTTTTTAAATGGAGATTAAATTACAAAAAAAAAAAAAAGAGGGGATGAACATTCAGAAGTTGTTTATCCAAAAGCTTGGAATGAAAAAATAAAGCCCTGACTTTGCACTACTTCTTGCTAACATCATCATCAGATCTTTCATAACTTTTTTAGCTGATTTGTTATCTCCTCTACAGAGGGAGAGATGCACAGAGATACACAGGATAACCCATAAATAAGGTAGTTTAGGTATCAAAAGCACCTTACCTGCAGCAGCAGTAACCTCAATGTTAACTAATTTGCGATGCTTTTCAAAACATTATCAAACTAGATTGTTCCAGATACACAAGATAGCTTTGTTTGCATCTTGCCCTGGTATATTCACCCTGCCTTGTAGCACAGCTGCAGCAATATGAACACAAATTATTAACAACTTAAACTGGAGTCTGAATTTTTATTTGTATTTCGTGAGGGTTCAATGAACACACAAGTATGTTATAACCAATAAATATAAAAATGTGGGCTAGTAGCAAATATCAACATAAAGACCTCTCAACCTTCTATTTACAACTCTAAGGTATCTTTCTAAAAATTCTTGCTTGTTCTAAATGCTTCACAATGGAACAAACCAATGATGTATAGACTTACATGGTGTATCTCTGAAGAGTTACTCCCCTGTGAAATAATGTAGGCTTGTAAAAGGAAAGATATCTTGAAGAATAACCTGCAGTAGTACAGGTGGTACACCAAGGAAGATAATTGATACAACTTCTGGTGCTTTAGTGAGCTTGCCTGCAATTGCCTCAGATGGCTGCATAGCACTGTATATGTTTGACAGACTATATAGACATATCTGTACAGAAGATAACTGGGGAACAGAGTTCCTTTTCAATGAAAAAATGTCAAGATTTCTGGATGGGAAAAAAATAAAGTCTTTTCCTCATCATGTTAGAAATAATTTCTTAAAAATTCCAATTCTGGATTTCTTTGGAATCTCAGAATGCTGTCTTGCTTTACGAAGACATGTATTAATTTTAATTAGTGCCTTTGGACAATGATCTTCTAAAAGATGGATATTCAGAGTTTCAAAATGAACTGATTTTCAGACTTAGAAAGGAAGCCAGGTTAGGTAATGAAAAGTTGGGCCATTCAGCCTTTCTGTTCTCTCTCATACATTTCCCTGTCACTCAGCCTCATCCCTGACTGTTTACCTTGTCATTATGACTTGCCTATTTCCATCACTGATTTTATTTGAAAAAGGTGGTTTTAATTGAAATTATCTATAGGTTTTATACTACACTGGAAGTGTGTTCTATGTGACAAAATCATTCTTGCAGAAAATTCCTAGCCAGTTCTACTATTTAGTACAGAGCGCATGCAACCACACTGAAATGATGTGACTGGAAGGATCTGCAGCACCTTTTACTCGGCATCTCACTTTGCTCCCCTCTTTGCCAGGACTACAGAGAAAAGAGAGGACTAAAACTTATAGCACTTGCATTGTGGTATCATTTCTCACAATGTATTTATGGGGCAGGAGGGCAGAAAACAGCACAATGTTTGCAAATGGCTGTCTCCCTTTTCTTTATCAAATTTTTTCAGCAGTCGTCATCAGAAATAGTATAAAAGAATAAATTCAGAATACTTACTTCCTTTGATATTTTATTTTTCAAAATAGATATACCTAAGAATACCATTAACTCCTTTTTTTTGGTGTTAACTATAAATCAATAGGTTCAAGTTGGTTTTACTCTTTTTTAAAAACAACATGCCTCTGTTTACAACACGCCTCTGTGCAGATATTCACAATATAAAGTATAGTGATATAAGGTCAGAAAAAATGTATCTTGTCACTAACTTTGTTCAAGGCTACTGACAAGGAGACTGAAATAAATGAAAGATTGAAATGCATGAAAAATCCAAACTCAGTGTAATTAAATTTTGGCTGTACCTCAGTCAATTACAAAGATAAACTCAAATGTCCTAACCTGTTTCCAATTCCATTATTAAAAAATAATTGTACCTATATGTATATTTATGAGTAGACTTTAAAATCCACAGCTGAATTTTCAATCCTGTTTCTTGAATGAGACTTTTATGTTCACTTTTTTCTTGCTTTCAACATCATTCTATATATTGTTGCACACAGAAAGTTCATATGCAGACATTGGTCCAAACTCTACTTGTAAATTTTAGCTTTGGAGATTGATGGTGATAGGAGCCATGTTATTCTGTCTCACCAGAGAACAAAGACACAAGGCTGCTGACTGTAATGGACATTAGTTGGTCTACACTGAGTAGCAGTTAAATCAATTACCATTTAACAATGAAAAAAAATAAAAAAAGAAAGAAAAAAAATAAAAATGGACCAACATTACCAGCACTCAACAGGACTGTTCTACTGCCCTCTACTTGCAACTCAAAAATATCTCCACTGTCAATGTTTCAGATTCTACATGAATCTGAACATAGGTGTCTAAAAGGCTAAAAACAGTAACTATGTGAAGTCTGAAAATGTAGTTTGGATTTAGGCACATAACAGGACTTCAGTCCTCCTGCTAATCTGTTGCACCAGAAACAAGCAGCACAAATTAAAGAAGAGAAGAAATGAAAAATGACACAAACTCATGTGTTTCTTGTTCAGCATTCTGCAGGATATAAGCACTTGCTTTTAATCATAATGAACTCTGATTGAAGAATAGACTAGTGTAGTTGTGTTATCCTCCAAAACCTTAAGAAACAGTATAGCAGTCAAACTACAGAAAAAAATGTGTAATCCTGTTTATCTGAGTTGAAGATAAACAAAAGAAAATCATGCATCGTTAAGAAATTGGCTATGCACTCAACTCTGAGAGCCAACACATATTGTCCCAAATCTTCAGGTATGACCTTCACATATTTTTACCTTTATGGCAGTGCACTTGTATGCAAATGTTGAACAGTTATCAGTTTATCCTCTAATTGGGTCTTAGGCAGGTTAATCTGCTACGATTTAACATCATTTTTCCTGCCTTGTTAAACCTTGTGTTCCAGACACTAGTGCCTCTAACAACATGGAGCCATGAATGCTGCCCTTGGGTACATGTTGAGGCTGTAGCTTTCCCTCTGGTCAGCATGAAATCTATCTACCTGTCTTCTTTTTTTCATTGACCTGACCAATGTCTTCATGACTTTTGTGTGCAACGTACAAACAGTGTGGAGTATGAGCAGCAGAGTTTCTGATTTGCACCAAGATTTTCAGACTTTTGGAATATACCTCATAAAATTCATCTCAGTGAGCTATCTAGTCTATAACAATAGCTTGAAAACCTTTCAGGGATAATGCCTCATCAATTTTGCTGCTGCTTCTTAAATGCTATCTATGTGTTTATGCCCTCTCAGGAATCTCTCCTGCAAGCACTGCTGTCAGTTCAAAGGGTATTTGGTCTGGCTGTGAGTAGCAAGATCTTCTCAAATACTTCAGAGTCCTTATTGCCTTAGTTCTTCTCTTCCATGACTTTTGATCCAGAAAACAAAGCTCAGACTATTGTGTTTTCGATCTCAGACTAATGATTTTCAGTGCTTGCAATTGTTTTCTCCCCCTTTTGGGTTCTGCTAGGTTTTCCGGTTGATCTTTGGATAACACATGCCATTCCCAATCCAGAATGGAGGCATATGTTCTTGTTAATGCTTTCAAAAACTGCAGTTGCATTCTTTGCTTAGGGAATGAAAATCATGGTAGTACTAAAAAACCTCCTGTCTGCCCACTTAAGATCTCTCATTTCCACGAACTTTACAATATGAATAGAACATATTTAATTCAAAGTGAGAATGATAATTAACATTGAACTGAATAGATTTTCAAAGCACTCTGGAAACAACTTATAGTCATTTTAAAAGTACAGAAATTTGATTACATGCTTTTAATATTTCAACTGTATAAAACCATCATTCTCTGAAGAAAAACATGTCTAAAAGTATGTGCTACCTCTTGAAAAGGAAAAAAAACCCCCACATTTGAATACTTTTTAGTAATTTTTCACGTGTAAAAGTTCAAATTTCAAATACAAGGTTAAAAACTACTCTTCAATAACTTCTATCTAATAAATTATTTTTTATCACAAGCAATTTATTAATTCCCATTCTTTAAAAAGTGGGATAAAAAGCATAACTAGACAAAAATGGCTTGAAGTAGCACAATCAAATGTGGCTGTTAGGTGAAAGATTAGTTACTAATTTTACTAATTCCTTTATTTATGGTGTTATACAAGCATCATCTATGAAACAGGTCATTCTCATTGCAGACAGATGACATAGGTAAGTATAAAACATAGGCCAATACACTTTTTATAGACGTTGAAATGGGAGTTCATATATGTCATAACTTTTTAAAATATAGTTGTGTTTTTTAAACAACATACTGATACAGAAATAGCATTACAATGTAACAATAAGACATTAAGGACGTGATTTTTCTCACTTTGAGTGCTGTTATGTAACACCTGAGACTTGTGCCAAATGAGTTCAAATAGCTGGTACGGAGCAGTAGCATGGCAGGTGACATCCATGTTCAACTGAATATGGACAAGTGCCAGTGACAATGGAATACACAAACCACTGGAATATTTGATACATTGTCTTTCCTCACATATCATAGCCTATTAAAACTTTACTCTTGTAGCAATACAGGTTTCCACTATGATTGCTTTTTAATAGAGGAATAAACAAAACTCAGGCTCATCATAGTAGAAATAATTGCTACAAGCTAAATTTTCTGGGCATTGCATTAACATTCAAAAAAGACCTTCTCATGAGATCTAAACATAGCATTCAAAATATGGTACCTTCCAATAGCTTGCAGGTGCAGGGACCATCTGCACAGAAAAATTCACTGGCTGTGGGCCATTAAAATGTTACCATACAATATCTGTCACTAAATTACAGTGTCATGTTGGTAATATATTTTCCCCACATTTGTGAACTTCAATTGTCTGTTTGATTTCATATGGTAATATTTTACAAGGAAGCACAATCATGAGAGCATGTACTGTAGATGCATAAGTAATTTAAACAGTCAAGCTGGATTACTTGTAATAGTTCAATATTTAAATTTGGTTTGTTTGCAACTTTACAGTTAAAACCCAGGATGTATAAAGCTCTAAGGGTTAGAATATAATGTATTCAGTGTTCATTCATTCCAAGAATAATAATTGTCATAAGCAGACAAACAAACAATAGCTCAAATAAACAAATAGACAATAAAAAGCAGACTGATCTTACTCCCAAAGTTGCCTGGTGTGCAGAACAGTTTTTTATATCTAAAAACCCCAAAATGTTAAAGAACTCATACCATTACAAGAAACATTCTAATAGTACAAATTCAACTTTCAAGTAACTGCTCAGAAGATGATACAGTTCCACTAGGATAAATGCAATCAATTGAGTTCAGCAATGACTCATTATTTCAGCTTATCATGTGTAAATCATGAAGGGTATGCACATCTTGTTCAATAAATAGACAAGCCTTCTCATTCATTTTCCACTAGACAAGTTCCTTTCTCTGAAACAGTGAAAACCAGCTTCCCTCATGATTCACTCATGAGGAGCTTATCCTGTAGTTACAATCCAACCATTTCAATATGGGTCAATGCTTATGACTTCAATTTCCTCTCTTCTCAAAATCAGTGTTTATCCCAGCTTCAAAGCAATAGACACTGGCCAAAGTTTTGACAGTGTGCCAAGACACATATGCAGACAAATATGCATCTACGTAGACATCCCTGCTCATATATGTGTAAATTTTAGCTATAGGTGGCCATTTTAATACTCTACCTTTTGGTACAGTTGAACTCATCACTAGGAGAAACTATACATAAACAAACAACAAAACCCCCCCACAAACACACACACACATAAAAAAAAGAAAAGATAAAGGAAAGACTAAATATTTCATTTTCAGTAGGTAGCACACTGGTATGGACTGCAAAATTCTATGTCCTACTCATAATCTGGCAGGAGCTCAGCTCAGGTTCATAGATACTCATCACAGCTGGTGTATGTGGCATCAGTAATTGTGAGGTCACAGTCACAACACTGTCATCAACATTCTGTCTTCACTTCCAATATAGGATGGTGTTTTCAAAGTTTGTAATCTTTATAAAATTAAAATTTTATCTGGAAGTATTGTGATGTAAATGTCTTTAGCATAAAAGTTTGGTTTTCTATTTCAGGATTAAAAAAAGGTCTTCAATTCTGTTTCTCTATGATATTAGGAATCTTTTCTAACTTTAGGAAATAATTTTTCCTCACATTCCTGTCTTCCCTCACCTTGAAGATTTTATAATAATGAAATGTGGCAGGTACTTAATCACCATTATGCATTTAAGATTTTCAAAAAGAATATACTTTTTTAAAAACAAAACAAAACCTAAAATCTTGAAGATACCTTCCTGCTGCTTTCAATTTCTTAGAAATAATTAAATCCACAGATTAAGTTATTGGCAAATAATAATCAATATTATGGTACTAAAGAAGTCATTTATCTTGTCTTTCTAAAATATGTGGCTTCATGGGGAGGTAAGGTACAGATTCTGAAAGATACCCAGATATATTTTGTTAGAGAACATACAGGATACAGGTAGCAAACGCTAAAAAAGCACTGTAGAGTCCCAGGATAATTTGGTGTTCTTGCCCTATGCCTTGAGCTGTTTTCCAGCTAATTGATAATGCTAAGAAAGGAATTCTTGTATCTGTTCCTAGACTCAAATTCAGTAAAGTACATAAATGGTAAAAAAAAAGATTACAGTAATATTTCCTGAATTCCTGCAGAGAGAGATATATGGTTCTTTTTCTCATTCTTTTTTCTTCTTCCAAGCAATCTCACAAACTAGCCTACTAGTCCTGTTCTTATGCTTCTAAGGGAAATAAATTGATCCATCTTTGTTTTTTATGAATGTTATTGTGCTGATCTACTTTGGGTAGAGATTAAGACAAAAAACATTTCTTTATGAACTTTATAATGTCCTTGTTTTCACATAAAATTGTGGAAAAAACCCCACCCTACTATAAGACTTTTATTGATAGAGTTAATAGAAATAGTTTAATTCTTTTGGGATACATACTTCATCTAAAGAAAGGCAAGAATCTTAATTTTCCCCTCCATTCAACTGGTTAGTTGTGCAACAATTTCTTTAGGACCAAGTGGAAAGCTGGTAAAAGCAATGGAAGAGAGGTTCAGGGAGTCTATGCACCTTTAGCTATGTTAGATGCAAGTGGTACCAGGAATTTGTCTTTCAATTGATTTATTGACAGTGAAATTGTGACAGAAGCTGAGGGACTATTCAAGACAAAATCTTATTCTTTCCTGTTTCATTTATTCCATATACTTTCTCTAAGCATAGAATACTGGCTCTGTTGAAGATTTGATGGTGGCTTAAATGGATCTTTGCTTTGACACAACTTTGGAGTTGCTATGTTTTTATGTATATATGGAGTATATAAACACATAAACAATGCTTAGCTTCATTTCACTACTCACGAAACTGCATAAACCATGAAATACACATCTTAAATCAAGTATTTGAGAGCATACCTCTAGGTCCATATGTTTCAGTCAATTATAAGCTTAATTCTACTCACTCGTATGATTTTCTTTATTTTTCAAAAAATGTTATCAGTTTTAATCTATTTCTCTCACAGGCTTCTCTAAGAACCCCACAAGATCATACTAGAAAAGCTCCACAATAGATTGAGGTTTAGGGGAGGAAAGAATTACCCAGTCACATACTTTAATTGATAGAACAATATGTAGTAGAGGAGAAAGAGAAACAAATATTTTAGGCAAGGGATGCATCTCAGAGACCTTTATCAGGGAATACACACTGTTTAAATCATGCAAAGATATTAAGCAATATATAGGTAAAATAAGGTAGCTCCTTTGGGAGGCTGACTTTGGAGATAAAGAACTTCCAAACCAAGTTTTCTGTGCTGTTCTTTCTCACGTTTCTTGTGTTACATTTATTATCAGTTAAAAGAAAAAAGAGAGGATGTCTCCAGTTCTGACACCACCCACAGCTAAACCCAGAATGTATTCTAGCTCCTAATTACGTATAAAATCAAAGTAGCTGTAGGGTGTTATAAATAGCTGTAGCTTAGTACATACTCATTACTTTTAGGAAAAAACCTCTTTCTAATAATAAATACTTGTTATTAATTTAATCAAATAAATGGAACATACCTTCACTTTCTTTCATTTTAAATATTCCTCTGAGAAGGATGAATTGAGATGGAACTGCATTTTGAAAGTGAGAAAAATACATGTAGATCCCAAGGTTAGATCTTTAATGTATGTGTTGATTTTTAAACTTGTTATTATTTTGTCTCCTGCAAAAAAGGAGAGCTATGCCTCACAATTCAGACTTTCATCTGAGATATACGGAGGGCAATTAATAAACTCAACACTAATTTCATATTGTATTTATAATAAAAAGAGCTTAATTTTTGGAGGAAAAAAATTTAAAATACTATTTGGTCTTTATTATAGCTTAATGTTTTAATATACTGTAGTCCTGCACTTTGCAGTTCTTTAGTGTGTGCAATGTTTTAGGTTCTGTGAATAGTTTCCCATGCTCTGTTCTGTAAACACAGCACTTGTTATTGTAACCGGTCTAATGTTTTGAATTCTTGCAGTCTGTATGATAGACAATTCTGCTGACCAGTGAACAGTAGGAGGTGGTATTCTCTCCCTTCAATCCTGGCTGTTTTCTAAAAACATATAAAAAAACCCAAGGCAGAGGGCACACCCCCCCCCCCCGCCCCCCTTTTTTGGCCCTTCCTTTCCTTCTTCTTCCTTGGCCTCTGCCCTGACTGGTGGACCCTGAAAACTGTGACTCGCGTGCTTATTTGTGTCCAAGAACAACATCTGGAAAGAACTGCAAAGTGCAGGACTACAATACACTATGAAGAAATGGGAAAATGGGGGAGTCCTTCCCCTTGTTAAACTTTTGCCATTTAAATAAAATAAGCTAACATATAATAAACACTATATAATAATGTCTGCATGCCATAATTAGGTAATACACTTGACTCTCAGCCACATCCTGTTACAGCCACCTATTACAGCAACTGAACAAATTTATTCTACAAAAGTCTTTTTTTGCTATGGCAGGAACCTTAATTGAGCAAGAAATGTTTATCTCTTCTGGGATTTAAAGAGTGAGAAGCATACTAAGTTTCCAATTTTCTCTTCAAGGCTCTGAAATACCACATTTATAGGCATTCCATGTCCAAATTTGATATTGCTCTGACAAGTTACTCTATATTTATTTCCTCAAAGGAGGATGTTAGATTTTTAAGCAGAATCTCTCAATAAGCAGTATTAACAAATGATTTCAATATAATTGTAAATAATTTCAGGGACAGAATTGTATTAATGCAATAACTGCCAAATTGTAATATCTGTGATTCTGCAGCAATTTAGCTTCAAGTCAAAACTAGTTTTCTGAGTCTGAAAAAAACCAATATTCAAAAAATTATATATATTCAAATATGAAAGAAAATTTATGGCTTTCTTAACCAAGGGAGTTTACCTTACCTCTAACCTCTCTGAAACATTGCCTGAGAAAGAATATAGTATCAATATAAATATATCCTGAATGAAAACACAAAAACGGTTTAGAAAAATCCAGCAAGCATCAAAGAAGGAATTGCATCATGTAGTTTATTTTTATTTGAATCAGAACAACATTATTTTCTTTTCACTGTCAGAGTTCTTTGCTTGTCTCATTCTCTTTTAGATAGGAAGAATATTTTACTTTTCCCCAAGATGCTACATTTTACTGATTTGCAAGGAAGAGATTGAGTTTGTTACATTGATTGATCTCTATCCAAGTACTTTGATGTTAGCTTTCAGAAAAGAGAGGATTTGCAGTAGGGAAAATATTCTGGAGTCAACACGTTATTATTCTGTTTCCATAGATCCACGGAATCACAGAATGGGTGAGGTTGGGGGGAGCTTGTGTAGATTGCCTAGTTGTAATCCCTCTGCTCACAGTGGGGTGAACTAGAATAGGTGGCTCAGGGCTGTGTCCACTCAGTTTTGAATACCTCAAGAATGGAGACTGCACAACCTCTCCAGGTGACCTTTTCAAGCATTTGGCAGCCCTGACAGCAAAAAAAATTTTCTAAAGTTTGAACAAAATTTCCTGTATTTGAACTTGTTTTCATTGCCTCTTCCTCATGCTGAGAGAAGTCCAGCTCCATCTTCTTTACACCCTCCCTTGGTTGCCTGCCTGTGTTGATTCACACAGCATCCCAAGGTTATCTCAGATGTAGTACTAACATTACCTGCCTCCAAGGCATAATCTCCCTTCGACGAGTAAGATATATGACTAAAGGCACTCAAGCTCCACCTAAATGTAAAGAAATACTATAAAAGTAAGTTAAGAATGGGGAGAAGGGAAAACTTCATTGTAACCTTCGGCATCAGTTGACAGGCTGAACCTGTCTTCTTTCCCATAGAGTCGCCTCTTGGGTAAGAACCATATTCTCTAGGTGCTGGATAATTATCTGGAGCTAACTTTTGCTAGGGATTACAGATTGTTAGTCTATGGCTTTGAATATGTTTTTGCAATCAGATACTATCACCAGCAATCTTAGAACCTTAATCTGTCACAATTTTATTAATAAAGAATGGTATTCCATAAATTGTTAGTGCAAATCCTTCGAGGGTACTGGCAGTGACCGACAGAGGGTGACAAGCTCAAATAAATGTGTGGAGACCTGTGAGGAGGTCTCTCTGCTGGTGTGCGTCCCTGAACAAGTCAGTCGAATTGCCCTTCAGTTCAGCAGACTGAAGTTCCCCTTAATGTGATGCTGACAGACTGGATGGGCACAAGGACTTTGGCTTTCCTGAGGGACTTGACAGGTAATCAAACACAAAGGGTTTGAGAAAATCTGTCCTTTTCACATGACACCATCATAAAGAAGTACTCAACTGAAGATACATATAGGCACATATGCAACCTACTGTCATTAATTTTCATTTCCAGAAAACAGGTGGATCTGTTGAGAATTTTATTTCTACAGTTCCATAATTCAAAAAACATCTGAAGTGGTTTGCTTTTAAACTTAAGTGCAAACTTCCCATGGGATAGAAATTTAAATGCCAAGCCAAATTTCATCAAACAAAGTGTTTATAAATGCTGACAGGTGCTTAGCGATAGTGTCTGTGAGTTTAGTTGGGTTTCTTTTACTTGGCTGGTTGGTTTTGTTTCATGGTGTTTTGGTTTGTGAGGTTTTTTTTAATCCTACAGGAACATAACAGGAACTTTACAATAAACATAAGTCTTGTAATTTTCATTTGCACTGAAAAACAAGCAAAGAAAAGACATTAGACGACAGAAGATTTTCTCAGCAATTGGATAAGAACAATATTAACCTCAGATACGAAATGTTAATAAATGTGTAAATTATGTATCCAGAAGTCAACAAACGTTTTAGCTGTAATGTTAAAATATTTCTAAGAACATAATTCTATCTGAAATATACTTTGATTTGACAACTGCTTGTTAACCTAACTTTACATCTTCTTTTTCCTATCTTATATATCCTCAGTCTATTAGTATTTCTAATATCTTTATTAACTCCCCAAAAGAGATTCTCTGAACTTTTTTTGTTCTCTTGGAAACTTTACAGATTTCAATACTTAGCATTTTGATTCATCACAAAAAGTTTTCAGCTGAAGCTTTGCAGATCAAGACAATTTTGTGCAACCAAAAGCATCCATTGTACTGAAATGTATTAAAATAAAAGTGCAAGCCCTACTTTGGAGAACCTTGCAAAATTTCATAACTATCAATGAGGTTAATGAAATTTGGATAACATCTTGCTTTAAAGCAGTACAGTTATCCATGATTGTTTACCTTTATTAGTAAATATTTATTAGATCTATCTGTTAAATTATCTGTACATTATAGCATTTTTATTGCAGTAAATAGACAGTAGTTTTACCACTTCACAGCAAGATTAATGAGTGTTCACTGTGTAAAAGGTGAATACTTTTAGAATTGCTTCAAATGTAGGAACAATCAGGGTTAAATAATAAAAATATTTTTCTGGATTCTAGTGTTTAGTTCTTTCATTTTAGGGCATTGATTACTGAATATATCTATATTCTATAATCCTGAAGAAACAATGTTCCCTCCAAATCTGGTGAGACAGTTCTTGTGAAGTACCTTCTCCTGACTTTTCTTGCAAATGAGCAGTTTATGTGTGCGCGTTATAATCACTGCATTACTTGGGCTGAAGGACCCTCCCTTCTTTTCTCTCCATCTTGCTGCTGGCAAGAAACAATGCAGTCATTTGCCATTAGCCTGAATGGAGACATGAGGCTGTTGTAAATGACTAATCAGCATCCAGCATCAATCAGAATGAAAAATGTTGGCATACATAAATGCTGACCAGGCAGCACCCAAGTTTAGAAACTTAAATTAGCATATATGTTGAGATAACAGTATTACTTTTTAAAAATTATTTCATTTTAACAAAGATTGCTCACAGAGAATTCATTTTCAACACAGACGATGATTTTCTGTGTTGTAAGATAGGTGAAATCAACTGTTTTGCAGAGGTATAAACTGGTTTCTAGAGGATTACCACAGACTAGTTTAGACTAAATACCGCTTTTAGATACTTTGTGAAGTGAGATCACTCCTACTTTGACAATCAAAACAATAAAAATTATTATGAAGAATGGATTGCATAATATTATAAGGAAAATTAATTGAAGGGAAACGGACAAAAATGTGATATAAAACAGTCTGGTAGAAAAACAGTTAACCATTTTGGTAACAAGCTGGAAAATTTAGTTCCTGTTTCTGATTTATTTACTTCTTGACTTCTTGCATACCCTTTTCTGGCTCATTCCTTTCCAGTAGCATTTTCTCTTGTTACAGGAATATTCATGTGTGAATTCCCTTCTGATTTTATCATTGCTGCCACTTCTCAAATAATTATCCTTATTTTGGCTTGGTGTGTTGTTTTACTTTCAAGAATGTACAGTGGGGGCACAATTATTATTGTTATTTATTATTTTTTAAGCTTTGATAATGGTATCAAAGTAACAGAAAATATTAATACATAGCTTTTATCGTTAGGGACTCAGCCATTGTCTAAGAAGGGAAATGCAGGCTCAAAATGTTCCAGATGATACAGAGTGTATGCTACAGTATTTCTTTGGTTCTTCTTCTGCATTTATACTGGGTTTTGGGCAGGTCATATTCCTGACACAGGAACTTAATTTTATACATCCTAATAAGCCAATGTATAGCATGTAAAACTTTTGTAACATCAGACTTCTTCACAGCCTTTCTTCCTAAGACATGAAAGTGGTAAAACCAGTGGTAATAATTCTTTCAGAAGATAAGCTTTTTGAATGAATGGCAAAACTATGAAAACTGGAATTTCATGATTTTCAGAGTACCATAGAGTTTTAAATGGATTTCTGTAAATCATTTAAAATGGAAAAAAGTATAGAAGATTTTTTTCACACTTTTTTTCCCCCCAGTGGAAACCTACTGTGAAATTTGATTGTAGCTTTGATGTAGCTTGCCTTGGTAATGTGAAAACATATTTCTCAAACAAATAAATATACTTATCAATTAATTTGAAAATTAAATGTCGTGATTTTTCATTTTAAATCATGCTTTATTAAAAAAAAACTCTAGTTAAAAAGAAAAAATATATTTATTTAAAATTTAAAATAATAGTTAATTAGTGAAATAATAATTGAATATTTAACTGATATAAATAATAACTGAATAATTAACTGAAATTGATTAATTTCAGTTAGAATGATTGTAGATAGGTTTTAGTTCTTTTACCACAACCCTGTGCGCTTGAACTTGATGGCAACAATTTTTCTTTTTTGACTTCCATTTCATATACTAAATGGAAAATGTGTGTCAGATACTATCTATTTAAGCTCTGTCTTTTCAGTCATATACTATAATTATTTGAGTGACTAGGTCAGATCTAAGTCACTGAAAAATAGTGGAGATTGCTTTTGGGTTCAAAGCAACAGATAATATCTGATTGCAAAAAAGGTTTAGAGATTATATGTCCATAAGAAAGAGGCAAATGGAGAGAAAGGAAAACATCAATTATTTGTTACAAAGTAATCAGTCCAAATAAACATATTTGGTGTTATTTTTATACTGTGGAGTATCTAACCTCTGTCCATTAATCCAAAATACTTTTAATAAATCCTGTGTCACACTTGAAAAAGCATTTCTGTTGTTTTAGATATTCCGGAGACTCTCACATATGATGAGGTGGCATGTTTATAAAGAATTACATTGAGCCCTGAAAGAGTGCTAAGAGAAAGAAGACACAATACTTATATGGAAGATAGATGGGAAAACTTTTTAAGAATTAAGAGAGCTATGCAAAGTTTTCTGCCAAAGTTTAATGAATAACTGATGTGAAATCTGAAAAGCAAGCCCTGTCCTGCAAAGATCAAAGGTACAATTCTGTTATGTACACGTTTTTTCTTTTTGTATACCTTGAAGTTTTCTATACTCCTGATGCACGTTATTTTACTACATAGTCTCAGGGAACATAGTATTTGGATATTAAATGTATTTAATCATCTTTGAGGAGCTTACCAAATGAAAAAAATCAAACATATTTGAGCATTTTTATTCTTTTATGTTAGTACATATTTTCATAATTTTATATTATTTTATATTAGTGCACAAACTTTTGAAGTATTCGAGAGTGCACATGCTCAGGACTTGTCTAGAATTTTGTTAGCCTGAACTGTTTCAAGCTTCTCACAATTCCCTGATGTTTAAGCAACTGTTGCTTGACCTATTATAGTTGAAGCCCTGATAATCTCTTTCAGTAAAAGTCTGAAACCCCAAGGTGATTCCTACATATCAAACTGTAGCCCTTTGAAAGAGTTAAGGATGGAAGAACCCGTTGTGCAAGTTTCAGATTTATTTGGGAGCCAATGAAACAGATACACATGGTCGTAAGAAAATATATAAAGGTAACCCCAAGAAAAAATTCAATTGTTCAGATTATTTTATCATCTTCCTCTCGGTCCATATAACCATGATTCTATGTAATCTGTACAGTTAAAGACAGCTGGATCCCGTTCATCTGACAAAACAGTGAAGGAACTCCAAAGGAAGCTCAAAAAGTGTACGGAAAAGAACAAATGAGTCTGGTTCAGAAAAAGACATAAGAAACAAAGGTTGCAGAATCATTTTCCTGAAAAGTTCTAAGAATGGACTTGGCATTCCATTATGGAAACTTCTTATATTAAAATTCCTCTATAAAACAGGAAATTGTTTTAAGATATGGTTAAATGAAGAAAAGTGAGTAACGACATTTTCTACAAGAGCAGAGACTCGCATTTCATATCTATGGAGTCTATTTAACTGTACTCTGCAAAAGTGAGATAATCTGATATTTTATGGGCTGGATAGTCATCTCTAATGACAGACATGGAGGACTAGCTCAGAAACACTATATTGCAGATTCTCTTTCTCAAGGTACAAGCAGGAAAACATTACAAAAATTGGGAGAATTCTGTAATGTCTTATCAAGTATAACATTTTAACTTTTTTTTTTTAAACATGCCATGGGAGAACCACAATGCATAAAGAAAGGTTAAGATAGTAAGATCTGATGATAAAGAGTTTTGATGATGATTCAAAGGAAAAAAACAATTGTTCATACAAAAAAATGGTATTATGACTTTGGAAGTGATAGTGTCAAAAGTACATTTTGACACTTTTCCTCATTAATGAGACTCAATAATGATGACAGGGAATCACACCTCTCACTACAGTAAAATAGCTTGCAATAAAAGTCTCTTTTCCACACATCGTCATCAATCAATGCACTGCATTGCTTGCCTATGTGTTCCTTCTTTACCCCAGAAAACAAATCTCTTTTTTCTATTTAGCTCACACAGCTGCTAAACAAGTTGTTTGTCTATAATAAATAATCATTTGCTTAAACATACTACCTGTGAAGAAAATGTTGAAACTACTTAAGTAGTCTACCTTAGAATGGAAAAATAACCCAAATATCTCCAATACATTGACACTAGAAATATACAAGTTAGAGTTTAAGAAAATTTCAAACTTCAAGAGACTAGAGAAAATAATTTTGTCAGCTAATGGGTGCCATCTGTAACCCAACATGTTACTTATTCCGTTTCTATCTGTGCTGCCTGCCCCCTCTCCCCCGCTAAATCGTTACTGTCTTTTTAAGACTCAGCACCATGGCCAGAACCAGAATCTGAGGATAGGGGCTATTTACCAGAATCTGAGGATGGGGGATATTTCTGCAGTCCCTTTTTAAGTTGCAGCCTAGCAGCAGGGAGCTCTCCCTCTCCTGGCAGTGTTTGCTGAGGGCCGAGGCTCTGGTCATAATTCATTTCTCCTTATTGGTGGAAAAGGATTGCTTAAAACAAAAGGGGAGAACTCGTCTAGAGCTTTCCCCATTAAATTGTCTTAAGGCAGTGGGAAACTGTAGATTTGGGTTGGTATTGTTCACTATAAAGCTACAAGTCACAGTTCCACAGTCATCTGTCTTTTCGGGTATGCCACTTTGGAAACATGCCTACTTTTAATTCAACTGAACCTATACAAAGGACAGAATATTAAATACATGCTGAAGAGGGAAGAAAAAAAAAAACATGGCTTTACCATGGTTTTTATTTTTTAAAAGAATATGAATTTATTTGTGTTTACTGTATCTGCTCCTTTACCACAGAAAAAAATTCCACACTAGTATTTGCCACCATGAAGTTTTCGATTTTCCTGAGTCTTAAAAAAATATCTCCCAACCAAATTGAGTAGAATAGCAACAAAACAAACAAAAATTTTTAACAGCAGCCTGCACATTACTTAGGACAGCATAGTTATGATGGATGATACAATGATGACAGATGAGTCCTCGCTCCTATTCTAAATTCTATCAACCACATAAATTAGTAATGTCATTAATATGATTACTAGCTGTTCACTCACCTTCTGCAGCAGCTGTTGCTTTTTATTCCTGGCTTTGGTCCTTTGATTACTCCATCTAACTTAGTATTACAAGTCAGTATAGAACTTGCTTGCAGCAGGTAAAAATCTACAGTTCATTGGAGGAGAGAAATGTATTAAGGAGTCATTGATTGCGCTTTGGCATCTGATTTTCTCTTTAATTGGAAAATATGTGGGGTTCATTCTGATAATGTCTCAAAGTTTGGTTCTTTTTTTGTTTTTAATTTTAGTTGTTTGTTGGTTTTTGGAGTTTTTTGTTTGGTTTTTTTGTGGAGTGGGGGAGAGTTTGGTTTGGTTTGGTTTGGTTTGGTTTGGTTTAGTTTTGTTTTGTTTTTCTGCTATTTTCCATAAGGCGTGCTTTATATGGAGGTCTGTGACAGTTCCTTGAGAAAAACGCACATTGACTTAAACTCAGCCATTTAGTAGAGTCAAGCAAAGTCATTTAAGCAGCAATTTCTTAAAGATCTCTAATGAATATTTTCTTCTGTTAGTTTAGTTTGACCAGCTGAGGCAGACAGCATTCAGATGAGCATTTAGTTCTGTGAAACTAGCATATCAAAAACCTTGTGACAGAGGCTGTGTCTCTTTGATCTGATCTATGATCCCATTGATAGTCCCACAATAAACAGCATTCCGATCCCTAAGGATTTCATTAAATGTATTGAAAATATTGTATTAATTAATTCTAAAAATTCAAGAAGAGATGAGGTCATTTTTTTATAATTCTTTCCATGTACCAATCCCATGGAGAGCAGCAGAAAATAAATTCAGGTTTCATTGAATTTAATCACTGGAAATATTTTGTGGGATCACGAACTAGGTTATTAAAGTGAGTGTATTCATGTTTATGAGGATTTTTGAAATCTTCAGAGGTACATATATTTATTGTATAATTCCTGATATTCTGATCCATATACTACACTTTCAATATTAGAAAATTTTTGGATTATTTTTAATTTCTCAGAAGAATGATTAAATATTTCATTGCAATTTATTATTGCTAAGACTTAATTACAGTACATTTATGCAATGTACTAGAGAGCATTTAATAGCAAGTCATGAAGGATTGTCATTAATAGTTAAAAGTGAATGATAGCAATCATATAGATAAAGTGCATGTCATGATAAAGTATTACTATTTTTTATTATTCTTTGTTAGACTTCACATTACTTTGAAAGTTCAAAACTTGACATGAGCCTGGAAACCCACTGTGTATTAGTAAGGTCTTATTCTTCAAAATATAAACTCATGATTTTTGGTATAGAAGACATACGTAGCAGAAGCACTTCACAGGCTGAATATTCATTTCTGATACATAAAGTCTATGCACATACTGTAGAACAAAAATCGGCACAAGGATATTACTTCTCATGATAACTGTGAATGGAAGTTTCAAAATATGCTCTCTCAAATTGTTTAGCACTTCTAACAACTATCATTTCAATATCAGAGACATTGAGTGCTATGAAAATGAAAAATTAAATGATTGACAGTGTGAAGAATAAGAAAAATCCCCCTTCATCCCCTTTTTACTCTGCTCCCACTCTCTTTTCATTTGGTATTTCTCTTAAACCCATACTCATTTGGTAAGAATTTTTTTTTCAATCTTTGGCAGTTTTAAATGGAATGAAAAGTAAATGTGAACAAGATCAACTTATTCCATATATTTCTTGCTAGTATCTCTTCGCTCTTACTGGAATACATGACACTGATCTTCATTAAATCCCTTTGAAAATTTAGTATTGAAAAGATGGAGGAACTCACAATTTTTTTTTTTTTTTAAGGGAACTAACCTTAGCAGATTTAGCAGATTATTTTCCTATTTAGGCACTTCTGGAAAATATTTTCTTATTTAGACACTTCTGCAATTCAGAAATAAATTAGAAGTACATTTATGACTATTAAAAAACATAAAATGCATGGCAAAGAACTATATTCTCTGTTCATCATTTTTAAATAAAGGAGCCCATATTCTTCTCTTGACTGTGGACCCATTAAAAAAAAAGTCTTAAAATGAATAGAAAGTGTAATTATTGACCAGAAGAAAAAAAATGGTGACATGATCACATTTCCTTAAAACACCCAGCATGTCAGCTTTCATGACAGATTTTTATGAGTAGCATTTATTAACTGTAACCCGTGGTCTCAAGCTAAGTGTGCTATTCCTTTCCTTTCCTATTAATAACTACTTTCAGTCCAAGGCTTACAAGTGTGTTTTTCCAATGAGGTCTTAACTTGCTCTGTCAATATACACAATTTCTTGATGAGTAGGATAATGAAGGTTATGGGGATAGGTGAAGTACAACAAACAATTTTAGTATTGCCAATCACTCTGCACCAGATATTCTGTGTTAAGGAGAAATGGCTATGCAAAGAGGAAAAAAAAAGAAAAAAGGAAAGGAGAGGAGTGGAGTGGAGAGGAGAGGAGAGGAGAGGAAAAAAGGAAAGGAAAAAAGAAAAGAAAAGAAGAAAAGAAAAGAAAAATAAAAGAAAAGACAAAACACAAACTACTTCAAAATAAAAATCTTTTTTTTATGTTATGCTCAGTCAAGCAGAGTTTTTGCTTTGCCATTTGACATTGATTTGTTATTACTCTGAATTTTACAAATTAAGACTGACATTTTATAACACACCAGCAATAGTCTGCAGAAGTGATATACACTTTTTTTTTTTTTTAAAGTCTGAATGAATTGTACCCTTTCTTGTACTGATTTTTATGGACTGTGGAATTTCAGGAAACTTAAAGACCTTCATTTCTTTATAGATAATCAGGTTCCAATTGTTTGGGGCTTTTTAAATACAAGCTAGTTCACAGAATCTNAACTCACAATTTTTTTTTTTTTTTAAGGGAACTAACCTTAGCAGATTTAGCAGATTATTTTCCTATTTAGGCACTTCTGGAAAATATTTTCTTATTTAGACACTTCTGCAATTCAGAAATAAATTAGAAGTACATTTATGACTATTAAAAAACATAAAATGCATGGCAAAGAACTATATTCTCTGTTCATCATTTTTAAATAAAGGAGCCCATATTCTTCTCTTGACTGTGGACCCATTAAAAAAAAAGTCTTAAAATGAATAGAAAGTGTAATTATTGACCAGAAGAAAAAAAATGGTGACATGATCACATTTCCTTAAAACACCCAGCATGTCAGCTTTCATGACAGATTTTTATGAGTAGCATTTATTAACTGTAACCCGTGGTCTCAAGCTAAGTGTGCTATTCCTTTCCTTTCCTATTAATAACTACTTTCAGTCCAAGGCTTACAAGTGTGTTTTTCCAATGAGGTCTTAACTTGCTCTGTCAATATACACAATTTCTTGATGAGTAGGATAATGAAGGTTATGGGGATAGGTGAAGTACAACAAACAATTTTAGTATTGCCAATCACTCTGCACCAGATATTCTGTGTTAAGGAGAAATGGCTATGCAAAGAGGAAAAAAAAAGAAAAAAGGAAAGGANGTTATGCTCAGTCAAGCAGAGTTTTTGCTTTGCCATTTGACATTGATTTGTTATTACTCTGAATTTTACAAATTAAGACTGACATTTTATAACACACCAGCAATAGTCTGCAGAAGTGATATACACTTTTTTTTTTTTTTAAAGTCTGAATGAATTGTACCCTTTCTTGTACTGATTTTTATGGACTGTGGAATTTCAGGAAACTTAAAGACCTTCATTTCTTTATAGATAATCAGGTTCCAATTGTTTGGGGCTTTTTAAATACAAGCTAGTTCACAGAATCTTCTTTATGCGCAAAAAGACTTCATTACAAATAGTCTGAATGAGAGAACTTGGTGGAGAAAATCCTGGAAATGGAAATGTGTTTACACACAACTCAAAAGCTAGTCAGAATCTAAAGCTCCATGTTTTTCTTCTACAGTTAGCATAGGGTAGAACTGCAAAATAGCCAGAGAAAACCAGTCCTTTATTCTTGTGATCGTATCTGTGAATTTGAAGTTATTTTGCTAGTACCACAAGAATTTTCATTACTTCTTGCTTCATGATGATGAAATACACTCCCTATATATATCTGTCTGTCCTCAAAAGCTGCTTCTATTTGAACTTCCTAATGGCAGACACATCACGCTGGGAAGCAGTGAGGCCACTCAGATCAAAAGACTTTAACGTAATGTGTTATGACTGACTGCACTGAATGTTTTGCATTGCAGCAACAATGCGTCAGCAACCAGACTAGGATACTTGAATCCACTTAGTTTATTCCTTTTTTTAAAATATGCTAAGATTAAGCAATAAAAAATAAATTTTTCCTGTGCCATGCCTGTGTGATGGTATCTGTTTCTCCTGTATTTTTCTGTGTTATAAATTCTTACAATAAACTGGAACAATTTCCTGCTACATTACATTGTAGAATAATAAAAAAAAAAATTATAATTTATTTGTATTTATTGGAAATATTGATGTGTATATAGACTTGCGATACATGTCAGATTGAGCTAATGCCTTGTTTAGATCTTTGAGGTGCTTGTGTAAAGAAATTTTAACTCTCCATGCTTTTGCAAGTGCCTGGCCAGTATTTTTAATGACAAACTATCTTGCGCTAATAAAACAGTGGAACCAACAAGTTTTTAAATTAGAACCTATCTCTGTGTGGTTTTTGCAATGTAGTTAATCTGGGGTTTTTTTATAATATTGAAAGAGGCAGTATCAAACTTGCAAAACTTTTCAGGTTTGCTTCCTACAAATTCATTTAAAGATTGTATAATTTTCTGGCTTGAGATTGCATAAGACTATAAAATTATGTCTTCCTCATCTTGAAAAAGAAACCCCTAGTGCATCGATTCAAATTTCTGGTGATGCAAGTCTATTATCCTATCTTATTTGTGTATCAATCAATTCCATGACAATTAGAAATTTAAAACCCTTTTTCACCATGAATATTTACGAATACATAAGTGTAAGGAGGTTGTAGAGAGGTGGGGCTCAGTCTATCCTCCCAGGCAACCAGTGACAGGACAAGAGGATGTAGCCTCAAGCTGTGCCAGGGGAGGTTCAAGATAGGCATGAGGAGGAATTTCTTCACAGAAAGGGTTGTTAAACATTGGAATGGGCTGCCCAGGACAGTAGTGGGGTCACCATCCTATGAGTTGCTCAAGAAAGAATTGGACATGGCACTTAGCACTATGGTCTAGTTGACAAGGTGGTGATGAGTCAAAGGCTGGACTCAATTATCTCAGAGGTCTTTTCCAGCCTAAATGATTCTATAATTCTGTGAATATTTTAGCCTATAGGTACAGAATCTAGTCTTTTGCTCAGGTAGCAAAAATCTTACATTCGTAGCTAATGAATAAACAGTCCTAGGTGTGAACTGGGATCTGTCACCACTGGACACAAAATGACAAATATGTCTTGCATCCTTGCACTTTCTTAACATGTAGGGCTACATTCTTAAACCATTTTATCCTTCAGATTAGGACAATAAATGTCAATGAAATGCTTCCACTTTTCCTCAGAGGATCAGATACAGAACCTGTATACATATGCGTGTACATATTTATACATATTAATTAATTAATTAGTATGGTTTTCTCCTGTAAATAAAATTGTGCAACTCATCTCCTAACTAATTTTTATGCTTTATGAACAGAACAAAACAGTCTATGTGTGAATGTCTAAGTAACAGATACATATGCAACACCAACATTATTATTATAATGTGAATAATTATTCTATCTTCTTCTGAACAAACTACCTCATCCCTTGTGACAGCTTTCTGCTGGAAAACATCACCAGGTCATCATAAATTGGGATTATCAGAAAGTAAATCAAACTCCAAATTGGGCTAACAGATTTCATAACAGAAAAAGCTTTTCAACATTATATTTTCCTCCTATTAAGTGGAGTTCAGTGGAGATGTTCTGCCTCTATGCTTTGTTAAAGGTTAAATTTCTGTGAAGAGGGAATTATAGACAGTCTTACACAAAACCAGAAACAAATCCACTTAAAAATGAGGCTAGAACAATGCCTCGGGAAGTTGGTCAGGAACTCTCTCTGAACAGTTCTAAATATATCAGAATATTTAAGAATACAATCCACAGAGAAAAGACACATAAACAGTTGAAATTATCTGCAGTACGAAATGAAGATCAGATTCTTGTGAGTTGGTCTCTGGAAGCCAAAAGTTTGCTTGGGAAAGGAAAAACAATATATGTGCCTTAAAAGCCAGCTCCTGTTTTCTAGACAATAGACTGCATAAACAAGCACCCAATAATGTGCAAAGAGAAAAGACAAGACTGGTATTTAATGATATCTAATCTATCTGAGACAGCTCAAACTATCACAGTTTAAATCTACAGTTAAGATAAAAATATAAAAGCAATGATCTACTATACTTTTGTTAATACAGAAATTTATTTTATTCATGGTATAGCTAGGTTTGCAGATGAATCACAATTCCTTTCACATCCAAGCAAAGCTGCAACACTGGGCCTCGTGAAAAGAAAAATGAGTTAACAGCAAAAACAACTGTGTCTCGTGGCACGTGCGAATAAACAGAACTATACATCTTGCTTTTTTTACTTTTTTTCCCCTCTCAAGAAACAATGGACACAATGTATGTGAGGACCTAGAAACTGAAGTGCAAACATCAATCAGACTGGCATTTCATAGAGCAAGGCCTCCTGGCAGAGTCTTTCATAATATCATGGTAGGACAGATTCTCAGTGAGAGCATAGTCCCATTCACATCTAACATTTGCACATCCTTTGACTTCATCCGTATCCTGCTCAATTCAGAAGTTTCATCACCTTCTGAAAGCAAAAGAATTATAGAGAAGCCTGGAGTTTTTTACTGTTTGCAAAATATGAATGAAAAGAAATATTTATTTCCCACTGAGAAGTAACTTGGCATTTTGCATTCCCTCTGGCAGGAGGAAGAAAATTATTTTAGTACAGCTTAACTATTCTAGAACAAATAAGAGAAACAAGAGCATCCAATTTTTGGAAATCACCAGAGCATATGTCTTTGGAAATACACATTTTGTTGCTTCAGTACTAATCTAAGTATCTGGAAAGACGTGAGACAGGATAATACCTTTAATCTCAAAGGCATGAGCTGGAATTGGGCATTCCGTATGTGACACATGCCAGAAATATCTCCAAGCTAAAATAATCTACTTCCCAGCTGAGTATTTGGAGCTACTTCCACAGTAAAAATCTTTCTTTCCTCTTATTTTTTTCTCTAACACATCCAGAGCATCAGGACTTGATGTACCAAAAACTGCTGTCAGCTTTCCCACAGCATTTTCACATTCTTTAAAGTTCATACTATTTACCCAGTTGGAAGTCTTTAAGAACCATATAATTTCTTTTGATTTCTCTTATAGTCATTGCTGATAGAAGCTATAGCTGCCATTCGTATGAAAATACTTAAAGTTCTAATGTACTATACAAGAAAGAAAGATAAAACTGTTTTACCAAAATTCACCTTCTTACCAGCAAAAAATATTTTTTTTCTTCCAAAAAACTGAAGTGCAACGTATAGCATGCACTTATATTATTAATAGTTGTGAGCTTTGATTTGAGAAGATGACTTTGGACAGAATGGAGTTGCACTTTCAGTCTCATCCTTTACTTTCCACACTGAAATAAAGTGAACCAACATTCAGTGTTCTAAATACTACATTTCAGGGGAATGTTCTTTTACATTTTTTACAATAAATGTATTTATATTTTTATCATACTACAGGTTTCCTTGGTGAAAAGTGGTTGAAAGAACAAGAAACAATGATAATGGTGTCTGAGGTAATTTTCCTGGAAAACCAGTATTTCCCAGAGTACTTTGATACTCAAAAATGTGATAGTTGGATATACGTGTTTAAGTGCAGAATACTGCATGTAAGAGAATATGAAGAATATCTTTTGAACACAGAAAACAAGAAAGGAACTTAAAAATACACTGAGCAGATGATAAGGTAAAAATATATAATTTGCCTTAAATTTTCAGTTTTGTTGAAACTTTGAATTTATGCATGTAGGAGACCGGAAGGATTGCTGTCTCGAAACATTTTGGGGTGTGTGTGTGGCAGAAGGGACAGGTCAGGCCTTGCTCTGGAGAGGCGATGCCCTGCTCCTCACACCTCATCCCCTGGGCCTGTATCCCAACCCTGCAGTGGCCGCCAATCCCCGGCGCAGGCCAGGCAATGCCCCACGCCTGCCTCTGGAGCCCCTAACCCAGCTCCTGAGTGGCCACCAGACAGGAAGTTCCACCTGGGGGAAGGGCCCAGGAAGGCCAAGGGGTACTTAAGCCACAGCACGAAGCAAATACGTCTCTTGCTTCTACTTCCTCTTGGGCTTTTTATCAGCCAAGACACTGCTGGAAATGGGAGTGGTAGCTATATTTGTGCTTTATCTCTTTTCTTTGACTTAAAATTGGGTGGGTTGGAGTTTGCTAAGTTGAATGGGTTTAGAGTCTGCTGAGTTAATGCTTTGTGAAATGCTTTATGTTGATTGAATGTTGCTCTAAACTTTTGCCCAAGTTCCCCGATTTTCTGAAGTTTGCCAGTGAAGTTTTTGTTGTTTTGACCGCTTGAGGAATATCTCGTCAATATTTTCTCCTGTGTGCCTGACTCAGGGTACATAAAAAAATCTTAAGCCCTTTTAAGAGACCCATCAAGTGAGCTCTGGGGCCTTATGATGTGAAAACAGACATATTTTTTTAAACAGTGGGGAAAAAAACCCCCAAACCCCCAACTTTGAACATCCTTGTAAGAGAGAGACTGGCTAGAAGAAGCTCTATTCCATGCTTGACAGATTTGACATTTGAAATTGTCTATTGTTTTTTATAAAAGTTAGAGATACTTTAAAACATTTCCAATATGATGTTATATAGGAATATCAATTTCTGAGTTAAAAAACCCCCAAAATACTTTCTTACAAAAAAAATCCACAAAAGACCAAAACAAAGGCATTGACATCTTCTGATACACATCATTTGAAAACTGATTTGACTCCCAAAAGGTTTTAATTTTGATTAAAGAAACAATTTACTAGGATTTTAAATTTCATCCAAATCCTTCACAGTTCTTGAGATTCAAGATTTAGTTTCTTATTGGTTTAATTTCTCTTTCTACAGGGAAGTTCATTTGCATGAACTCAGAAACTGAATTGATAAAACCTGTCTCACACTGGATTGATTATGCTCAAATGAAGACTATATAAGCCAGTAAAAGTATATTTTTTAGATCTGCATAAGTTCATGCTATCGTGTTTAAGCCAAAGGCATCATAAAATATCTGCTTAATAAAAGAGATATTATAGATTTATGATGTTAATATCTAACAAACAAGGAGACCCCTAATTATTGAAAAAAAATCATAACACTGACAAGCCACAACCTAAATAAAAAGATTGACTATTCCTAAATTTTTATTGTAACAAGAAGAATAATCATACATCACACTTTTTCTCAAACACGAAGCAAGGTCAAACTTTTTTTTTGTTGCTATGCATTTCTGTTGAAAAAATAATTTTCAATGTTCAGCCAGCTCAGAGAGATATTGGACTTTGCATTTGTGAAATTTTCCAAATTGTTTCTTATCAGGACCAGAATTACGATGTGCATATCATGAGCTAGGCTCAATTATGCACTACATTTTGTTTTAATTTAGGTGTATATAATATGCAAATTGTTTAATCTCGTCCAATTTAAGATATTGAAAGGCTAGACTTCTGAGCAATTTAGTGACTGTTTCCATAAACAATGAGTGGAGAAACACTTCCAGAAATTCATTCATCTCATCCTAGGTGAATTATAAAATGTTATAAATAAGGTGGTTTTGGAGATTTTATTTCCTATCATTCTCAGTGGCAGTGGTCATTGGTTTTTTTAACACTGTTTGACCTGCAGTGAGCTGTACATCTAAGTGTAATATGTTTTTATACTATAAAATTTGTCAGTAATTTTTCTTTTCATCATGGGCATGTTTAAAGGGATCTTCCACTATTGTGGGATTATAATTTAAGTGATCATAATTGTGCTATCAGTCTCTGAGAAGCGGTGATCTGGTTCAGCATGCTAAACATATTCTTTATCTACAGGATTTATGTGCAGTGGCTTCTGTCATTTCATTTTCTAAGCTCTTGCTTTGAAAGCATCCAGAAAAAGAATACTTCACTCAGCACTTGTTGACAGCCTCTGCATAACACAGTCCTCGAACATTTGAATCATCTGTCTTTCAGGTGAATGCAGATTGTTTAGAAGATTTCCTGAATTTTAAAGCTGAGTAGCACACATATGTAATGACTGAACAAGGTCAGGCTCTTTTCTATCTCCCACTTTTTTTTCTTTAAAACATTCTTCGATGTAAACTTTTCCTTTTTTTTTTCTTTTTTTTTTTTTTTACCCTTTGAGGGTTATATTGTCTCTTTTTTCCACATATGCCAGAGAAACTTTTTTTAATTTTTTTTTTCAGTTAGCACATTGTTTTTGAACTGCTATGACTGCAAAAAACCCATCTTGCTATTTAATGTTCAAGCAAAATAATTGAATTCACAATAAAATGTAGGTCTAGGTGTAAAGATAGACTTCTTTGACTTATTATTGCTCCAGTAAAGCAACTACATGTAGTCCTGTAACTAGGATTACTTAACTAGAAGACCCCTAAGTATAAATATTTACTAACACACTTCCAAAATCACAGGCATGTTCAGAATTAAAGGTAGCGAAAATAAAATTATAAATGTAAGATACATATAGAACTTTGTATTTAAATTTTAAATTCTATACAACCACAGATTCTTAAATATTTTTAGACATCAAAGCACAGGAGAGATCCAAATTTAAAGAGTCCTTCAGATACTATTGACATATGAATGAAGAACTTTTTTTTTTTTTTATTTTGTATATATTGAGTGCATTTTAACATAATATAAATGTTTCCCCAGGACCAAAGCTAAAGGTTTTCTGCAAAGTAACTCACAGGATTCAAATGACATAGCAGAATATAAGCTAATAAACAAAATCTCCTGCATGTCACAGTAGGAAACAGACATCTGTTGGAAATGTTTAAAGTGGTTTTCTGTGATGGTGTAAAAGGTGTAAGTCTGTTCTTTTGACTTAGGTTTACACTTTTTGAGCTATAGGACACAGAAATGTTCCAGTAAGGGAGTTAAATAATGTGGAAGTGTAGCAAAGCATTTAGTTCTGCAAATTAGATAAATGTTGTGGAAAGTGCATCTCCTACCACCCTGTGGCAGTTTAGAATCACTGCATATTAGCATACCTCCTTAAATATATTCAGCTTAATTCATACTTCCTTAATGAATTTACTCACCAAGCAACACGAAAAGAACTCATATTAAAGGACCCCTGTCCAATTAAACATGGACATATGCAACTAATAAATTGCATTAAAAGTATATGCTCAGTTGGAAACATTGTCTTTTTAGCAAGCATGTTTTAGCAAGTGCCATTTTTAGAAGAATGAAAATACATGGTTATATAGGCTTGTCATTAATTTCTAGTAATAATTATATTGCTATAAAAGTCATAAATTCTGTCCTATCACCACCTAAAAATAATTAGGTTAGAATAACTGTCTTGTGATTTTCCAACACTGACAGTGTGAAGCAAAGTCAGTCTTCCATTATGAATCAATATCTATTATTTTCATTGTCCTGTATAAAAATGTTGTTTTCAGATGGCTTTTAATGGCATAAATTTTGGTTTTCAACCTATATTTCAAGATCATACAGGAAAAATATTATCTAGTTTCATGTTTGTTTTGCTCCTGTAAGACAGCATGCTTATAAAACATAACAGTCATATAATAAAATTAGCTTCATTATTATTTCTATTTTCAGCAAATATTCTAAATTTTATGTAGTTTCATTCAAATTTCCAGGCTTTAGTTACCAAAGATTACTAATAACAAAATAGTTTAATCTCCACTAAACATTAGACAATCTACTATTCTCCTGTTTTCATAAGCAAGCAGTGGTCAAACCAGCAATTTCAGAGCTATACTAATCAGTACTTCAGGTAGGGAAATGTACCCTCTTTTTCTCCATAAATACCTTTCATTGTCAGAAAATGCTAGGAAAAGGATAGCAAATCAATCAAATACTGTTCTGAAAAGCATGCTCCTTTTTCTAGAAATGAAGTGTAGACTGCGCATGAGGCCAGTTCTGGAAAGAAATTAAATTAGCAGTCGAGAGCACAAATATATATTACCTGCATTTTATCACACCGGAAACATTGAACCAAAATGTTTTTGTCATTTTTTCTTGAGTTACAGGCTAGCTGTTGGAACATTTTTAGCAAATTCTGAGTACTTTCAAGAGGTTAAGTCATCCATGATATGCAACACTATGCTTATAAGCTTAAAGAGGGAGATGAAGTGTGAATTTGATATGATTACAAGACTATGCTTACAGAAAGATAAGGATATTAGTAGTTAAGCCATATATAAAGCTTAAAATTATCCTGTTCAAAGAAGAAGCCTCAGTGGTGTTAGAAGTGATATTTTACTTGAACAGACCTCAGAATTAAACATTGATAGTGATCTTATTGTTCTAAGGATAGTATAGATCACTATTATTTCATTCATACAGTAGTACATCTGTAGTTGTTATAGACAGGATGAATGATCTCCTAAACCTGTAGGTGATGGATATATTTTCTTCTCAAGTAAATTTGCAGTCTCTCCTTCTCTGCCCAGGGTTTTTTATATATTGATTTTCGTCTAGATTCATTTAAATATTTCTGTATATTAAGCAAAGTAAGATTAGAGATTCATATAGAGATTCATATTCACGCAGAGAGATTTCACTAATGGCTAGGCTGGCGCAAGCTGGTGGTTTGTATGTGTCTGCATTTGTACTACATATGGTGTGAAACTACTCATGTGTTAAACTGCTGAACAATGTGACAAATTACATTTACCATGCACCTGTGGCTACCTCACCTGCTTTGTAACCACTGAACCCTGTCCACCAGGATTTATTCTAACATTCCAATTCTCTAAGCGGCTTCACACAGCATATAAAATACCTAAAAACCCCGACAGAGAATTGCTACCACGTAGTGTTTCCTCTCTGATTTATGTTGATGTGAACTTCAGAAATGGCAATGAATTGTACCTTTTAGCTAATATGACGTATAATAGGATGTCTATCACAGAAGGATGAATTTCGGCTTTTCAGCTCCCCAGTGGGTTATGGGAGCATAGGTTGAAATTAGTGTTGCAAAATGGATGTCTTGAGATAATTTTGTCTTTACATTTTATTTCTAAGGAGTGATTATATCCTTATCTTATTCTGTTTTCTGGTGCTTCCTTTGCACTGTGTTAAGTAATAAGATGCTGTCTGTAATTTTGCTTTCTGGATAAAGTCCTCCTGTCCTTACCATCTGCTGCCTTATCTTCACAGATATATACTCTCATTTGAGACCAGATGGAAATAAGGGAAAAGCTGCAAGAGGAAAGAAGGTTTTTTCCTGGGGTTCAGAAGGAGGAAGAGGATTGTCTTTGAGTCTTTTACTTTATGTCTGCAGAAGCCATGATGCCTGTGAATACTGAAACATCACTTTTACTTCTTCTGTGTTTCTTTTTTTTTCTTTTTTAGTTGTTTCACCATTAGTAAAGACCAGTTTCCTAGAACAGTGCTCATTCCATTTGATCTACCACCATTCTTCAGAGAGTTAGAAGAGGAGGATTTATGTGTTGATTGATTCTTGATTTTGATATATATGGGAAACAAGAGGTGTTTCTTGAGGTGGCAGCTCACACTTCCAAACAAACAGCTCTACCCTTCTGACTTGCAGATATACAATCTTTCTGTCTTTGTATGCTTCATAGGCCTTTGAAACAGATACTCCTTTAAAAACGCTGTATAGGGGATTCTTTCTTGTCTGCTTAAACACCTGGCACTGAGGAAATCTGTGTGAAGTTCTTCCCAAAGTCTTGTTCCCTTTGTGAGTTGGTGTGGGCCTGCAACTTGACCTGTGGTTCATGTAATGCTGAAGATCCTATTCTTCAGCTGCTATTAACTCCATGCTAACATGCACTGGTTTTGACTGGGATAGAGTTAACTTTCTTACTAGTAGTCATTATGGCACTATCTTTTGGGTTTGGGAGCAAAAGCAGCTTTAATAACACAGATGTTTTAGCTATTGCTGAGCAGTGCTTTCTCAGCCTCAACGTTTTTCTGCCTCTCACCCTACCCCACCAGTGAGGAGGCTGAGTCTGCACAAGAAGTTGGGAGGGGACACAGCCTGGACAGCTGACCCAAGCTGACCAAAGGGATATTCCATGCCAAATGGCATCATGCATAGCATTTGAAGCTGGGGGACAGAGAGGAAGCAGGGGATGCTCGGAGTGACAGTGTTTGTCTTCCCAGGTGATCATTACACAGGCTGGGGCCTTGCTTTCTTGGAGATGGCTGAACACCTGCCTTTCCATGGAAAGTGGTAAATGGACTCCTTGTTTTGTTTTGCATGCTCACACAGCTTTTGCTTTACCTACTAAACCGGTTTTTTTTCTCAAACCGTGGGTTTTCTCACTTTTACACTTTCAAATTTCTCCCCATCCCACAATGGGAGGAAGGGAGGGTAAGTGAGAGAATGGCCAAGATGTGGAGCTGATGACCAAGGTTAAACCACTGGAGTCATAGTATTTTGATATTTTGATTTCAGATTAGGGTGAAAATCAGACCCAGACAACAGAGGATGTCCTAGGCTCTATGTAAAGGGGACAGAGACACAGATGAGGCAGAAGCAGTGCTTTAATCCATATAAATACATAATCATGTTTCAAAGATGCACTGTTATGTATTCCACTCTGATCTACACATAATGAGATGTCTGCTGTTTTTTCACCATTATTCCTTTATTGGATTGAAAGTTTATATCCTCATACCAAGAGGACTTTCTTCTTCTGTACACAGAAGTTAGGACTAGGAAAAAAAAAAGACACATCTGAGCTAAGTATGTGTATAATAGGATTGTAGCTATCTGTTTCTGAGGTTGTACAAGTACAAAAAATACTGTAGCTTCTCAGAATGTTATAAATAGAAACAAAGAAAAAAAATGTTCATAGATCCTAAAATATGAACCTTTTCCAGCTCAGAAAGCTGCTTGTTTACCATATGTCCTTAATTTCTTTGTTAACACTCTGAATCGCTGTTATTAATATTGTAATCCTTTTGAAGGTATTAAACAGAGAAGAGGGAATTTCAGTTGACAACATATGTTTGCCCAGCTTGTAAATAAACTTTGCTTCTGGCTTAATGTATAGCACAACAGAATATTTCATTGATGTGTCAGGTGGTTAGAACAGTTTTATACCTTGAAGGATAGAAAAATATGTTTTCATGCAAAAACTTACTACAAGATGAATATGTTGTCCTGATTTGGACCAATTTATTTGGTGTAACTGTTAAATCTTGACTGATTTATATTTTTCTGTTGAACTTAGGTGTTAAACAAAATTCTTTTATCAAATAAGACATTATAAAGTATTAATGATCAGTGTATTAAAAATCACAGATGAAAGGCAGTTTCAGATACAGTTTTTCTTAAATGTTCATAGTATTTCAGTATCTCTGGATTTTCTAATTATATAATAAATAGGTTAATTAACAGAAGAGCTAAGATTGATATCAAATATGCAAATATATATTCAAACTGAATGTAAAAGAAAATTGTAGTGGAAACAGTAGTTCAACAAAAAAACTAAGATTTGGGTGAGGCTTTAAGAAACTAGTTCCCTTCACATAATCAAAATGGACTAAAGAAAGCCTGAGCATAAATGAGAATTAGTTGCTTAATGTTTGCTTTTTCAAGTAAGTCAGGACCAGAAATAAGGCTATGATACAAATCTAAGGTCTGTCCAGCAAGCAGAGCCAGAGATGGA
Organism: Ptilonorhynchus violaceus; assembly: GCA_013397565.1. Classification (NCBI taxonomy): domain Eukaryota; kingdom Metazoa; phylum Chordata; class Aves; order Passeriformes; family Ptilonorhynchidae; genus Ptilonorhynchus; species Ptilonorhynchus violaceus. Next base: position 1,127,086 of record VZRJ01005582.1, read on the forward strand.
GATGGAGACTGTTGCTTGCACAGCCTCCCTGGTACAAGGACTGATGCCCTGGGCTGGGCAGCTTGGGGTTCTGGGCCAAGGGCAGGGTAGAGGGAAGCCTCCAGGGGAGCTTGGGCAGGGGCCGTGAAGCCTGTGAGTCTTCTCAGGGCCTGGACGAATAGAGAAGTCTTTCAGGATATAGACATGTAAGACCATGCCTCAGTCTGGGGACAAAGTCAAAATCTAGTTCTCTAATTGCCTTTATAAGTAGTCTCACTACAAGGTTTTTATGCTTTTTTTTATTAAAAATAATGAAGCTTATATACCCTCAGAGGAACATAACACATTTTAGATCCTAAATACACCCCTGAGCCTAGGATGAGCAAAAATTCAGACATGCTGTCATAGCCAGGGTTTTCTTTTGTTAGCTTTAAGTGGGTGCCTAGATTTCTACAGGTTTTCTATTTTTGTTTGTAAAAGCATTTATCTCTCTCCATCAATTCTGTGAGGAGTGTAAGCATTTTACATATTCTGTTTGGATCATTCTACTGGTGCTCAGGCTTTTAGTTGGAAACCTAAACCAAGTAATTTGGATTTTCCTGTACTGCAGATGTTACAAATTGTGGGGGCTGCTATGAAGTTTACTGAATCACACAGAATCACAGAATCTTTTGAGCTGGAAGACAAACATAATCTCTTGTTTGGAATCCTGTTTCATAATGGATTTTTTGAATGAATGATGATGGATGGTTTGAAAGCTCAGGTAACATTCCACTACTACAGCAAAATTAATTGATTGTATCTAATTGCTGTAGGCTAAAAATGTCTTCATTGGCAAGGCAATATTCTAAGGAAACTGTCATAGATCATGACCTCTTGTATGTATTTTGCAGTTATGAGTCATACTTATCTTTACCTTATTATTCCCTCACACTTCTGTAGTCAATGTTTTGAAGGATTTTGTATTCCATTTTCTTTTAATCTCCCACTTGTGTGCTATGTAAACCACTATTCTTGCTACTGGCAAGGACACTTTAATGTAACACCGCTGCTGCTTCTGCTATTGCTACAATTTGCTCTGAAACCAAGGTCTGGGTTTGAGTTTGCATCAGGATCATTTACTTTGTTCCCTTCAATGCAGCATTGTTTCTTATGTTTGCCAGGTTGTCTTTTGATCATTATGATATAATCGCTATTTGTGGCAGCGTAGTGGATGTACTTGTCACTTACCTCCCTATTTTGTTTCTGTCATGCTATCCATATTTGTTTTTCACAGTACTTGCATTTACTTCTCACAGTTACAGTTGTCAAAGTCTCTTAGACTTGCTGTTTATCAACTTTCTGGTACCTATTTTATTTATTTAATTTCTTAAAATTGTTGAAGTATCTAATTTGGCAGAGGGTCTGACTAGGAGGAGAAGCAAGGATAATTTTTTTCTTTTTTTTGCAATATCTTAGATCCAGACAATTTCTCTTCCCATTCTGACATCTCAGAAATCTTTGTCTTTTTTCACTTATAATTGTTAAGGCTCTTTATGTCTGGTGGGATTGAAGGCCTCTCCAAATTTAGAGAAAGGGTGGATAATGTAATGCTGGAAACAATTTAAGCTGAGAATTCCTAAACTACACAGTATTTGACAAACATTACAGGAAAATGAATCCAGAGGTAAAAATATTATTTATTAAAAATTGGTAGGTGGTGCTGAAGGATGCAGAATTTGAAAGCAGTATACAGATATAAAAAGAATGGGAAAAATTAAATATTGATAGAAAAGAGGAAAAAAAAAAGAAAACAACTAAAAAAAGATGGACCACAAGCTATCAGAATGTTGCAAAGCTTTGCAGTACATGTGCTTGTACATACTTGTTTCAGAAGTGCTTTTTGTTCAACTGAAAAGTCATGGATAAACTGTACATGGATATATAACACCTTTCAGGACCTGAAAAGAATAGTCAAGTTCACATGGCCCAGTCTCTCTGTGAACTGTATTAAGAATTGTAAAAGCTGATACTGCAAGCCTGGTCCAGCTAAAAGTCAGCATCTTTTCCAGAGATCCCCAAAAAAAAGAGAAAGTCCAACATGTTCACCTACCTGAGTTCCACATTGTGTAACCCAAGGATACCTGCTTGTGAAAAGGAAATGCATGGATTTGTGGCCTAGGAGATTAGACTTAGTTTCCAGGGATACACTCTAACCATTATGCCAACAGTTTTGTCTCCTGTCCCTCGAAACTGAGTTACATAATCTAACTGCATGCAAATACATATAAGATAAGTATACTTTTAATTTGGCCATAAGTGACTAAAAAAGAATGGTAAGTATCGGTAAGGATCAGCAATGGAAACTTGCAAAAAATAAAACAAAATGGTTTGAAGTGATCTCTGAAAGATCATCTTCTCCTGCCACACTAAGTATCAATACGTCGTAGACTAGATGATGTCAGCTGTGCCTTTGATTAGCAAGATCTTGAATTTCTCCAAGGAAGGAGATTCCATCACTTTTTTCATCACATATTATTTTTGATGCTGTATCTTGCTGATGATTTTTTTCCCCAATGTCCAGTCTAAATTCCCCAAAACACAATTGGCCTTTGCCCTTTTTCGCATGTCCTGCTACTGAAGAGTCAGATTACATTGTGCAACGCCAGTCACATACCTTTAGAGAGCTTTTAGTTTGCTGCTGTCCTTCTCAGACTAAAGAAATATTTTAGCTATATTAAAGTGAAGTTACGTGCTTTACATTTACTTACCTAATATTCAAAAGTTTAAAGTGAAGTTACAGAGAATTGTGTTAAATTTAAAATTATGAGAGAATACCTGTTAACAAACAAATCTATTACCTAAAGTTTCTGTAAGATAAATTCACATTATGAGGTAACAATGATACCAAATATTTTTCTTAAGGTATAAAGGTACTTTGAGGAGACCTTTTGTTGAGGCTTTTAAAATTTATTTATCATGCAAAGTAATATAAAAAAAAAATTAAGTAGTCATGAATATTACATTTGTACAGAAGTAAAAAAAAGTGGCTAGTACATGCATTATTGAAGACTACTTTGGTAAGCTTGCCCATTGAATATTTTTTTCTCTTTAAATTCATCTCATTTTCATTTTAATGTCTTTAGAAATGTCAGTTCAGTACTTTTGCTGTTACAAACTTTTCAACAAGTAGCCATAAATAATGAATTAGTGGCAATATTGTTCTAATAACTTATTTAGGCCATAATTAATTCACAGCTTTAGGCATATTTAAATAAGGGTCTGCTTTTAAGTTTGTAGCTTTCAACTGAGCTTGTCCTAGGCTGCTAAACACAATCTGGGTGAGAAAAGGTAAAAAAAAAGTGAGACCCAGAAAAAACCCACAGTTCTCGTGGCCTCATTTTGAAAAGCCTAATCTGTAGGAAACATATGCTGCAAAATAAATTACCTGCAATATCTGAGCCCACACAGAATATTCCTTCACCCCCTCTTTAATTTGCTATCAACTTTATAATAGTCATCTCTGGGTTCTTAGTTGCTATTCCCCAATTCCTGCTTTTCATGCAGAGGAGTTAATGGGGTTATAATTTCATAATTAAAGCAGATAATTTTAATTTCTCTGATGACTCTTTATTATGATAATCTTGTTAAGATTATGGTGTTCATTTGTTGCTATGTATGATCATTTGGCTTTTGTAGAAGCTGTCTGTGCTACTGAGCCACTAAATAATTGAGCAAGCAGAACATTCCAACCAGCAAAGTCTCGCTGTTAATGGAAGACCAAAGTCAGCGTTAACTCTCTGTAAACCTATTAAGGGATTCAGACAGAGAACATACCAGATTTACTGTCAGTCATCAAATAAGAGACAAAGCTTCATTAACTGAGTATCTAATTTCACATTTAATGAAGAGCTGGCCTCCTAGATTGGATGACAGTGCAGGCTTTCCTAGGACAACAAACATAAAATGAAATGCTTCTAAACTAATTAGTTAACTATGAAAAGATCAATAGGAGGCCCAAGAAGTGAGATCCTGGAGAGAAATGTCTAGTAGAGGAATAATCCTGAGTAAAATGTTGCCTCAGTTGCTTTAGTAGTCTTCTGCAGTATAGCATCATGAGTGTTTTAAAGAGAAATAAGTGAATCATTATTTTGTTCTGTTGTTTGCTGAGTTTGTGTGCACATGGCTCTCCTTTACATTAAACCTTGTAGTCAAAGATGGCTTAAATAATAAATCTGGTACACTGTAGTGTGACAGTACATGCCTGCACAGTGTACAGAGAGAGTGCCTTTGCAAGCATTGAATATACTGTGTTGGTATAAATACCTCTATTAGGTTAAAGGCTTTTTCAAATGAAACACTTTGGTGATTTTTATGAAGCTGCTTTTGTGTTTATAGAAGCATAAACCACAGCAAATTCAAGACTTCCAGATTAATTTTCTGTTCTCCATCATGGAATGTTTACGTGGGACAAATTTTTTTATTTGAAAAGCATTTGAAGCTAAACTAGGTCTTGAGCAGGTGGGGGCGATGGGGATGGGACATCACAGATAAAACAGAGAGAAAGAGACACAGATCAAGAAAATTCCATGCAACAATAAACATTTTGGCTTTGGAAAGCTCGCCATGGATATTTTCAAGTCTCATGGGAAGTAGAAATGACAAAAATACTAAGATTGCATTTCTGCAGTTATAACAACATATCTGTAATAAACAAAATTATTTTTTGAGGTGGTACATATTCACCAAGACTTTAAATATAATTTTATTTACATGACATTCTTAATAAGCTCATAATAAAAGGAAAGATATTGCTACTTAGAAATAAACAAGGTAAACATTTTTAAAGCAAATGTAACATTTGTATATTATGATAAATGTATACATTTTAAATAAATATTACAGTTGCTATCATAATTTCAATACCTCAAAAGCAACAAAGTTGCTTATGAAAAATCCATCCTCTAGTCATATATTAACTGTAGTTTTAACTTTTTGCCAACCTGTACTTGGAACTACATTCCAAGGGAATTACTGTAATGAGTTTATAAAGGAAGAATAACCACATAATCAACATTTTTTGTAAAAAATATATACATTTCCCTGAAAATATTTATGTGTCAACACAAAATAGTTGATACGAAATAAAGAAACATAAAACCCTAAAACTGGAGATCACACCTCTTATCTAGTAAATGTCTTGCATGTTCTTATAGCAGATCATTTTGTTGTGATGTGTGTTTCCGATCATTTTGCTATTTCACAGAATCACAGAATGAACTAGGTTGGAAAAGACCTTTGAGACCATCAAGTCCAACCTATGACCTACCACCTCCTCATCAACTAAACCATGGCACTGAGTGCCACATCCAGTCTTGTTTTAAACATGTCCAGGGACGGTGACTCCACCACCTCCCCGGGCAACACATTCCAGTGCCCAATCACTCTTTCAGTGAAGAATTTTTTTCTGATGTCTAAACTAAACTTCCCCTGGCACAGCTCCAGGCTGTGTCCTCTCATTCTGTCAGTGTTGGCCTGGGAGAAGAGACCGACCCTCACCTGGCTACAACCTCCTTTCAGGTAGTTGTAGAGAGAGATAAGGTCTCCCCTATGCCTGCTTTTCAGGCTAAACAACCCCAGTTCCCTCAGCTGTTCTTCATAGGGCGTGGTATTCCATCGTGTTCCAGGCCCTTCACCAGCCTTGTTGCCCTCCTCTGGACATGTTCGAGCATCTCAACGTCCTTCTTAAAATGAGGGGCCCAGAACTGGACACAGCACTCAAGGTGTGGCCTCACCAGTGCCGAGTACAGGGGAAGAATTACTTCCCTGGTCCTGCTGGCCACACTGTTCCTGATAGAGGCCAAGATGCCATTGACCTTCTTGGGTACCTGGGCACACTGCTGGCTCATGTTCAGTTGGCTGTCGACCAGTACCCTCAGGTCCCTTTCTGCCTGGCCACTGTCCAGCCACACTGTACCCAGCCTATAGCATTGCAGGGAGTTGTTGTGGCCAAAATGCAGGACTTGGCACTTGGACTTGTTAAACTTCATGTTGTTGGACTCAGCCCATCTATCCAGCCTGTCCAGGTCTTACTGAGTTTCTTGTATTTTAAGATCTGCAGCATTTTTGGTGCTCCTAACAAGGTTATCAAGTGTCAATATTTACTGCTGTCTTGAGGACCCTATGTCTTTTCCTTTGTAAATCTATCTTCTATGCAGATCTGCTATGCCTTAGCCATAAAATAAATCTGCTAGTGATTCCACACATCAAGAACCTGAAAATAAGAAGATAAATTCTTTTATATGTTTTCATTTTATGAAAAGTTACATCAGTGACACAGTGACTACTCTGCATATGAGGATTCACTTCTGGGACAGGTAAGCTCTAGTCTTTGAAATAACTGTTATCAGTATTACAGATAATGAAGACTAACTACATTTCTACTGACTGTTGATAAATCACCATGCTTACTTTTGGCCCGTTATAAATAAGGTTTCCCCATGTGGATCCTTAATTAAAATAGAAAATATCTTCTCAAAACCAAAGGATAGCTGTCTCCCATATTTCACATGTTATGGTCAAATTGGCACAGGCAAATCTTATGAGTAATTTTTTATCCGAACTGGGACTATAAGAAGATCCAGAAAGCAAACTGCATCTGCCAATGTTGCTTCCCTGAATTATATGCAGAAAGAAACTACTGATAAATGAAGACAGAAAACTATCCTTCCTAACTGTAGAACTTTCGTTCTGCTCAGTGCACACTCCAGTTCTGTTATTCCTGGTACAGCTTTCCCAAATGCCTCTGTAAGTATAAATTGAAGTCCTAATAATCCCAATGGGTTTACTTTGAAACCTATGTGGAGGAAACAGACACGAAAGAGTGGCACAAAAGGTGGGTAGAGAAGACTGAGTTTTATCTGTCAGATTATTTTCATCTACACTAAATAATGCTTGTGTAAAATATTATCACATTTCTGACAGCTTTTATCCTTATTTGATAGGACATGTTTCAAATGACATGTCTGATCACAATATCTGCCTATCAGGTATTAAATTCTTTGCTGTTAATAGAGATTATCACACCTTTATTCATGGGAGATAGAGTTGAAATGAAGAGGAATTCTCAAGGTGCAGAGACTGTTCAGCATGCATAAGGGAAACAGACTATGGCTTGTGGGTGATGAATTTTTTTGTGCATGAATTAGCATGAAGGATAATTCATTGAAAACATTCACAATCATTTTTAGAACAGTTATTTAAAGCCATACAGATGACTAACCACTAAACTTTGCTTAGCATGTAATGGCAGGAAATACTGTGCTTTCAGGAAGGAACAAAATATCCAGAATTATCACTGTTTCTTGTATCCTTAAAAGGTCCCCAGACTGCTACCTTTCAGAGGTCTACCCATGTCTTTGGGTAATGGGTTCTGTTCATGATTTGAAGCAAATAAATTAGTATGCTTTTTCTGCAAAAACAGACAATGAGGAAATTACTTTGAAACTAAGGTACTGGGTTCAGGTCTTCTCTGTAAACCCACATATAAGATGTAAGTACCAAGGCAGTAACTAGACAGAAAAGAGAAAGACATCCAGAAGGTTAACAAGTGAGCACACAGCAACCTAGACTCTGTGACCCCTGCTGCAAGCCTCCCACACAGGTTTTGTGGATCCAGGAGCCACCTCAGACATGGCACAGCTTTATAAGCTTAGCTCAGAGTAGCAAGAAAAGCCTGTCGAAAAGTCTGCTGACAGATAAGAAATGTAGATTAAAAACTGAGGGAGACATGATTTTTATGTTAGGAGAAAGTACTGGGGCAGATCTGACAGCCCAAGAAATATGAGGGTGCTGCAGGCTTATGCCCCCAGGTCCAACCAGTTGCAAGTTGTAGAGTGATAAGGTCTCCCCTCAGTCTCCCAGTTCCTTCAGTTATGCTCCAGACCCTTCACCAGCTCTGTTGTCCTTCTCTGGACATGCTCCAGCACCTCAATGTCCTTCTTGTAGTGAGGGGCATAGAACTGGACACAGCACTTGTGGCGCACCTACATTAGTGCTGAGTACAGAGGGAAAATCACTGCCCTGGTCCTGCTGCCACACTATTGCTGATACAGGCCAGGATGCCCTTGACCTTCTTGGCCACCTGGACACCCTCCTGGATCGTGTTCAGCCAGCTGTCCACCAGCACTGCCAGGTCCTTTTCCACCAGGCAGCTTTCCAACCATATATGGAACACTGGATTTTGGAGATGTTCTTTCCTGCTGGATCCACCATCCTGTTAATACAGACCAGGATACAGACGACCTTTTTCCCTCCCTGGGCAACTCCCGGCTCATGTTCATGTTCAACTCCCAGATTCTTTACTGAAAAGCTGTTTTCTTGCCAGTTGACTCCAGCTCGTATTGATATGTTGGGTTATTCCTCTCCAGGTTCAGGACTTTACAATTCCCTTTGTTGAACTTTACATTCCTGACAAGCCATTTCTCCACCTTATTGAGATCTCTTTGAACAGCACTCCTTTCTTTCACTGATCTCTTTCCATGCCTCCCTATCCCCAAAAGAGGAAAATGAAATAATTGTTCCTTTTTTAAGATCTTAAATGCACAAGCTACTTGTAAGTAATGACTGTGAGTTTCAAGTAGGCATCAGGCCAAGGAGTAAAAAACCTGACCCAATGGCATTCTTCTCATTGACTGATTTTGGCATGTTGTAGTATGGTACTGGAACATGTGAATAGCATTAGTAGCTTAGACGGTTTGCCTATTTGCTTTCTATGAAACAAAGATGCTTGTCTTTTGAATTCTACTCCAGGAAGCAGGTAATTTAATTTGAATTTTTATAAGTCTGAAAATTTTGAAGGTAAGTGCCTTTGGCTCTTTATCTTACTCCGTATTCACACTTCATCTGGCTTTTATTCTGCAAAATATTTTCAGCTCATGGTGTAGATTATTTCTTTGTGGGTTTTTTTGAAGGAAAAAATACTTGAATCCAAAAGCTCCTTCTTCTTGTTCCAACCCACATGTCTTTAGATTTGTTTTAGTCCTTGACCTGTAAAAAGGATAAATTACCTGAATGCAGTTAGATAAATAGATGGTTAGTGTTTATTTCCACTTACATTAAATTGTTTCATGCATTATTTACATTAACATACATAAACTGCCATGGATTCTATACACGGCAAATTCAGAGGCAACATGGACATGTAGAACAATGAAGAAAAAACAAGGTGAAGAATGTGTTACCAACATGCAAAACTTATTACAATCTGATTCTGGAGCAAGAAATTAGAAGTCATCATTATCATCACATCTTTCCTAGTGAATTATATGAGATGCTGACCACTCACTGTAGACTCAGCCCCCTCTAGCTCTTCCCCACATGGAAATGACTGTACTTAAAACCTTCTATGCAGTGACAGTGTGAACTAAGGTTTTACCACACCTATAAACTTTTTGAAATGTGGATGTAACTGGACATCATTGTAACTGAACAGGGATTCAAATATTTTCTAAATCACTTTAGAGGAGCGTTTAGAAAACTGTAACCCTTTATTAATATTTTGTCAGTTTATATTATTGGCATTTATTTGCCTTATTGCTGATATTGATCATGGATGTATAGTTCACTGACTACTGATGAATTGCATTGATAAATCATGTTAATAAATCCACAAATTAGTAATCCTAATCTGTTTAGACAGTGTTACTTGATATGTATAGAAAGATACTTGAAAATCACACAGGTAATTCTTTCTTTTGCTGTAACTTTAGTTTCTCAATGAATCAAATACCTGTGTAAACTCTGCCACCCCTTTGAACTTTTCTTGCGGTACATCAATAGATCTTTGGAGCATTCCAGGTCTCAGATAACAGGTTTCCCACAGATGGGGAAATAGACAAAGTGTAATAATTTTAGTGATAATTTGATGGTAAATTCTTTTGCCTTTCTCCAGAACCGTTAGTACTTTCTCAGCCTCTTGTTTGCAGGGAAAGCAAGCAGCCTTCCTTGACTACTGATTTATATAGCTCTGTCCAGAAGAGCATGGTGGAAGGTAGTTATTTTAATGGGGCCTTTCTCTTCCTGCTTAATTTCTAACCACCAAAATTAATTTCTTAATTTCTAACAACAAAAATGAAGTTTTATACAACATTTTGCTTAGGTACTGCTCAAGATAAACATGTAAAGAAAGCAATCAAAAAGACCTCTATTTAAAATTATGTAGTTTTGCCTTAATGGGCAGAATACTGATTTTAACTATTTTTTGTATAATTTCATTAAAATAGTAGATATTCAACAATGGTTTAATAAATTTATAGATTATATTCTGCAAGCCTTTTTTAACTTAATGAATAATTACATATATGCCATGAGCATAGGCAAAACTGCTGGGAAAAAAAGGTTGGTTAGAGAATATTTACAGTGGGGCATAAGTATTACAACAACACTTAGCTGTGAACTTAACTGTGAAGTGACTTTCACAGCCTGAGGTTTTGGTTGAGAACTCATTGTTTTGTTTACTGCATGAGCTAACTAATCAACAAAACCAATTTTGCCGCACACACTACAGGACATCTCTGGTTCTGCTTGCTGAGAAAGAATTTGTCTTTGTGTAAGTATCACACATCATAAAGAGTGTGATAGCTGCAGTTGATATCCTAGTGATTTTACATAAATTCAAAAGAGTGTGTCTGAAGCCATTTGCCAATATTTTTTGTGCTGTAGGTAATGAACCTACAGAAAGGTATCGTTGGAGGTAAGGAAGTTGGATATTGGGTGTTTTAACACGCTTAAATGTGTTAAATAAAAGCAAAAATGTGCTTAAATAAAAGCAAAAATTACATTTCTCTTTAAGTTGGCAATAAGAAATGCTCTATGCAGTGGTGAAGCTATAGACACTTTTGTTGAGACTAGACTCACGGAATTTTTAAGCTTTGCATTCTTTTCAGCTAAATATTAATATTATGAACTTCACATGCCCTCCATCCCCAATAAAGGAGAATAATGTTAAGCTACAGATACAGGCAAGTGAGCCACTGACCAGGACCTGGCCTGATATTAAGCTAACTGAACAGGATATGAAAAACTACTGGTTGTGACATGAGAAATTTTTGGATGTAATAGATAGCAGTGCAACAGCTGGCAAATGTTAATGATTGCACTATGAAGGACCATCACATTTCACAGTTGCTTAAGGGGCAGTTATGTGAGAACTGACTAAATATCACAGACTGCTGGCAGGGAATACCCGGGACCTTTACAGAAGTAGAATTTTCTGATGTCAACAGCACCTTAATAACTAGATCTGTAATATCATAAAGGTCAGAGATTACCTTGGTAATGGTATTAGAGATAGAAAATTTGGGTATAGATGTAGCAAAATTGAGATTAAAGGCGAAAAGTAATTAAATTAGAGTTGCATGTTTGAGAGGAGACCAAGAAGGAAAAAGGGAGCTATGAAGACAGCTAGAAGGAGTGTCAAGAAATAGGAAAGAGATAGTAAGTTATGTGATTGGTACTCTCTGGAGTTACCCATTGGGCAGCCTTGCTTTTGATCTCCACAGTCTAAATCAGGGTAATAAATGAGACTTGTTTGTCTGACTATACATGTTTCCACAAGCAGATGGCCAGAGAGCAAACGGTTGGCACACACAGACATCTCAGTAACAGGATACTGGTGCCCGTGGGCAACACTGGTACATATCTACCACTTTCTAAAAGAAGTTGACTGCATATATATAGACAACTAATTTTGGAAAAGATGAAAGGAAAAATGACAAACAGAACCTCCATGTTCATAAAAACTGTATAGCATTTTTAATAGTTTGGGGGAGAGTGTCACATGCTCCAAAAACCCCATTAATGGAAATCTGCAAAACGTAAATTAAAAAAACATTTAGTAAGAATAGGAAAAATATAGCTGATGTTGTGTTACAGGAATGGAATGGGTAACCTCTTCAAATTTTTTTCAATCTTATTTTTTTCATAGCTCTATTAGTATTTTTTGTCATTTTTAACAAAATTTTTCCAAACAGTTATAAGTAAAGATAGCATGTAGCTGCTGAGGACCCCTGTATCTGATGATGTGTATGGAACTATGTATTTCATGTCTGTCCACTCGTTTCCTTATAAATGCTGGTTCAATATTCATCCAACATGTGCATTTCTATGGTATGACCTAAAACTTAATTGCAACATTTCAGTGTATATTGACTTGGTGAAGTGGAACTTCATTGATTTATCAGCAGGACTATATAAAATATGAAATTACTCACCTGAGAGTATCAATGGCAGTGAAGAATACATTTGTTTTCTGCCTGTAATATCTCAGTGCTGAAATAACATGTATAAATAAGACCCAAATACAAAAGATACAGATTTTTCTTTTTTTCCTGTCACCGGTGTCAGCTTTTATTTTGTTATCTCCTTCTCTTTCAAACAACCTGTTATGCAATGAACTTTCTCACTATCTTCAGAGAGAGTTCCCGAAATTAAGATTTCTTTTTGCTTTGCTTCATTGTACTTTTGGAGGTTTTTCATTCCGGCTTTCCTTCTTCATGCACACTTCAATGAAATGCTGTTAGAGAACAGCCCTTGGTCATGTTAGAAGGGGGCTTTTTTTGTCTAGACAAAAGTGAAATAATCACAGTTAACATCAATGCAAACAAGGAAGAGTACTTTCAAAAAGGTCCATTATTTTCCTTTTGAGACAAAAAGCCTGTCAGAAGAATTTCAGAGTGAAATTGAAATCAGTATGATTTCTAAAAACATTGTAATGCAATTTTTAACCAGTTGTTGAAGATAAGTAGCAAAAGCACCAATTATACTAACAGTACCATAATTCTATAATCAGATGCCTGTGAGAAAAGCTGAAAGCTACAGCAATCATTAGCTTTTTTCCTTACTTCTTTTGCAGTGAGCTCTTTCAAAACAAATCATCACTTCAAATGTTTTCCTTATGGTTTTCTGAACAACGGACTCTCCCACTGGCTCTGCTCTTATCACCTAAAAACCATAATCAAACCCTGTTAGCCCTTAAAGACTATAAGGAGCTGCTATATGCCAGGTTCCCAATTACATACATGGTTCTGGTTTTAAATTTCTCGTCTTGATGGTGGTAAATTATTTTCAGATTCCTTCAGAAGTCTGGGGGTTTTTTAGTTTCCTTTTGTGTATCGGTTGCTTACTTTTTTTATAGAGTGCAGGTGCCCAAGCCTGCCTCTGTCAGGCCTAGACAGGGGTTAGGAGCATCCGGGGCTATGCTGTGCTGGACACAGAAAGTTCCAGCCATCTCTACCCCACCAGCCACAGGATAGCTCAGCCTCACAGCCAAGGGAGTGACATCTCATGGAAGGTGTATTTAAGAAGGGTAAACCCCCCTGCCTGAAAATGGGAAGTGAGGAAAAATGAGAGAGAAACAGTCCTGCAGATACCAAGATCAGTGCAGAAGCAGGGGAGGAGGTGCTCCCTGAGCAGAGTCCCTTGGAGCCTGTGATGAGACAGGCTGTCCTCCTGCGGCCCATGGGGGATCATATTGCAGATATCCATACTACAGATTCTGGAGGATGCCATGCAGTAGCAGGTGGATGCCTGAAGGAAGCTGCAGGCCATGGATAGCCACAGAGGAGCAGGGTCCTGTCAGGAGCTGAGGCCCAGGAAGAGGAGTCCATGCTGGAGGAGGTCTGCTGGCAAGACTGGTGATTCATGGGGGACTCAATCGAGCAGTCCATTCCTGAAGGACTGCACCCCACAGGAAGGACCCAATCTGGAACAGTTCTTGAAGCACTGCAATTTTTAGAAAGGATCCATGATGGAGCAGTCCATGAAGCGCTGTATTCTGTGAAAGGAAACCCATGCTGGAGCAGNATGCATGCACAAACAACAAAGAATTAATTCATTATTTCCCAGAGGCAGGAAGTTGTCCAGCCATCTCGAGGAAAGCAGGTCTCCATCAGGCATAATGATTTTGTGACATCATTACAAATGTCCTCCCTCACCTTCCCTCTTCTTCCCCAAGCTATAAATGTTGACCATGATGCCATATGGTATGAAACANTGTAACAACATATCATGGTTTGGCCTCAGCCAACAACTAAGAACTACACAGCTGTTCACCCATCCCATCCCATCCCNCAGCTGTCCCAGCTGTGTCCCTTCCCAACCTCTTGTGCACTCTCAGCCTACACACTGGTGGGGTGGTGTGAGAAGCAGAAGAGGTCTTGACTCTGTGTAAGTACTGCTCAGCGATAACTAAATCATCCCTGAATTATCAAGTTTTCAGCACATATCCAAAGTACAGCCCCACTCTATTTGAAATTGCCAATAGCTTGAATTATTTTTCCCCAAGTCAAGTCTTTTTTGCCTGTGGCAGTAGCTGGTGATTGCCCTATGCCTATCTGAACCCATAGGCTTTTTCATCTTATTTTCTTCCCCTGTTCCACTGAAGACAGCAAGGGAAAGAGTGGCTTGGTGGTCACCTGTCAGTCAGCCAAGGGTAACCCATCATGCATTGTATATATGCAGAAATTTCTTTTTTTTTTCCTAAATAAATAAAAAAATAGATACTTGGCTTCCTTATTGATTATGGTGTCCTTCCTTTTGGAATTCAGGTTTAATAGGAATTTACAGAGGAATAAAACCCAGAAACAGGTAGATATAATGTAGAAATGTGAATGCTATCTTCTCTGGTTTAACTATTTCCCTGCTAGTTATACACCAATAACCTGATAAGGGAAACAGAAGTTATATAAAAACACTAAATCATTCATATGGGTTAATTTAATAACAGCTCTCTTAAGTTCTGTAATACCTTATGCTAATAAATATCTATTCAGAATCTCTCTTCTTTGCTATTTTTGTTTGTTGTCATTATAGAAATAATGACAAATCCTTGTGATTTAATCATGACACAACTAGTATTTTTTAAGGTTTTTATAATGTTGTTCTACTCACTCTGGGAAAATTGCCTGGAGATATACAAAATAATCAATGACCATCCTTCCATGATATCTTAAATGAATCTTAATTTTATAAAGCATTTAAACTGAAGAAAAGAAAACACAGCTCAAAACCAGTAAACTGTATGCATTTTTTTTTTTCTGTAAAGCTAGACAGCTATTTCTCAAAAGGATCATTTCCTTCTAGATCTCTTAAGGACTTTTTCTCTTTCCTGCTATGCATTTTACCTGCGGGAGCACGGGACCCTCGTACAACGAACCAATATGATTACGCAAGAATCCGATTTATTGTTTGCATTATTCCATTCTTATACATTTTCTGCAGCTGTCATTCACACGATCACGCATGACCCGATTGGGTCTCCCGCATTGTCCACACGCCCTGCATGCACCTCTCAGGACACCTGATTGGTCTCAGTCCAGGATGGTACAGTCCCTCTTCATCTGTTTTTTTTTCACTCTCTTGTTATTCTTTCTTCTAACATCTTCATTCCCAATTTAGAACTGCTTGCATTCCTCAGGCCCTGATAAAGGTACTGAAGATAACTTGGCTGGGGCACACTGACAGGGTTTTCATGCCTTACAACATTTACCCTTTATACTGTGGTGATAAATGAACACATTCTCTTTGATTCTTCTGCCTCTCAGAATGGCTTTTAAAGTTTATAGTTTTCTTTCAATTTCTTCTCTTCCACTCTTAACAGAGCAAATTTTGTAGGTCATTGGAAATAGTACAAAACAGAAAAAAACTCACAAAACCCCTCAAATCTATTTCTAGTTTTAAAATTGTGTCTTGAGAATTTTCAAAAATAAATGATGTGTCATGGATGATAAATCAGGAAACTTCATTCAAGTGTGGCACTGATATTCTTATGGTGTTGTACATCCCCTTTGACACTTGTCTCCACATTCAAAGTACTCAAATTGCTGACTTGCAATGAATTCTCTGAAGGGGAAATACCATATTATTTCTATATTTCAAACTGAAAATTTGCACCAAATTTCTTCTCAGCAAAGTAATTCTATAAACATTATGTCATCTGCTATTAACTTATTCTACAAAATGAGAAATAAGACTCAGACTCCTTGTCTCTGATAATTTTTTTTTAAATACCAGCTGAAAGAGAATAGTCCCTGTGGGTGACAGCAAAATTAACAAACCCTGATGCGTACATGTGGAACAAATTCCTTGTGTGTCCTTGGAGCCGTCATTATACAGGTTCTCAGTAGAGTGCTTTCTTTTAATCTTCTTGCAATCTAACAATGAGTTACATATCCTTTATCCTGTGCTAAGGCATAAAAGCCTTTGCTGAATGCGAAAGCTGCAGCAGTTTGGGCTGGGGTTTTTCTGTGGTTTGGGTTGGGGTTTTTTGGTGTGTTGTTTTTTTTTTTTCCTTTCCCCTGAGGGTTTTGTGACCTATGTAGGAAATACAGAATTTGGGCCAGGAATTCCAGCTGAAAAAGATCAAAACAGTGTTAGCCTTTTTCAGGTTAAAATTTGCATCCCAGAGTAAGATACCCACAGAATATAATCTCTTAGACTGTTTGGACCTGTGAGTATGAATTTGTCTATGATACATTTAACTATACCAAACTTATTTGCAATATTTCATTCCTCTTTCCACCATTGTGTGTATGTTCAAACTCTGTGATAAAAAAATTCAATCGAGAAGACTGAGTATTTAGTTTCTTAACTGATTTATTTCTCCTCAAAGACTCATTTGGCCTACATTTGAAAGAGCCTTTCAAGATTTCAGAATGTAAATATTTTCTCTCTTCTCTGGCGTAGGAAAGTGAGCTGCAGAGAGAACCAGGAGTAATCTGTATGAAGGGACTGCAGAGAATGGTTAATTGACCTTAATTCTATCTGTTTCTTGAACCAGTAGGTACTCTCCATCTGGAGTCCACCTGCTTATTAAGGGCCTATATAATAACACAAATAAAGAAATAGCCAGGTACTGATCACAATTGCCTAGCACAGGCTTCTTTGTAGAAAACATGCGTCATATGCTTTTTTATTACAGCATCTCTAAATACTTTGAAAATAAAAATGCAACCTCCTGTTCATAATGAAAAATAAATGAAATACAAAGCCGATAATTAAGAAACATATCAGTCTGAAGTAAGTAAATGCAGCCACTGTAGGAGTAGGAGAGAGAATGCAAATTCAGAAATGCCTCAGTCATAAACTGGCAGTACTGTGTCAGGACTTAAAATACTGATTCACTCAAGAACATTTAAACTTTGGTTTCTCTGCTGGCATAATTAATTAACGATAGTTTTGATGTTGAGTTTTATGATTTGTGCTGGGAAATGGGCTGAGACTACCAATTCATTCCTCATTAATCATTCAAAGATAATTACTTTCGGTGGCTACCATGTGGACTGGACTTGAACCAATATCTTTAAGGATAAAAAGGAGTCTACTCCCTAAATCAATACCAGAATCAAAATTCTTGCTAATTATTTTTATCAGATTTGATTTTATCATGTATGAGAAACCCAAGTAAAATGATAAAAATGCATTTTGAAATACAGAGATGAAGAGATGGAAGATTAACATGGAAAGTTGGAGTCATTACCAGAACACTTTTTTTTAAACTCTTTATTTTAAACTTCACCAATATCTTCATTTTAAGTCTAGACAGATAGATAGCTACTATGTAAGCAGATGATTAAGATTTTTTTACACCATCACAGTCAAGTGTGCATTTAATAAATTACTGAGTCACTTTTTTTTTTCCAAAAAATTCATTTCAATGAGTTGTGCAGTCTATTTTTCAATCGCGTCACTTGAATTGATGCAATACTTGCCAACAAAAACAACAAGCCAGTGTTGCTAATGTGCAAAGGAAGCTATGACAGCAAGATTTTCCTGTACTGGTAATCAGCAGTCCTGAAAAATACAAAACTCAAATGCATCATGATACATTTTAAAATAAACAGTTAGTTCTACTTAAAAAGTTAGGTCCTCATGTAATTGATTTTGAACAAGGTTTCATACAAACAGCATGAAAAAAATGAATTATATTTGCCTAACAAGGTGACAGACATTTTGTTTCATTGATGCTGAATTGAATAAAATGAAGACATAATTTAAATAACTAAATACTAGAAAGTAGCAGAAAATCCTATGCAGGAAAAGTCATAAAATTCTATGGCAATAGCAATTACATTCCTGAAAAGTTTGCACTTGAGGAGAGACGTAGAGCTCCCATGCTCAAACATCATCAACATTGAAATGACCTTTTTTGTCTAACAGATATTCCACTTACAGTGTTATTTCCACACATACACTGTCCCAGGTTGCTACAGAGAATTGAAGATAGTATTTGTAAAAAGAAATGCAGTGCCACCATATGCCCAGCAGGCTTAAAGCTGTTGAAAACTTGGCCTGTGGTATTCATTAGAGTAAAACCTGTTTTAGACCATCCTGAATAAACTGCAGCAATAATAAAACAGCTCTGGTCTCAAGATACAGAAGTGCAATTTTCTCTTTGTTGTGAGCTATAATTGGTGAATATATTAGTATTTGCAACTTGCAAGGAAGAGAGATATTGCCTGCTATTGTCTTCACAAATATTTGTAACTGCTTTGCATCTTTTGCTTTCATGAAGGGTATGACATTCAAGTGCCATGAACTGGAAGGAAAGAAGTGTGATATTGTTCTTAGACAGAAAACTGAATGTTCCCCTAGCTAGAGGACTGCAGCCAGGAACCTTTCCCAAAGAAAAAATTAGAGATGCATATTCATTTATCTATGAGAGGATTTTCTATAAAGTGTGCCTCTTCTCTATAGGTGGCACAGAATGCAATTAATTTATTCCTAGCATTAAAATGAAGCAGCATTTATCCAAGAGATTAATAAATAGCATGAAGCCTTGATACATTGCCAAAGCTTGCTTCAGTTTATTTTTGAATGATATACTGCCTTTTCATAAATACACATTCATTAGTAAAAAGCATTAAACAAATGTTGTACAGAAGTGAAAACAAATCTGTTTGCCAAATTGGTTATGCTTGAGGCAAACATGAGGGTTGGATTTTCATTTTTTTGTTTTTATTTTTGATTTTTGAAACAAAGCAGCAATAGTATTCCTTCTGATTTCATTTTCATTGGAGCATTTTCACGGTTGCTTTCTTCAATATGCTTTTACAAGTAATAATAAAAAAATGTTCTACCTTTAGTAATTGCTTTCATGATTTATGCAACAGGTATTACATTTAAGCAGTGCAAAAATATGTTTTAAAAACATATTTTCCTTCTTCACTGTCCTCTGAAAATGGGCAATAATTTTAGGTACCTTTATTAAGTATTCTCTAGAACATTAGCAAAGGTATAGAAATTTGCTTTTCTCTGATACTCAACTGGCAACAGATTTCATGATTATGAAGCAAGCCCAAATCAGAGAAAAATCTAGTCCCAGAGGAATGGAGAAAAATCTTACTCTTCAAAATGTTAAGTTATGCATGCATCTGTTCTGTTCATTATATTCATGAGGTTAAGGTGGTCAGAATCTAACATTTTAAATAAAATATAGCAGCATTCATCTGCTGTCTGTCCAAGTATGCCCCCATGTTCATTTACTGCCAAGCTAAAAATTGTAGAACCTATTCAACAGCATTAAAATGAGCATGGTATGAAATTCTATTGGTCAGAGTGATCTTCTTTCCCCTGAAACATAAAAAACCGTATGCCAGCAGTCCTGCCACATTGCCTTCTTAGCCCCTGGTGGACAGAAAACATTGAAGTGAATGATAAGTAGATATAAAATTAAAAACTTCAGGGTTTTAATCCAAAGAAAATATTTCCTTGGAACTGGATTTTTAAATTATTTTTATAATTTATTTTCTATTCTTTTCTTTTTCTTTTTTTTTCGGTCTGTAAGACAAAGACCATCTAGATCTCAAAGACTTGTTTATTGCTTATAATATTACTTTTTGATTACTTTCTGGAAAACGAACAACCTTTAAAAAGAGAAGGAGGAAAACCAACACAACAATATTTTATGAAGTGTGATATTTCTGTGTGACACAGAATTAAATATTTTATTTTTTGTAAAATGAAAAATCTCATATTATCAATAGAGTCCAGAAAGCATAAAAGGGCCTTGACATAAGATGTACTAATCTTCAAAGCTCTTCATCTGATAGAACTGAAAGACTATTGGAAAAGTGTACTTGCTGAGTTCCACACTTTTATCTTCCATGAGGATGGTTTGTCATAACATGCATAAACATGGATCTGTGGCCAGGACAAGGCTGTCTATGTATCTCAGAGAGTGAAAAGTTGTTAAGTGTTTTATAGACTATCCCAGGGGAGGGACAGTGCTGACAAAGGTTGGAGAAGACACCACAGCTCCACTTCAAACTCCTATGTGGGAAGGCTCTAGTCAGCTCTTAGCAGGCATATGCCATGCTATAACTAAATATGGCCTTGTAGATACCTCTTTCCTACTGTCTCTGCTTGCTGTTCCTTGCCAGGGTGATGTACTGTGGAAATGAGAGCCCAGCTTACTGCAGAAAGTGGTGGGTAGGGAATGAGTCTCAGAGACAGCACGCATCCACCAAGAAAGGAGACGCAGAAAAAACCCAAACCATCCAACCAACCAACCAACCAACCAACCAACCAACCAACCAACCAACCAACCAAAGAAAACCTCATGAAAGATAAAAGGTTTAAGAACCATCACCATAAGCAATATGCATTATTAATATCTATGCTATGGCAGCATAAAGGCACTACATCTGTAGGAGGCTGCTGGTTCAGACAGAACTAAACCCTCCCTTCAGGATATTGGATTACCTGATTGCAATGTGGCAAAATTTTTCAGTCTTCAGCGTAGTATTTGTTTTGAGGAAGGACATTTGTTTTGGGATAGGACATCTGCAGTATAGAACTGTACCTCTGAATTAATTGTTCAGATGATCCTCTTTAAATGTCTCTTCACATAAGGGTGAAGAACAGAGGCAGAATAAACCCAAACAATGGACCAAAAAAAATAACCCCACCAAGCCTATTGTTATTTCAAGAAGAGTCATATGATTTAAAATACCAGGTGAACACTACCACTAATACTTGATTTCAAATTCTGTAAATTTTTTATTTACTGTTCTGATAAACTGTTTGTGTTTGGCCAAGTGTTTCCTTTTCTTTATTTGTCTTCTGAGAAAGATGTCAGTGGAGAGACTTCACAAGGACCACCAGACCTTTCTGTCTATCAATCTGCTGTTTGCCAGATGAAGAACCAAATTTTATTTCATTAACTAGCTTTGATTATTTCAATTATATTGATGTCTTAAACAGAGAAGATAAAACTTTGTAGCTGTATTGGAATAGTAAGATAAAAAGCAGGTCCTTTTATTGAAAGCTTTCAGGTACATAATGTGGCTATATGCTCATTTGGCATCGAGTTTCTACAGTTTTTATAAGTTTAACAAATTAGCGTATCAATCGAATACGGTCCAATTAAAGAGTAGTTCATTAGGTCATCTAGCCCCCGGGTTCTGCCTCATTGACATCAGTCCAGCAGCTTCTTTGCCTTATGTCTTCTCAGATTCTGGTTACAAACACAAAATATTCTCTCCTTGAGACTACGACCAAACAATATTTCAGGAATGTGTGAGAAGGTTAGCGTATTGTCCTGAATCTAACAGAAGGGGTACTAGGAGCTATAGAACTATGCAAGAGTAGTCTACAGAGCTATGAATATATGAAAAATGTATAAAAAGCAAATCTTAAGACATCAATATAGAAAAACACTTTTTCAAGCTAAAAAAAGTATTGGAGACTCAAAGACATTTTCCAAAATAGCAGTCATGTCCCATAAGATGTAATTATCAAATTGCATTTAAAAAAGCAACACTGCAGATGCAGACATTTGCTAAAGTATTCCAGCTAAAATATTGAAAGGGTATAATGACAAGCTGCTGTTTAAAACATTGCTTTCTGCATTCCCTTGTAGGACACACATGATAGGACTGTAATTCAAAAGATACTCTCTTTGTGTGTGTGCAAGCTGTAAATTTTATAGTAGGCATGTGGAATTTGTTTGGCAGTAAATTAAAAAGCTGTGAATAAATAGTATTTCATGCATATATATATTTGCAGGAGAATAATTTCTTCTCTTCAAATGGCCATGGGATTTTTGTATATATTTTTGAACTGTACAAAATGAAGACAAATATTTGTCCTTTCACCTACCTCTTCTCACCAAAATCTGGGAACAATCTAATTTTTGTTTCTGGCATCCATTTTGAAAGTTTTCCTATCTGATAGTTCTCATTAAAACTCTCTTAACCCATAGGAATACATAAAGAGAAAAAAATGCTGTAATTTTAGTACGTTTTATTGTACTGCAAACAGTTGTGTCTGTCTTTCATGCAATCATTAAGACCTAATTAAAAACTCAGAACATCTTTTCTTATCGTTATATTTTGTTGAGCACTTAAAAGTAAATTGTGACTAAGTGAATTTCAAAAAACCCCTCAGAAGTTAAAAAGCTTCTTAATTCCCAAGATTCTTCTGTTCATAAATATGCCATATAGTTAACCACATTGTTTACTACTGTTTGTTCAATGGGGAGAAATTATGGCCATCACATAAAGCTCTAGTGTCTTTTGCACTTCTTACTGTCTAGTAATTAAAATGACCATCTGCTTACTTACTACTGTTTTCGTAGTCAACAGGAATATTTTAGTTGATGAAACAAACCAATAGAAAAACAAACAAACATATTTCCAGACCCACCCTCCCTCGCTGTCAACAGCAACAATAGGTTACATATAGATTTTTATGCATTGGGGTTTTTTGTACCCTGTGAATAAGTATTCCAGTGTTCATTTGAATAACTTGAGAAGCCTTTTGTTTCTGAAGTTTGAGAACATTTAGAAAATTTTTTATAATTAAGACATAAAGCTATTAAAAAGATAATAACTAAAATGAAGTTTTCAATTTTCCTTCCTTTCAATTAATGCTAAATAAGTGAAAATTTATTTATAATAGTACTAGTTAATTACATTCTTCATGGTATGTACAGGACTTTAGAAACATCACAGATCCGTAAAATACATTGTCTAGTCAGAAAATGCAAACAAAACCATGTCCATATACAACTAAAATTAAAATTTAACAAAAGCATACGTAAACATAGAAATTATTAAATGTTATAAAATTATAAAATTACAGAATTCTAGGGACTAATATTTATTATCCCCATAGGTACCCTCCTGGGAACTAGCCCACACTACAAGAAAAAGCCAAAATGTGCTCAAGTGACAGGTATTTTTTGCTGTCATATAAACTGCAATCACTAAGGAATGCCATTGCTCATGCCTCCAATTCACTGCCATTACATAGCTGCACTGCTGGGGAATGGTTAGAGTGTAGAAAAATGATGAAAAGACAAAATAGATATAAAAGCGAAGATAGCACAAAATAAGATAAATTAATGAGGAACTTAAAAGTAATGAGTCAATTTGTGGTTTGTATACAACCTTTTACTCAGTGGAACACTATTACCTTTTGCCCACTTTTGGTACAGTATATCTACATTTCTCACTTCTTTCTAAGCATTATTTCTCCAGTTAACTCTCTTAAAAAGGAAACTCTGTGTCTAATCATGCTGCAACTGTTTATAATTGTTCACAGACATGCTGGGTGTGGAAAATTTGGACAGACACAGAGATTCCCTCAATTCTTTCTGTGCCTAGAGTAACTGAAAGGCACCCTGTTTTGGTTTCATTGTGTTGAATTCTTGTGTAGAAAATGAGGCCCATGGGCCTAGAGCCTAGCCTATGGGCTTCCTGCTGCAGAACTCATCAAACTGCATACAACTAAGATCTTTTTAAATAATCTGGAAGGCGGGAATGGTCATACAGAATAGCCTTCTTCTATACATAGTCAAGTTACTTAGGAGAGGCTTTGTACATGATTTAAGATACTGAAAAAACCCAGGGATCTTCAGTTCCTTGAAGCGATCACATAGAGCTATTTGGAAGCTGGATTACAGGAGTTCACTAGGAAAACATTTCAAGGAAGTATCATTTGATCCAGATGAAGATGTCATTGCAATCAAATTCCTGTCACCATTCAGACAGAAATTTATCATCTTGTCCAGAGTTGTGGTAGGTAAATTAGCTTTTTCTAAATTATTTAATTTTTTAAATGGACTGTCTCTTCATCAATATCTCTGCAACAGGAGTGATAGCTGGAGGTTAGCCATCATCTGTCAGATTTGTATCCTTGTATAGTCTTGTTTATGGCTTCCTCCTTTACTTATTATCACTTGTTGCAGTGCAAAAGGTCCTTCACCAGATAGCGTTAAAGAAGGAACAGACACTCTCCTTCCACCAACCTCTGCAAAATACTTTTGGATAGTGGGACAGAATCTCGCCAACAATAGAGCAACATGTTTCTCTAGAAGTACAGTTGAGCTACATTGATTGAATTTAATTTGTTCACTGAATTTACCTGCATCAATGAAAAATTTAACACATTTGCACTAGTTAAGCTTTTGTTTTCAGGAATATGGCAAAGTGTTTTGAAGATTTCTCTTGAATTTTAGAGTTTTTTTAGTCTTATACCTTTTTGTAGTTCAGTTATGAATCCATCTTGCTTAAATTTGAAGAAAATATCACAGAGTGATTGTCTATGTAAGTTGTGTGCTTCTTTCAAATACTTTGTCCCTGATATTTTATATCACCTTTTTATTTCATCTCCTTTGAAAGCTGAGTTATGAAACATAACTTTCAATTCTTTAGAGTGAAAAATCCAGAACAATTTTATATGCAACAAATCCATATTCCAGAACCTCCCTTGCTTATTTCTTACACTTCAACATTAATTACACGAATTGGTGTCTAGCAACATTATAGTAAGGAGTTGTGATTATGACTTCCACAGTCATATGCAGAGTAGCATTAATCATTGTAATGGTATAACCACAGTCACTGTGAGAGCTGAATATGTCCTTCATTTTCCTCCTTCCTTTACTTCTCTCCCTTCTTTCAGCCATGGTTGATGAGATTGACTTATCCCAATTTAAGTTTCTAAGCCAGAAACATAAACCAGAGTTTATCATGTTAAACTCTGCTTTCTCCTTTTGCAGACATCAGAAATAAACAGACAATTTCAATGATGTATCAATGATGTATTCACTGACGTATCTCAGAAAAAAAAAAAGAAAAAATCTATGATGAAACATCTTTATAAGGTACTTATTTTTCTCTAGTAAATACAGAAAAAGCCCAAAATTTTCATTGGAAACTTAGGATAATAGAGTTTAATACATGATTTAAGGCTGTTGAGTACCTGCTATCAGCACCAGTGTAGCACCAGCTCAGGGTAGATAGATCAAAACCAGATTCCCATGTGTGAACTACAGCCAAGTCTTCACCTACAGAATATACACAATTGGAAATAAAAAAGAAACTAATTAAATCCATATAATGTAAATTATATTGGATTTTAACTTACAAAAGTGGGGTTAGTAGCAGCAGCTTTTGTATAAAATTTTTGTGTAAAACCATTTACCCTATTATTAATTATCAAATTGCCTTCTTTCATGCTGATACGAGCTACCTCTCATTCAGTATTTGTGATTTATTATGAGACTGATGGTTTGTGCCACCTGTGGAATTCTTTAAGCTTTTTGACTTCTGGAGTAAAATTGTGTATGTCAAGTTTTCATGACTGATGGTTAATACAATAGAGAAGTTCACAAGATCTTTAAAAAGGAAAAATCTTTGTAAAGGCTTCATTTCCTAAAGAAAGCATTAACCAAAAAAAATTGATCTTTAAATGAAAATCTGTAATATTTTATGGTTTCTGCATTTAGCTTCACTAACTGCCAAAAGAGATTTTTTTCTGTGTGTAATTGAGTTTGAAATGTGCTTTAGTGTTTCAAGGAGAGTTGTTTGGTCTGGCTCTGTAAGCAAAATATCTTTTTTTCTTTTTTTTTAAAGGATAGAAAAAACAGGTTAACTATTTAAGTGTAGATTTCAGTCCATGTCCAAGAACTTAGAGATTCCCATCAAGATCTGTTTTATATTGATCTAAACATTACAGAAATCACAATCAATTTTGTTCTTTTAATTCTGTCATCCTTCAACATACTGGTTTGTTGCTGTTTACATACAAACATTCTTATAAGCTGCCATCACTGGTATCTTTGCAAAACAAGCAAAAACCACTATTTTTAGAAGCTGTACATAACATTCTTCATCCTTCCTTGGCATTTCTTCCCCTTCTGGCTTGCATGGAAGAGGGAATGAAACCAGTGAGTTCTTCAGGTTTGTACTCCACTTACTACTGCTGGTTCGTAAGCAGTGAAGAAAGTGCAAGCCATATAATGGTATATCAGGGAAATGCTTCCATTAAGATCTACTTTAAAGAACTGAATATATAAGCTACCTCTATAGAAATGTAGCTCATGGTGCAAATAATAGGAATGAGAGTTTATAACACTACCTAATTTATCTTACTCAGCTTTTGAAAAATGCAGGCATAGTAGATTTGAAGAGTAGGTTCTGGGGTTATTTTTACTTGCTGATTATCACTGACTGTCAACTTACCCTTTTTCAATTTTGTGCATATAGATTTGTCAATTCTGGAAGACATCACAGCATCTCTTGTTTTGGCATCTACTATAGGATCATTAAAACCAGCCTTTTTAAAGGAAAAATACTGCCAGTTGGAAATATAGGTTTGGCCTATTACAAAGCAATTTTGTAACTACATGAGAACTTTTACACTGTGGGATTCAATTTAAATCAAAATTCAATTTTCCAAATGTCTAATCTTCATCAAATAAATTTTGCTTGCTAACAAATCCTATTAAGTTGTAGATAGAACATAAAAAATAAATGGTTTTGTTGGTCAAAAATTTAATCCTATTGGTTCCCTTTGTCCAGTGGCTGGCTTAGGCCTGATTAATTAACCATAATACAAAGACCAACAATACAAAATAAAATCCCATGGTTTTTATGAAAGATAAGCTACAATTAGCCAGGATGAAAATACTCATAAATAATTATCTCTCTTGAATTTTTTTTTTGTCAGGATGCATTTTTTTTTCAGTTCAGGGGGGAAACATAATCTGGTGTTAGTTAACTGACATTAACTTCCTCCTGTGGCATGCAATCTATTTCACCTTCCTTAAAAATGTGAATGTCAGTTGATCATCCACTTATCTGCATTTCTCCAAACTTTTATCTTGAAGCAATGAAAAGATATTGTTCTCTGTCCAAGGTTAGTGATAATCTTAAATCACCTGAATATGGGTTTACACAGTATTTTAACAGTTACCAGCATTTGAGGCACATATACATTCTGTTCCATGAGGCCATTTTTCATTTTCAAGCATTTTAAATTTTTATTCAAGCCATAATTTCATAATATATTGTTTGCCTACATGACAGGTGATTTTCTAGTGCTAACAAAATCTTTTGTTTCTAATGACATGCTCAATATTATACAAAGATCAGCCTATAATCATTGCCTTCAGTAACACACAGGGAACAGAACAGTCCATTTGGCTGGAAAGTAACATGAGCTTTACTAATTATATCAAGCCATTACTTACAAAATTTTCTGAATGGAATTCCCTCATATGTGCTATTCCTTGTTATGCCAAAACTGTACTTATCTTTTGGTATAAAGGAAATAAGCAGTGTGCTACTTTTTGATTTTGGAGATCCAAGGAAGCCATCCATGATAAGAAGTACTTAGGAACAAATAAACTTTGTTTCCGTTGTAATGAAGGAAGTCTAAATATCACTGGAGGAGCTCTGAAGTAAACCTGGAAGTTTGATGTATTTGTAAGAGAGGCATATAGCTTAGGAAAAAAAGTATATTTGGTTAATTAATAAATTTTATAGCCCTTTCCTTACATGAAAAAAGCATGGCTCTGATTTTTTTTTGCTTTACCACTTTTCCTTTTAGATGTAGGCAGGAATTATAAGAAATTGTATCACTGTACCAAAGTTCCATTGCTTCCAGAAGGCCAAATTTCCTGTTTGGAACTCAAGCCGTCAATGATTTTGAGTGTGTGTGTATGTGTGTGTGTGAAAGATATAAAAAAGACATAAAAAAGATATAAATAAGACATAAAAAGAATAACTTTATAATTTTAAGTATAAGAAAGGTTAGACTAATCCTGAGTTCTGCAAGATCTACTTTTAGGTTGCTTCTAGGCTCTGTTCAAATTCCAAATAGGCACTGGATGGTTCCATTTCATTTAACTCTCTCTAAGACAAAAGACCATCTTAGCTGCCTTGAAGAATGTTTTCTAAGGACCAGTATAATTAAAAACTTATTGGATATTGTTTATTTACTCTATTTTATTAGAGCTCTTGAATGTACAAGGACAGGATGATAACAAACATTCATGAGGGTATAGCTACCTTAAGTCCTGTGTGCAGTTTTGGGCTCCTAGTGTAAGAAGGACATCAAACTGTTAGAGTGTGTCCAGAGGAGAGTGACCAAAATAGTGAAAGGCCTCAAGGGCAAAACTTACCAGGAGCAGCTGAGGTCACTTTGTTTGTTCAGCTTGTAGAAGTCTGAGGGGAGACCTCATTGCAATCTCCAATTGCAATTGCAAACTCCAAAAGGCAAGGTGGGTCATGGAGTAGGGGGTCCTCTATCTTCTGACCAGCAGTAGGACATGAGGAAATGGAATGAAGCTGTGCCAGGTGAATTTCAGATAGGACATTATGATAAGATTCTTCACTGAAAGGGTGATTGGTCACTGGAACTGGGTTCCCAGGAAGTGGTCATGGCACCAAGCCTGTCAGAGTTCAAGGAGTGTTTGAACGATGCTCTTAGTTATATGGGCTAATTTTAGGTAGTCCTGTGAGAAGCAGGGAGTTGGACTCAATGATCCTTATGGGTCCCTTCCACCTTGAGATATTCTGTGATTCCAAGAACTGTACATGGTCAGTTCCTTATCACTAAACAAATGCAGCCTTGAGAGTCGGATATGACTGTTCTTAGGGCTTAAAAAAAAAAAGAAAAAGGAAAAAAAAGAACAAAAGAACAACTATATTTCTGCAGATATGCATATTATCTCATATTCGGGGGAAAAAAGCTGACAAGAAGAAGATATAAACACACAGCTGCAACCTCTATGCAAACAGATAAATTAATATCAGAGAAAAAGGAGTTCCCTGCGTGGTGTTTTCCCCCACTGAAGGACACTGCACATTATCAGCACTGCTACTCAGACATCAGCAGGTCTCCCTCCACCTCATTAGAAAGTTAGCATTGCTTTTAGATTTTACAACATAACCGTGCAGATGAGCCTGCTGGTGGCTTTCTCTGGTGCATTGGGTTCTTGTGGCCCAGCTTTGGCGGGGGGGGGGCTACAGGGGCGGGTTCTGTGAGATACTGCCAGAAGCTTGCTCCATGTCCAGGAGGGCCAATTCCTCACAGCTCCCAGGACGGATGTGCCACTGGCCAAGGCTAGGCCAATTAGAAATGGTGGTAATGCCTCTGTGATAACAGATACAAGAAGAAGAAAAAAAATCAACTCTATTGTGCAGATGTAACTGTGGCCAGAGAAGAGCAGAATGAGAATAGGAGAGAAGAACAAACCTGCAGACACCCAAGTCAGTGCAGAAGGAGGGTGAGGAGGTGTTCCAGGTGCTGGAGCTGAGATTCCTCTGCAGTCTGTGATGAAGACCATGGTGAAGCACATGTGCCCTTGCAGTTCATGGAGGACCACGGGAATGCAGAGATCCACCTGCAGCCCATGGAGGAGACCCACCCTGGAGGAGGTGAATGCCTGAGAGGAGGCTGTGACCCTGTGGGAGGCCTGTGGAGAGAGGACCCCACGCTGGAGCAGCCTCTCCTTGAAGGACTGCATCCCGTGGAAGTGTGACCCACGCTGCAGCAGTTTGAGGGGGACTGTTGCCCATGGAAGGGACTCACATTGCAGCAGTTCTCAGAGAACTGTTGCTCATGAGATGGACTAACACTGGAGAAGTTCATGGAGAACTGTCTCCTGTGGGAGGAACTCCACAGTGCAGCAGGGGAACGACTTCTCTCCTAGAGCAGCCGGAGGAGCTACAGGTGATGAATTGACCATAACCCCTATTTGCTGTCTCCCTGCACCTCTGGGGAGTAGGAGGTAGAGCTGGGAAGGAGGGAGGGGTGGGGGAAAGGTGTTCTGAAGCATTTATTTTACTTCTCATTATCCTGCTCTGATTCTGTTAGTAAGAGATTCAATTAGTATCTCTAAGTTGAGCCTGTTTAGCCTGTGATAGTATTTGATGAGTGATCTCTCCGGGTCCTTATCTCAACCCATGAACCCTTTATTATGTTTTCTCTCCCCTGTCCAGCTACAGAGGGGAGTGAGGAGTGGCTTTGGTGGGTGTCTGGCATTCAGACAGGGTTAAGCTACTACGTCTGGTTATTTTGGTTAGCATTTCCTTTACTTGATTATGCTACTTTATAAAGAACCAAAATATGTTCCCCTGCCCTCCTCCAAAAAAAGGACAAACCTCCAAGGTTTTGTAAGGCTACTAAACTCTAAGCACTTAAAACTTTCATAGTCTTAGTTAACTCTGAAATATTATATCTAAAATATTTTTCCTAAACTTACTTCAATAACAATCTTGTAAGCAAATAACAAATGTCTAGTTAGCTATCACTTGTTTTGTGTATCAAACAAGCATAAAATGAAATGAAAACACATTTAAAGTAAACAAAATATCAACAAGAAATAACTCCAAACAGTAATGTATTTAATATAACTATAGGAATGTACCCTAGTGGCATTTATAGCAGAGATTCATTTTTAAAAGCAATTTACTTCTACTAAGGTTGGAAAATAAAATCATGGTACTAAAAAGAAAAATAATATGCAAGGTGTTGTAAGATCAAAAGCTAAGAATGATACAGACACATTTATTTATATTGTATCGCAGATATTTCCAGTATTTTGTATTGTCTCCAGGAGGATAGTGCACTTTGAATTATTAAGCTTTTCAAAGCATAGGATCTGTCTTTCTTTAATTTGTACAGCACCTGGTTTAATAAGTCTGATCGTGAGGAAGACCAATAAATGTCACCAGGATAAATTACTGGTGGAATTTTAACTTCAGCACCGGTCCTGTAATATATTGTCCATGAGCTGATAATGAAGATTAAAATCCTTTTATTCTGCTTGAATGTGAAAAATCTGGAACTTGAATCAGAGACATAGTCTGAGCAATATTGAGCACCTGAAATTCTCACTGATCACAGCACTTTTTCTGATAAAAATCAGAGTCAAATCTCTATTCACCTCAGGTTAATGAAACTTTTGTCACTGAGTGCTGTGTTATCAGAATTTGTCCCATAATATCAATTGAAACAGTAGTTCAGTTTAAGAAAAAATACTTCTAAATTGTGTGGGAAATAGAGATTCATGTAATAGAACTCCACATAACATGGAGCTCTACTGTGTTACTTTATTCAGCCTAATGATTTCCATTATCTCTTTAGTTGATAGAATCCATTTCAAAAACTAATAATCTCTTGAAATCCACTGAGCCACAAATTAGTCATTAGAGAAAATTTTCAGAGATCATTACCTTTTCCATAGATTTTAGCTTTTCATTTCCTAAATACCCGTGTCTAGTGTTGTTCATAAGAAGAGGAGGGTAAGTTATTCAGTTCCAAAAGAATGGTTCTAGTATTATTCATGCTATTCACTTGTTTATTATTTGCACTGCTGCAGTTTTATTAAAGGTCAAATCTGTATCACTCTTAACCTTGAATTTATGACCTCGTATACTATTAGATTGTAATGAAAAAATACTTCATTGTGTGCCACTTTAATGACCTAACATTTTCTATAGGAGAAATTTATTGTTTTTCTAAACTAGTGAAATACTCTCTGTCGCACACACACCCACACACACACCCACACACCCACACACACGAGAGGCATAATTTCCAACACAGAACGGAAAGTAAGAAGTGCAGTTCCATTCTTTCATTGTCTGAGTTCCTTATTGTTTTTCTTAAATTATACCTAAAGAGTCCAGGCTTTTTGAGTGGAAGATTGAGCTGAGAGCAATTGATTTCTGGTTTGGCTCAGAAAATGTTCAGTGCACAGCAGGAAATTAGAAGGTGACAGAAATCTGAAATATTTCAGAGAAACCCTTATCAAAGCAATTTTAAAACAGGCAAAACCAACAGAAATCCAAAAGACTTTAGGGGAATCCAGTCCTGTTATAATAAACAGTATTAAGCAAAACTCTTCTGCATAAATCTGAATACACTGAAATTACTTATCAAATTATAAGAATCAGACTCATAATTCACCAGGTTTTCCATACTTGCATAACTAAATGTTTCTTCCTTCACTGTAAAGCATGAAAATGTTTTGCTAAATATGCTGCCAAAAGTACCTTCTTCCTATAAGAGAAAAGTAATACCAGTGACAGCTGTGCAATCACTTGGAATGATTTATCTGCCATGACTACATCACTGCGTTGTTTACTGTATGCTTATACTATCTAAATTGGCAATTAGTTTCTGAAAAAATATATAGAGCATCATGGAGTTGAATATCTGTAAGGCCGATTCTGCAAACTCTTTAAAGGCAACACAGAGCACTTTGGTTTAAAACCTTAGCTTGGTCCTCCACTGAACCTGAAAGGTTTTGGCCAGAATAGAGTAAGTCCTGAATAGATGGTAAGATTGAAGCTGTGAAAATGCTTGACAGTCTTTTGAAGAGAAGTCAGATGGTTAAGGAGGAGAATTTTAGAGCTTGTGAGGGAAATTGCCTAACATTCACCACTGGAATGAGGACATCACAGGAGAAATGTTAAATAATATATATATATACACACATTGAGGATTTTTCTCCTTTTGATCATTCTGTGTTTGCACTCTTAATATTTGGCTTTAGGGAAACAACTCTGTTCCTGCTGTTTCAAAGGAAAGACACAAATATTTTGAATTAATTGTATCTTCCAAGAAAATGGATGGTAGACTGGACATGTGGCCTATAACTTATTTTATGACCAGAGATATTGTTTATGTCCCTCTATCAGCATCATGCAGTGCTAACTCAGGTCATGGCTGAAGTAGATTAATTTAGAAAATTAAAGAAACTGTCAGAAATATTCTGAATCTACATTTCACATTGACTTGAACAGGTACTCAGAGATATCAACCCTGATCTCAGGATGGACATTCAAAACAAGAGGTGTTGTGTGAGAAATTTAGACTGAATTAAAGGAATCCTGGCAGCATTTTTCTCAATTTTGTCTACTTGTAGCAGACTGAAATAATAGAGGCAAGGGAGTAATAATAATAATAATAATAATGATGTAATACAAAGGGGAATAGCCATCCATATTTTAAGACTACCTAATTTCTCATCTACCATAGTTAAAATTAGCAGCCTGCTGAATAAAAAAGAAATACC
Source organism: Ptilonorhynchus violaceus (assembly GCA_013397565.1). Taxonomy (NCBI): domain Eukaryota; kingdom Metazoa; phylum Chordata; class Aves; order Passeriformes; family Ptilonorhynchidae; genus Ptilonorhynchus; species Ptilonorhynchus violaceus. Next base: position 1,160,420 of record VZRJ01005582.1, read on the forward strand.
CTGAGTATCTATTTATTTCATTTAAACAGAAGCCCAGTTTATACTTCTGTATCTGTTTCAAGTCAGTAAATAGAATCAAGTTTCATAGATTTCTCACCTCATCTATTGGGAGTCTTTTGCACTGAGATCATAAATGTGTCTGTCTGTTATCTTTGGAAATTTGCACGAATCACATTTACATGTTAAGCTGTGTTCTACTGATAAGTCAACAGCCCTCCAGATTTTCCAAATCTTATCTAAGCTGTCTCAGAAACTCAATCTCATAACTATTTCAAAAAAAGAAAAAAAAGCAGAGAGGGAGTGAGAGAAGAGACAATTTACTGACGATGTGCACCTGGTGCTGTTTGTCATCCAAACTATGTCTAATGCATACATTTTATTTTACAGTACCTCTTCTTCCTCTTTGCTTCTCTTAAAGCACTATCCTTGTATATCTCTTAATTTCACAGGGAAAAAGTATCTTTTCATGCTAACCATTCATTAATGACCAGGAGAATTGGAAAGGGTTGAAACTTTACAAATATATTTCATTTGAATTTAAAACCACTAACTTTGCACAAAAACGTGTAGTGGTCATTTGATTGTAGTCTTGCCTCAGAATTACTGCTTTTCCTAGAGCCTTTTCAGCATTTAACATCATGTAAAAATGTCATGAAACTTAAAGTCACTACCTTGGGAGACTCATCCTTTCCCTATTTCCTTTAAAAGGACAGAGATGTGCAAATCTATATACACAAGACACAGGGACAAATGCTGCACTCTATGAGGTGATAAAGTGTTAAAATTGCTTCCTTTCCATCCCCTGCTAAATCTGTCCTTCAGTGCTGGCCCTTGATGCCTATAGCAAATCCTAGGTCATGCGAGCTGCCACCATACCAGCTAATATCTGTGTTCTCTTCTCCTAACAATACAGGCAAAAGGAGAACAGCTAAGGGAAGTGTTGGATAGACATGGATTATTCATGTGACAGTTGTGACTACACTTGATGTCACCAAGCATTAGCTGACTAAGCATTCACCAACAAGCAGCAATGAGGGTTCCCTAGTAGGTAGGTGGTGAGTTTCCAGATGTGAAGGGACAAAGATAGGTCTGAAAGATACATAAAAAAAATCTACTTCCATAAACGCCTATTTATTTCCATTGGCCACTGCTGGCATTAGATTACATAACCATCTCCAAACCACTCGAAATGAATCACATCTGAGTGGGAAGGGTCATTGCTGCTTTTGAGTGGCTGATATTTGAGAGAATGCTTCAGGGAAAATAAAACATAAGGGAAAAGTTGTGAAATTTGAATTAGCAGTATCTGTGTTGCTCTGGAAATTAATATTCTTTACATAACCAGTTTCTTGCTGCTGTCCCCTTCATTTTGAAAATAGGCTGTGAATTCTGAATATGCATTTTAGTCTTTTTGTGTTCTTTAAGAAATTTATTCCAGAAACTAAATGTTTTATTTGAATTTATGAGAGAAGTTTGTTCTGACAACTCATTTTTTGGGGAGACTTTCTAAAATCCATGAAGTGCAAAGGATTTGGAATCATCTGTATGGACAAAGCAATGAAAAACATGATACAATTAAATGGCAATAGTGCTAATTTAGAGAAGTGAAACTACTAGAGCAACTCAAAAGCAACATACTTGCTGTGGTTGGCTCATCAGAAAGGTGTGTTTATACCATGAAACGGAGGATTTGCTTTGTATTCCCTATGTTGCAACAGCACAAGGGAATGCCGTACACTTCAAAGTCTGCAGAAGTAGTGTTAAAATACTGTGCATGTACAGGGAACCCAGCATGGAAGAGTCTCTTTTATACTATTTATTGAGAACAGACATTAAATAAACAAGAGCTTAGAATAAAATCCCATGTTTCAGGTTGAAGGACACTACCCTGTTTCCTATAAAACAAAGGCCAGAAACAAACTGACATTTGTGTTATGTTTATATAACTAAAAACTGGGTATGAATTAGAGAGCTAAGCTGTTTGATGTATATCGGCTTTTTTTTTCTTCTAAGATTCAGTTATAAAATGGTTTATGCCCTGGAAGAGATTTCCAGAATTACTTGATCTGTAAATTAAATTCTCCTAACCAAGCACCACCCTTGTGATGTATAAATAATAAAGTATTCTCTATTACACAATTTTTGTGTGTTTTATGACTACATCTCAATTAGCTAATGGAACTTTGTTTTTTCGTCCTTTCGGATATAAACAAAATAAATGCTGCTCACCATGTAGATAACAAAATCCAGATTGGTGAGCTAGAAAATAGTACGAAAAGTGCCTTTGTGTGCCTCTGAGTGATGAAGGTTGAAAGACAAATCTCTCCATATATATGTGTAAGTATTTTAATTATTTCCAGCTATCAGAGAGTTGTATTTAATGGTGCCTTTTACAAACAGAGGTGTTGTAGTGTGGCCATATAAATCAAAGTGGTTGTAATTGATATGTAACTTCTTTTTGATTCAGTGTCAGTGTGTTATTTGCTTTGTATACCACTGGTCAAGGATTTTTACAGGGAGACGAATAAAAAGAAATAAATATGTCCTTGTCCCGATTTTGGCCAGGACAGGGTTAATTTTTTGCAGTAGCTGGGAGAGGGCGTGACTAAGGTGTTAGTCGGTACCACCTCATTCATTGCCGGGGCAGGGGAAAAAGGAACTCTCTTCGGGGGCTCTTTCTGGTCGAAAAAACCTGTCGGCAGAGAGCCAATCGATGTTTGTTTATTGTCGTGGGCTTTCTGTGTAAATAATTTCTTTGTCTGATACCTTTTGTTATTAATATTGTTGGTTGCTGTTACTGTTGGTTTTCTTATCTCATTGCTCTTTCCAGTAAATTTTTCTTATCTCTATCCATGATCTTTGCCTCTTGTGCCTTCAGTTGGAGGGGGAGGAGGGAGTGAGGAGCAGTGTACTAAATTGGAGAATACCATTCCTAAACCATGACATTTCTGTATTTTAGCAATCAAGTGAATCCAACAATAATATGAATGTCAGGAAAACTAACAATACAGGAGATCTTCTGGCAATACTTTGCAACTAAAAATGCAACACAGAATTAAAAGAAACAAACAAAAATATTGATGAAAATCTGTGAAAATCCAGCCATCACCTAAAGCCTGGGTTGCATTTTTTAATCTTTGATAGCTCCTTAACTACTCATTTTGTGTTGTAATATCTTTCTATGCTTATGAAGAAAGAGGATAGTAGGACTGCTTGTGAACATGCCATAATTATGTATCATTTCACCTTTCATCACACTTTGCATCTTCTAAATTTTATGTGTACATTTCCTTTTCTTAATGACTAGACAAATAATGCAATATATTTTTATCAGTAATTTTTCCCAGATAATTGCATGTGTCTTTTTAAGCTGAAGGGAAAATAAGTCTTTAATCTGCAAATTCATAGAAATTTACTTTGGAACAATTAAAGGCACGGATTACTTCTTTGAAAAGCAGCAGTATGAGAGAATACTAGAAAAGGTAAAAAGGTATGAAAGGATATGAAAGACCAATTACCACTTCCAAAGTATGGGTGGAGAAAGGACATTTTAGTTGTAGCCAGAGGACCTGGAGTTGTCTTTCATCATTTATGTATCTGATATTCACTGTGTGAACTCTAGAGTTGCTCTGACTGTCACTCTCCTTTATTACCTACTGGCACAGTTTCCTAATCTGTGTTTTGTCACTCTTTTAATTCTTCTTTTTCTTGTTCTGCAGCTCCAGGAATAATTCATCTTCAGTCATCTACCTCCTCATACTTTTTAAGGGCTTGTTTTTCTTACCTTTCCTACTCTTTGAGATGTCATTAGTCAGATTGGAGGTGACACCTGAAAAGGTAGATTCTGTATTTTGAATACTAGTGAGTAAGGAGAAGGTAAGAAATTAACATTATGGCTTGAATCTGAAGTGTACATTCATTACAGTTTTGTAGGACATTTATGTAGTGTGCTGATGACATTTAAAAGAAAACATTGTTAAGGCTAGTCTCATTATGTCATGTATAACATAGTACTTTTCCCTCTAAGAGCTAATTTCTTCTTTTTCTTTTGCACGAGTCATACAATTGAAAAAAAAAACAACCAACAAACAACCAACCAGCAAGCAAGAACCAGATTCAAGATTTTCAAAATAAATATACTGCCTTTATTCCAATACATTAAGGAAAAAAAACGTGCAAAGTTTTGTTGAGTTTTTAAAATATATTAATGTCTTAGAGGTTCTCTTTATGGTACAGCAAAAGACAAAGCTTTGTGAAAGAATAAAAGACAACAGGGCAAAAAGAATTGAGTGTTGTATCCTTTAGTTGGCAATACTGATTTAACAGTAACCAACTGTGTTTGGATTCAGACATGGAATGATGCTTATGGCTGAAAATTCTATTGCTTTTTTCAATAACAGAACGATACATTATGAAGTTATGCTTTACTATGCAAAGTGCTTGTAAAGAGGAGAAGAATTTGAGGAGATTCTAATAAAACAAGAAAACATCATCCCCCCACAAGGGTGGGTAGAACTGCTGAATAAAGCTTTATACAAGTCCTTAAACATTATCTTATTATAAGCCACTTATAACAAGAGCAGTCTCTGTTGAATTCAGCATTACAAAGATCATGGTGCTTTATCAGTCTGTGCAATTTTGGAAAAAAAAAAAAGAAAAAAAGAATATTATTCATAAGCAATCAAAGAAAACTCAACTGAGTGACAAAAGCTAGACAAAGATACTGGGCTTTAGAATAAGTTACTGAAAATTTTGAAGGACAATAGGTCTCAGTTTTCTGCAAGATGCTAACAATAAATCTACAGATATCTGCTGTTATGCTGCTAAGTTAAAACTATCTCTACTGGCACCACAATGAAATCAATAAATTAATATTCTAAAGTTATATTCCATACATGCATTTACAGCATGGAAGGTTATATTTAGTTTTTAAGTAATACAAAAGCTCTGACTAAAGAAACCAGTAAGGTATTTGCAGTATTATCTTTAAATACCCTTAATAAAATCAAAACTCAGTGTAAAATGTCGATGTGACATCACTTTCCTCTAGTACTTTTTGCAGCTGAGCTTATTGAAATATAGAGTTTTAGGTAAATCTAAATTTTTGCATTTGTTTTATGAATAATAAGTTTTTAGCATAATTTTCCTTTTAAATTAAAGTTATATTCAGATTTATTTTTGAATTAGTGTCTTCCTTCACAGTTGCATCAGGTCTTTAATCTTATTTTCATTTGAGTGACAGTAAAAACTCTGTCCTTTGAAACTACTTTGCTTGTTATCAGCTTTTATTCGCAGTATGACAGATACATGATGATTAAATCAGTGACATTCTCTTTTTATTTTTTGCATTCTACAGAAAATATGATAGTTTTTGTTTTGTTCAAAATTAATAAAGACCATACTTATTGTATAAAACTTTTATGTGAATACAAATCTGTTTTATAGATTTAAAGAGATCTATTTAACATTACTACATCCAAGTTTGCATAAAAATATGAAAGTCAACCATTTTTTCAGCAATGGTATTGTACTGACATAAATACAAAGTTATATTTAATTCTGAACTTAGAATGTAAATCACGGGGTTGATATCTATCAACAACTTAACATTTTAACTAAATTTTAGTTTTGCATAGTCGTATGTGAAGAAAATTTGGAGAAGACAGAGCTGATAACTCTTAGAAAATTTTTAGGACTTTTCTTTCCTGTATTTTTTGCAGGCAGGTAACCCATTAAAAATATTTAACTGGACTACTTGTTGCTGTTTGTTCCATTTTTGGTTATACAAGTCAAGCAGCAAATAAACTAATGGAAAGTTCTTGACTGAACTTACAAGGTGTATTGTCTATTGCCTATAACAGGGTTTTAAGAGCAGGAAACTGTTCCCTGCAATAGACCAGTTGCACAGGGCCTTTCAAAGGACTTCATGGCATGAAAAGTTAAGTTGAATCCAAAATATCAACAATGTAGATGAGTCAGAGGGGAATTGTACCCTGGCTTCTGCTGGGTCCTAGGCAGTTAGCAGTTGTCCTCCTCTTGCAATCTGCTTCTAGAGCATACATAACCAAAATCTAATGAGATTTGTATGTCTCTTATCCTGTCTTTTTCAGGGTAGCCCGAAGTGTTAGTGGCCATGCACAATGCTAATGTATAGCAAAAGGCCAGAGAGGGCCTTACTGTCCCAAGCCTGCCCATGGGGGCCAGTGTATTATCAGATACGCCCAGTTATGTGACTATCCTTGGAGCAGTCATGGAGACAGCTATATAAGGCACAAAGCAGATAGCAGTTTTTTTGCAGCTGCTTCAGAAAATAATCATTTACAGTGACTTGAAAACACAGCCATTGAGATTGGGAACAGGCTGCTACTGTGGAGAAATAAACCTCTCAGAAGGTTCCATATTCCAGACAGAACAAACATTAATAAAATTCTGCCATAAAATGCAACCAGTTTCTGGGAATATGATGTTCACCTTAGGAATGGAATTGAATATCTGCATTACAATTTTCTGAACATGGCCAAGTTGACCTTGGCAAGCGGTGAGTTATCTAATGGAGGCAGGATGCCAAAACTAGATTAAAATTGAATAACATGGGTGTTTAGCAGTTGTTTTAGTCAAAAACTAATGATCATCATCTAGTAATTCAGCAAGAAACCTTCCAGGTAAAATTCCATCTGTCTCCAGAAATGGCTTTGTTTACAGATTTGCTTCATGGGTTATGTTGCTCTGAATTATTATCTTTGCGGTGCCTAATGTAAGTCAAACCTGCATTAGCAAAGCAAACCTTTATCAGCAGAGTTTGTATGTCTGTTACTATAGTACACTGCAATGGTTACTGTATGTTTGAAGGGTGTTATTTTATGGTCTGGAGCATTAGCAAACCAAAACCACCAATAGTATCCACAGTAACAAAAAATCTGGAAACAGTAGATTGAAGTACTATTCCCAGACATGCTAACCTCCTTCTGAAGCTGGGACTTTGTTCCAGCCCTACTTCTGTACTAGAAAAAAACCCCAGCATTCTCTAAATTAGGAATCTACTTTCAGATGAAATTTTCCACTTAAGCAATCACGTTGCATTACATTGTTAATAATGAAAGCATACGTAAACTTGAAAAATATCTGGCTTCACTGTCCTATTTATCTTCATGTAATAATTAGGTAATGAATCAATGTCCACTTTTCTCAGGTGAATCTAAGAATGTAGTATTGTTAAGGTGAAGTTAGATTAAATTTTTACTCAAAGGTTAGAAAGAAACTTTTTTGTATGGTCAAAGAAAATTACTTATATTTTATTTTTAAATTACACTTTGATTTTTTTTTTTTAAATTTAATTATACATTGATTCCCTAAATCCATTATGTATGGAGAAAATGTCTTGAAGAAATGAGTTCCACTGAATTCTAGCTATGTATTAAAAGGAAGAATTTGAAATAATACTGATTTTTTTTGTCTTGTTACCAAACTAAAACCTGCTAGTTAATGTCTGATTTGGTAATTTGAGAAGAACGTAAGAAATTGATAATTTTAAAGATATGTTAGTAATGCTGATATATTTATAATAACTATCTTTTACTTTAGAATACATCTGATATTAAATGACTAACAAAAATCACACTTTTTTTAAGAAAAACAAAGTAAAATACTACTTTTGCTTTCTCTGTGTGGCTGTGGGGGAAAACTTTTTTTAGTACATAGCCCTGGATTTTAATTTGTTGTTTTGGAAGACAAAATTTTATTCATTGACTAACACTAGGGAACCCTTTATTTTCTGCTCAGCAGATGGAAGAAGATCTGAAAGATTCAGTGTTCCTAATGAGAAAGTTAATGTTTATGTGTGTTTTGATAGAAGGATGCTATGGAAAAGCCAAATACTTTATTTCAACTCTTAAGAAATTTATAGCCTTCTCTGTTGTTTACAACAATCCTAGATACTATTTATGAAGTGATGTTTTTTAATGGAAAAATATGTGTAAAAAATAAACTAAGCCCCAAATTGTTTTACTCATGTAGATTTGCATTAATAGCTTTTGTTCCGCTTTTACCCATGCAACGGAATTCTGGATTTTTTCCCAGCAATTTTAATTTTATGTTGACTACTCTAGAAATCTTATTTTTACAGTTTTTCCCCTACAGTCTTTTGATTAGGATGGTTAATTAGCTGAGGATGTTGTGTATCTTAGCCTTTTACTGATAACACTCAAGATGTAACCAGTGTGTGAACAAAAGTCTCAAGGCTCTTTGATTCCATGTTCATCTGCATGGAGTAGCCTGAGTTGCCCATCTCTAGTCTTCACAAACTCATCCTTGAATAGAAACTGGGAGAGTAACTTTTAAGTTGTGTTATTAAAACAAAGGAACAGAGTTTTAACCTGTAGCAATGCGGTTTTTGTTTCCTACTTGTTGACTTTTTCCCATGTAGCTCTATAGAGAGATGTGCCTTTACCTTACTGTGAAAAAGAGGTGTGAGGACTAAAGAAACAATTGTTTTACATATCTTAACTAGTAGCAGAGTTAGCAAGTTGTCAGAGACTGAAATAGTTCATGCCTCAAACATTGATATAAAGTTTTGCTCGTTATAAAAAAACTGTATAAAGAAGCTACAACCAAAGAAACCTCCCTGAAGATGCCTGATTGGAACTTTGGACTGAGAGTTAAGGTGCTGAGATTAGATAAAGGGAAACCCATGTTTCAGTCATCTCAGACCTGTGGAGAAGTAAAACAAGGCTGGAGGGAAAACAACCCAGCAAGCGGTGCTAAGAATCTTCCCTGGCTGGGAGTGGGGGAGGCCATAGCCCACAGCCCCATTTGCTGGGAGAAGATTTCCACAGAATTCCCCCCCAGCCGAGGTGGGGGAGCAGGTTTGGGTGTGTCGTAACCTCTGCTCAGGGCAGGGAACCCATCCTCCCGTATGCAAACTGGCCATGGAACCCCCAGCCCCAGGAATACCACAACCACAGGACATTCATGTGAGAGGCAGCTGAGGAGGTGTCTTAATCCATCACAGACCCCCCGAAGTGCCCCCAGACTCATTCCTGAGGCCTTACACCACAGGACTGCACATGATGCAAAGTGATGAAACAGATCCAAAGTCTGCTGCAAAAGACAATGGTGAACTTGCCCCACCCCGAGGGGGAGTGTGTGTGCCTGGATTTCCTTACGTATCCTGAACATATATTAACCCCTGGAATTCTACATTTCGTGGGGGACCTTCACCACCATGGAGATGGAGAGGATCAATGGAACATCGATTGGGATCCATGGAATGGTGATATTTTATTTAATCTGTCTCTTTCTGTCCTGCCACGGTTTTTTCTATTTCTTTCTCTTCCTTTTTTTTTCTCTCTCTCTCTTATCTACTATCAAATAAAATCCACGCTATTGACACTGGCATATGGTCTCGTTTGCACCTTAATTCGGGCAGAGAAACTTCTAAATTATTTTAATAACTGGACCTTAACACAAACAAAGACCCCAACAAATACTCAGAAAATACATCAAAACTGAAGTATGAGATACATCTTTTTTCAAAGCAGGATTGGAATCAGATCTTGAAAAATGGAGGATAATTTTGATGTGGCTATCTTATTCATTTTGATCTCATTTCGAATTTGCAGCTGTTCTGCATTCACTCACAGACCTTTATACTTGGGGTTTAGATCATGAATTTATTTGTACAACGTATTTGAAAATACTTTTGTTTATGAGAAGGTTTTGTATGTAAATACTGGTGTAACATTTTTTGAAAAGTGATTTAGGGGTTTAGGTCCTAACACCAGAATGATAAGGGACAAAATCCACAGAGGCTGAGACAGAACTTGGGAGTGTTAGCCCCTTTAACATCCATAAGACTCTAAATGGTTCAACTCCTTCAAGTTTTCACTGGTAAATTCCTTAAATGTCCTGGGACAGGGTTAACTCCTCAAGCCCTGTGCTCTGAAGGACCTGATCTGAAGAATACAGAAATACCATCTATAAAGAATACTTGTTTTGACATCAAAATACAGACAAACTTACTGGTTTTATTAGTATTTTTAAAAGATTACCTACTCTGATCATTATGATTATGTTTTTGTTGTTGTTGATTTTATTGAATACTTGAGATTTAATATCTAGCTTTAATTATTTTTCTTATCAACATAGAAAATTCATAGAACAGCATGTGTTCACTCTAGGAGTGTGTTTTTGGTGTCTTTTCCTTGTATTTGAGCAAAGATTACATTATTGTTTAAATACTTGAAATCTTGAAGATCTAATTAAATAATTATTAGCAGTGTATATCTAATTATTACCAAAAAAAGTTTAAAAACCACTCCAAAATAAAATAAAGGAAATAAAATGAATTTATTCTTACAAAAGATGTCTCCTATCTTTGCTTACTTCAGAGGCTCCATGGAAAGACATAGAAGTCATCACAATGGTGTTTACTATCATTCATGGTTACCTTTCTGTAGTGGTGATGCTGTGCGTACAGCTCACTAATAATTCAGGTACAATTCACACAGTGGAGACGTGTCTAGTCCTTATCTGTCACAGACTTTGCAGCCTTCTTTCAAAATGCTTCTGGAATGCATGCACATAGGAATGTCTGCTCTAACTAATGTTGCTGAGTAAAGTCTAACTGCTTAAGTGCTGTCAGGTGGGTAGAACTCTTCACTGAGAGAGGATATACAGTCATTTATTGCTCACCAGGTTTTTTTTTTCTTGTGCCAAGCAGTGTAACTTCAGTCATAAAGGGAAAACCAAAGAAAACAATCCAAACAAAAGTCAAAGCCCAAAAATCTACAAACAGTCAGATTTTTTTAACTTACATTTTTGATAAGCCTTAAGAGTATGCCTTTTAAGATTTGATAAGAATAAAAGCAAAGCCAAAACAAAGTAAATATGACACTATTATAGCCCATCCATCATCAGAATTTACTTAAGTGATTTCTTATAAACACACAACAAAAAAGGTCATGGTGAAGTGCTTCCAGATACTCCAGAGCTTCAGAGCTAAATACTGGGCTTATTACTCCTAGTTCTGAATTGCCTGGATAAGCCACACATGTGAATGAGATGACTCTATAGAACAGAAGCTTCAGTTGGTCTAATATTATGACTTTTAAAGTGTAGTCTTATTTAGAATGAAAATAATACATATGTTTCAGAGGAAAATTAAAAACAACAACAAGAACAACAACAAGAACAACAGCAAAACCCCCTTAATTTGAGATGAATAGACATCTTTTGTCTTGACAGGCATCCTAATATTTCATATTAACCTGAATATTTTTTAAAATTTTTTTGAGTGAATATCAGAGTAAACAGTGTTTTTGAAGTGAATAATCAAAATAATATGTTCCAAAACTCAAAACCATATATATGTCAACCTTATGGGAGTTTTCTGAGGATTGCTCCCAAATGAAATTCCACAGCAAGTGACCCAATTTTGTGAAGCATTTTGTTTGAAGTGGAAGCCATATACATTCTGCTGTAGACAAACTAAACTTTCAGAGATACGTTTTCTATTAATCTTCTATGTTTCTTTTCTATATATAAACAGGAGTTTTTTTCTTAATGAATTTTATAACTTTTGTTAGTTGTCTTGCCCCCTTCAGGATTTTCAACATCTTACTTATTCATGCTATAGCTCTCTTGTATTCAGAACTGAAAGAGATCATGACTCATTTCCTAAGTTTCTCTTGACCTCATGCCTTCTCCATTGTTCAGCTTTAAAGTGAACAAGGCATATGGTTGCATATGCAGCAAACTATTCTTGGGTAAAGAATTTTATTGCATCCATGAAAGAATTCTCAGTTTTGCTATTAGGTAGGATTAATTTCCTATAGGGAAATAAATTAATTTTAAGAAAAGTTGTGTCTTGAATTTACATTTTACCATCTCATCTTCTATCACTAGTTTTGTGTTACCTTCTAAAGAAACCCACTTATGTGAACAATTCACTACTGAAGCACCTGTGGTTGTGATGTGTTTATCATGAAAAGCATTTCTATTTTACGTATGATTTTCAAGCATAACTAGGCATAGAAGCAGTAAGAATGTAAAACTGATTTTTAGGCATTGAGTTTAGATTTAAGAAGTGGAAAACAGGAACATTTTGATTTGTAAAATGAGCAAATTTGATGTGTGAGAAAAAAAACTAGATGGAACCTCAAAATATTATTCTTTGCAGAGTCATTTGCCTAGCTGTAGTCTTACTTCAGATTCGAACCAGTTTATAGCAAGATAATTAAAACCTCACATCAATATTTTTGTTTTCCTTTATCACAAACTCTTCTTTCACAGGCCATTTTATGGTGCTTTCTGTCTGGTGGTCTACAACAAATTCCCAATATAAATTTGAATTTATTGCAACAAATATTTTTCTTCCAGAGAAGACTTCTGACTTACCTCCAGTTATGTACACTTCTCCCAGGTTACTTCTTTTCTGTCCTTCCTCTATATATAGACCAATGATTTTCCAAGCCCTTTTGTTTCTCCATAAAAATCTAAATTAATGCTAGCATGTCTGTCATTCCATTAATTGTATTACTTGATACAAGAGAATTACTTTTTCTGTTTCCTTCTCAGCTTAGTGAAAATATTTTCACTTACTTTAATTGAAAGTGGTTTGAGCCCTAAGTTCTCACTAGGAAGGACTGTAAGATTTCAATTATCCTTCAGATATTGACAATTCACTCAAGAAATTTCACAGCAAATCGAGGCTAGATTATCTAAAGAGTGTTGTGAAGCAAAAATACCCATCTAATTTTAATTTTTTTTTCTGTTGCAGCTAGTGGAACTCATACTTTAAATTGTTTTGAGGTAGGTTTCCTACCTGCCTGTTATTTATTTCTAAGACAAAACAAGCATATTTTTCTAACTTTCTGGAGATCATAAGCAGATAATGATGACAACTAATTGTTTATCACTCTAAATGATATTATCTTGCCAGCTGTCTCAGTGGCAAGAAAAACTGCAAAAGAAAAATAAGATGGATAGAGATTTTTGTTCACAACAGAGCCATTTTTGTCCCACTTAGTAACTTCTGCTTTAAAACATTGCATTAACAAGAAGTACTGACTATCTAAGGTAGCAGCTTTGTATGCCTGGGACTCAACAATCACATTACAAGATAACCAGAAGTTAATATGATTTTCACCATAAATAGTACTGGTGAAAAAAACAGCAGCTTTCATCTCTGATATAAATCTCATTAAAACTGAAGTCAGAAAAAAACCCTACTCTCAGTCAGTATTTACAAGTAAAACCAACATAATTGGCTTTTACAAATTAAAACACTGTCCACAATTAAGTCCAAAGATGAATCTAAGGGCATTGTCTGATTTTGGTGGGATTTTACAAATATCCTTGTCCACTTGTAGGTCTAGTTAAAAAAAATAATTCAGATAACTTGAAAGCACACTGAATAGTTAGATAGCAGGGTTGGTTGTGACAGGATAAGGGGTAATGGTTTTAAACTGAAGGAGGTTGGATTTAGATTAGCTATAAGAAAGAAGTTTTATACAATGAGGGTGATAAAACACCGGAACATATTGGCCGGAGGCTGAGGTGCCCCATCCATGGAAACATTCAAGATCAGATTGGACAGGGCTCTAAGCAACCTGATCTGATTGTTCGTGCTCACTACAGGGATGTTGGACTTGATAACCTTTAAAAGGTCTTTTTCAAACTCTTCTATGATTCCATATCACAGCAAAAATGCCTATTTCTCTCTTTATAGGATTGTAGACAATGTACTGGTATTCATGGAAATGTTCTGTTGAACCTTTCATGTATTTATGAAGCTAAGCTTTGATGACTGTTATAAAGTTTTTACTTCTGCTCCAAGATTTTGTTCAGATGAAGAGTGAAACCTGAACATATCTCTAAGGAGAGGAAATGATATGCCCTGAAAGGAAAGTAACGAAGACAAGTATAACGTTAGGTAAAGAGAAAGTATTTTCACTATGAGAACTTCTTTCCTAACATATCTTACAAGACAAGAACAAGACTAACAAATTCTCAGGTTTTAATATTTACATTAATATCTCTAGATCTTATCTTATTCCTGGCTACACTTTATAGTTCTATACTGTGCCTTACATTTTCATCAAACATGACATTAAAAAGGTCTCAAATGCACTCATAGGTGTAAACTTCAAAGGCCATTCAGCAAAATCAAAAGCAAAACACACTGAAAAAATGAAAGAGTTTTGAGTGTCCACAGTTTTAAAAGTACTTAATGTTGAATCCAAGACTATAAATTTGGATATTCAGTATTCTAATGTCATCTTGAACTGTTTCTCAACTCATCCAAACAATACATATGCAATGAAAAAGCAATCCACAATTATAAATTTAGAGGACAAAATCAGTAGAGTTTTTTTTGATGACTTATTAGTGTGAGCATAAAAGCTTTGAACACTGAGCATTACCGTGAAAAAAGATCTGGATGTCAACATAACTGACAGCTCTACTGCTGAGAATTTTGCTGGTCATAGAACAAGCAAGGTGACTATTAATATTGAGAAGGTGGTTCTGAGTTCCTTTTTGTGGATAAAACATTAAAAATCACAACTAGTACTTAGCTTCTCTTTGTGATTGAAGGTTGAACTTGATCAGATATCTAGCTCTCCCACCAGTGGAATAATTTTCTTCCAAGAGGACTTAAATTGCTAGCCTATTTGAAGCTATTCTATAATTTTTTATAAGAAAAGTAATTTCCCTCCATAATTACTAAGTCAGCTGAAGTCTTTCATGGTGAATATAACATATTTTTTTTTGCAGTTTTCCTGCATCTTTTAATTTAAAAAATACTGTCTAAAGAAAAGACTAAGAAAAACTCAAGCCAAAGACTTTTTTACATGGATAAAATATTGCAAAATGTAAGAAGCTGAGAGGATACTACCAGATAGTTAGCAAATGCTGACAAGATACTGTAAAGTGCAGTAGACTATCACGGGTTAATGTTGACTTTTTGCCTTCTTCATTGATAAGGGTATGAAAATATACAGATTTTGTGAAAGACTAACATATTTTTGACAGGATTTATTTAACACTACTTTTGTGTTTCTGAAGAGCTCCATAATTATAGGATTTGAACATTGTGGCAGTCTCTAGGTCACCTGGTTCATGATGTTTGATAGGCAGTCATTCTTCCAAGCTTTTCCTCGTGTTGCTGCATCTATATCTCTAAGTATTCTTCTAAGTTTTAACTGGCTTGATCCTGGGTTTTGAGGAAAACAGTTTTCAGATCTTAGCCCAGCTCCTATCTCTTGCAGAGTGCTTTGATTTTCTTAGGCAGAGTGTTCATACACAGCTGATTTCTAATTTGTCTTTCGGAGTAAGATACCTTTCAAGGATATTGATCCTCAAAGTTCATGACATTAGCTATTACTCACACTTAACAAGAAAGAAAACATCCATCTACTTCTCCACCCCCAGTGTGCTCTGATAATAGTGAGAGAGAGAGGAGAGGACAGAGAGGGAGAGAAAAGAAAATGGTAGTAAACTAATCTCCCCAAGATCACAATAGTCTGAATGTGGAGCCTCTAAGATACTCTTACCCATGACTGGGGGAGCAAATGAATTCTATTTAAATGCTGATTTGTTGTATGTGTTGGGTTGTTGTGACCCAAGTGCAGGACCTGGCACTTTGCCTTGTTGAACCTCATTCAATTGACCTGAGCTCATCTATCCAGCCTGTCCAGATCCCTCTGCATAGCCTTCCCGCCCTCCAGCAGATCAAAACTCCTGCCCAGCTTAGTGTTGCCTGTGAACTTACTGACAGTGATCTTGAATCTGACTGTCATGTAGTTTGACACGCAATTAAATAAACATTATAGGTACCTAGTGACTTGTTTGAAGGTTTTCAAAGATGTAAAGATTGACCATGAATATTGTTCACCATGTAAGTATCAAACTTGGAAGGACAGGAATAAATGTGCACGCACATGCAGAGATTCACTTCTACATTGGCTGACTTTATCAGCTTCAAGGTCTGCTACCATGGGTTTTTCTCTCTTGTTTTGTTTTGGTTTCCTTGCTTTTTATGCTGCATTCCCTATACTTTATGAACTAGTTTACTGTTTGAATAAAACTGAGTGTTATGGTAATGGGTGTTAATATACACATTCATATATCTGTAATAGTTGCTTCTGTGGCGGATATTACACCAACTGGTGATATGTGAAACTGTTTCAGGATGGAATTAGTAAAATACCTGTACAACTTCTTAATGCTTACCTTATATAATTCTATATCAGAAGATTATTTATTTCCCTGTACCAAACTGTTTAAAATTATTGGTGCTGAAGTGTCTAAAGCAATTAATGTTTTATGCTACTTTTTGCAGAGTATCTAGAATACATCATGTCTGAAACTGTATTTTGTTCTTTTAGTCCAAAATACAAAATACTAATGTCAAAATAGGGATAGTAACCCAAAAAAATTAATTCTGGTTAAGATTGGAGGGGCATAGTGTCTGATTTCTTATTCATTAAATTTGTGTTCTTTATTAAATGCCAGAAACATAAATTTACCACAGGAGTATGCTTATTATTCTCTTCATCCTCAATGCAAATTTTTTCACATATAACACCATTGCTCTTTTTCTTCCTGTTATCTCATGTCTTTTGAAACACAGGTAAAAAAAAATCAACATCCTCAACATGGAATTAGCAACACACAATCTTACTAAGGAAAGAAAACAGTTTTAATTTATTTTTGTTGCTGATAAGAACTTTTCTTGGCCAGAACCTTGCCTTTTCTTTTACAATTCTTTTATCTGTAAATTAACTCATTTAAACACAGATGGCACAAAAGCCCATCATTTACATAACAAGGAAAAGCAGGTAAATTTCAGCAGTGCCCCACCTACTGTAAAGTATTAATAATATGCTTCAGCAGTCTTAATTACTTTGGTGACCTTCTTAATTTAACAGATTTGACTTTCCCCATTTGTAATTTTGCAGCAATAATTGGATAACTAGGCAATGCATGTACCTAAACAAATTAGGGCTTTTTTAATAAAACTTGATTATTCACAGTTCATTAGACAAAAAGCTGCATTTTAATATTAATTGCAATCACTTCTGTAGAATGTCATTCAGAATTAAATATAATGCTCTGTTTTATGCCCATAGAATCATAGAATAATTTGGGTTTGAAGGGACCTTAAAGGTGAACTAGTTCCAACCCCCTGCCATGGGCAGGAATGCCATCCACTAGACCAGGTTGCTCAGAGCCCCAAACGACCTGGCCTTGAACAATTCCAGGGATGGGGCATCCGCAACTTCCCTATTCAACCTGTTCCAGTGCCTCACCACACTGATAGTGACGAATTTCTTTCTTACATCTAATCCAAACCTACTGTCCTTCATCTTGAAGCCATTAACCCTCGTCCCATCACTACATGTCCTTGTGAAATAACACTCTTCGCCTTTCTTGTAGACTCTCTTCAGGTTAAATTTATTCAGAATAGTGAAAAGCTGTATATCAATTAATGCATCTGAAATATATTAAAACTGTTAATATAAATGTATTTATATTTATGCTTTGACCTAAAATCTGCTTTTTGACCTCACTGAACAAGGCCAATTAATTTCAACATTATGGAATAATTCAGATTAAGATCCATTTTCCTTTTAGTTATCTACATTTCTGCAGTTGGAGTTACATCACTGAAAATCACAATATCAAACAATACGATGTCCTTAGCTCTGAATATCTAGGTCCAAAATGTTACGATTGATTGATTAATGTGTCAATTTTTCAAAAATTTCTTATAAGGATGGAATTTTAAAACTTATTTCAAATAACATAGGCTTATTCTCACTGATATAACTGAAAAATGAAAATATCACTTCAATAATAGGAATATGAAAATTCCTTTCCTTAGTATTAAACTTAAGAATGTATTTTCTATCAAGTATTTTACTAATTTACAGCTATCTTACAGAGCCAGTCTTAATGTTGATTTTAGGCTTGTTCCAAAGGTTAAAACTTCAGTGAGATAATACAAAATGTATGTTGTGTCAAAACCACTAGGGCTAAAATAAAAAAGGAAAAATGTGGAGAAACACCTCTGACAGGAATACTCTTTTCCACCACAGTCTTCTTTTGTTCAGTAGGTAGTTTTTGTGAAAGATTTGGTCATTTTCTGAAGGTATTTTTATGTTGTAAATTAGTTGCTTTGTTTTATAAATATTTTGAGCATTTTTTAAACTCTTAAATATCTGTAAACAAAGTGTGAGTAAAAGAAATCCCATGCATCCTAAAGCAGACATTATGACTGTAGAAGAAATAAATAAATAAATGAGCATAGCCTGCCAACTTACACTTGAGAAATTACCACTATATTTTTTCCTAACTTAACTTTTCTGTGAGCATTCATATTCATGAAGGCAAAGGGTCAGTTGCATATATGACTTAACCACAGGACATTTTTATCCTAGATACAGATCTAATTGAGGCAGCTGAAATGTGAGCATATTTTGCTTATCCCTGACCTACAATTTCTGTCTGTTCTAAAAGCGAGAATTAGTTTGGTCACCCTGCTGTCAGCCCAGGGCATCTTCTGACAAGAGATTTCTAATACACTGAACAGCACTTTACATTAAGTGGTACTAATTACTGGGGCTGGGTAATCAGTTTGACCAGAAGTTGGAAGCATAACTGCAGACTATTTAAGGATTCCAGCTAGAACTACTGACATAGTTATTACTGTTTATTTTCTTATTTATTAATTCTATAAGAAGAGAAATCCTTAAAGCCCAAATATTCTCCAGTGTGCATCCACGTATTTAGTTAAAATAAACAGTGCATTTTAGTTTGTATTTGCTAAAATAAACTCAGAATTTATAACCATATAGCAAACAGGGGCTAGAAAAAGTTGGGGGAAAAAAGCCTCATGGAAGTTTCTTCTCCCCGAAACTCCATCCTTCCTGAAACTTTGCATCACTGTTTGGAAACAAAAGATACCCTTTCAGGAGTGCCAAGAAGTTAATATATTTTTTTAACCTCTATTCTAAATTAACATTTGGCAGTTATGTATATTTCTGTTGTGATTGCTTCTCCATTGACATAACAGGGATGGTGGTAATTGACTTCACAGGACGGTACATCTATGTCAAATTTTAAAGTATCCTGACTCTGAGACAAAGTAAATTATTTTTCACTGTTGTTAGTACTGGTACATTAATCCTGCTTGCCTTGGGTGTGGAAAAAAAAAGTTGGAAAAAATCAAAAGTTTATCTACATTTATTGCTCCCCTAATCTGAGAGCAGATTCTCCTTGAGTATTTTCAGTTTTCTATTGCTTTTACCCCATTCACATTCTATCTTTAATTTTGTGGTACCAATGTACCAGAGGTTTCCCAAGGGTTCCCCTGAAAGGAAAGAGACGATTGATCTTGGGAGGCCCTATAGAAGTTTTCCTTTTAAAAATTCATTGATTTGAAGTCATGTAAGAATATGTGTTATTATCTGTAAGGATTCATATTCTCCTGGGGAATTTTTTATAGAAATTATGAAAAAAATTATGGTCTGTGAAAGCAAGTCTCTTAGAGCTGTTTTAAGATAAGTGCATAATTATTCAAAAGGACTTTTATGGTACTCTGGATTTTCTGACACAGTTGGACACTATGCAGAAAAGGGCCAGTCAGCATAATGTAGTTTTTCCCCTTTTTTAGGGGTGTGTGCTTTTTGTATTTTATTTGTTTACTTTCCTTTCTTCTCTCTTACATTTAACTTTTCTGTGGTGGTTTTGACCTTTTTTTTTTTTTTTTTTTTTTTAGGCCTCTGTTAAATTCAGCCACTGATTCCTCTTTAAGTAACCTGTTAGAATGAAAATTAGCAGCAGACTTGTATTCAGAAGGATACTTTGTATGGGATTCATCTGAGAGAAACAGAAGATTCCACTGTCTCTATCCAAGATATCCAAAAGTGTCTTTATGGTTTTGAGCAAAGTCAGCTCAGGATGTGCAGAACCAGAGGCTGAGTGCCAAAGAGGATGTGATCCTCAACATGGTGCCACATCTTCTCAAACAATTGCCAATCAGGACATAAAATACAAAAGCTTTCCATAAGCATTAAACAACACCTGCATAACACACCTAATAGCATAAACCTGCATTCAAAAGATGTCTTAAAGGTGAGAATTATACCATCAGCTTCCATCTGCAACAGAGATCAAAGGAAGGGACAGGGACAGAGAATTCAGCTTACAGATATCAGAAAGAAAAGTTTGATTCTTTTCATCCTGTAACTGGTTATTCTGAATAAAATTCAGCTTATCCAAAGGCAGATATCTATAACAGCCTTGATAATTCCATATGCAGTAGAGCTACCTTTAGACAAGTGACAGGATTACACCCTTCCTGTAGAAGAAAAAAAATAAAAATAAAAAAAATCTAATGTATCTAAATTGGTTAATAGAGAAAAATTAGAAATAAGAAATTATGAAAGATTTCTGGTTTAACTACTTCTTCAGTTTAGTTTTCTGAAATTTTTAAATTACTCAGATTTCTGTCTAGAAGTTTCATTAGCATCTGAAGTTCTGTGTATAGATACAGAGGTCTCTTGGCAACAATAACCAGGTAAACATGTATCCATCCAGGTTCATAAAATATTATTTCCCTGAGGGATTTGGTACAGAGATTTAAAAAAAGTTCATAAGATCCAAATCCTCCACAAAATACAGACACAAAATTTGAATTTCATTTTTTAAATAGTGCCATATGTGAAATTGTCCCTGCTTCAGATTTTAATCAAATTATTATAGTGTATGTCCATTTTCTTCTGCTTGTGGAAAGGAACAGTAACCTGATGGACATTAGGTTAAAAGCTCTTTTAGGAAGGGAGAGTGAGAACAGGGCAAGGAGGGAGAGATTTGGTTTGTATGAAAATACAGAAGGTCATATACTTCAGTGAACAGATGGTGTTCAGATACTACAATAATGCAAGACATGTACAGAGCTGATATTTTCAAATCCAATGCATACATACACACATACAAACAATAGCATAGGATGGTCTGTTAGAACCTGAAAGCTAATCTATGCAACCTCCTTTTTCTCTGGTAAAATAAATACTTCTAGGCATCTGTGGTGGGTTGACCCTGGCTGGATGCCAGACACACACTAAAGCCTCTCTCTCACTCCCCTCCACAGCTGGACAGGGGAGAGAAAATATAGCAAAGGGTTCATGAGTTGAGATAAGGACTGGAAGAGATCACTCACAAAATACCATCATGGGCAAAACACTCAAAGATATTAATTGAATTATTGCTAACAAAATCAGGGCAGGGTAACGAGATGTAAAAACAGACCTTATAAACAGCTTCACCCCCACTTCTCCCTCCTCCCCAGCTCTATCTCCTCCTCCTCAGCTATGCAGGGAGACAGGAATGGCAGTTACAGTCAGTTCATCATACATTGTTTCTCCCACTGCTCAGGGAGAGGAGTCCTTCCCTCCTCCAACATGGGGTCCTCCCACAGAAGACAGTTCTCCATGAACTCCCCCAGTATGAGTCCCTCCCACAGGCAACAAGTCTTCATAAACTGCTGCAACATGGGTCGCTCTTCCATGGTGTGCAGTCCCTCAAGAAGAGACTGTTCCAGAGTAGGTGCCCCACAAGGTCACAAGTCCTACCAGGAAACCCGATCCAGTGTGGTTCCTCTCCACAGGTCTGCAGGTCACTGCCAGGACCCTGATGCAGCACAGGGCTCCCACAGGTTCACAGCCTCCTCTCAATCATCCACTTGCTCCAGGGCGGGTCTCCTCCCCAGGCTGTGGGTGGATCTGTGCACCCATGGTCCTTTGTGGGCTGCAGGGGAGAAACTGATTCACCATGGTCTGCACCATGGGCTCCAAGGGAATCTCAGCTCTGGCACCTGAAGCACCTTCTTCCCCTCCTCCACTGACCTGGATGTCCGCAGGGCAGTTCCTCCCATATATTTTCACTTTGCTCTTCTCTGGTCGCAATTACCTCTGTGCAGTAACTTTATTTCTTCTTCTTATCTCTGTTATCACAGAGGCGTTACCACCATCTTTAATTGGCCCAGCCTTGCCTAGTGGCACATCCATCTTTGGAGCTGCCAGGGATTGGCTCTGCTGGACATGGTGGAAGCTTCTGGCAGCTTCTCACAGAAGCCACCTCTGCAGCCCCTCTGCTACCAAACCTGGGCCATGAGAACCCAGTACAAGCTCTCTGACTTATTTTTTCTAAACTGTTTCTACACGTCTTCTAAACCAGTGATTCTGCAGTTTTCCCAACCACCTTCACCTTCTCCTATTTTTGGAGCTAGGAGGAACTGAGTTTTTTACTGTTTTGCTTTGTTTTCTCTAGTCTGAAGCTTTCTTTGTAAAAAGTGTAGCTTGCTTATTCCTTTGGTAGACATAAAGAAGAGTTGATGACTGCCTCTTCACAGTAAAATTCTAGATTTATTTTTATTTAAACCATCTATTCTTCCCTTTTCTAGAATGGGGGAATCAAACAAACAGAAACACCTAGTTCATTTCCACTTTTCTATTAGTTAACTCTTTGCAGAGGTTTAACATTCTTGATATTTTTATTCACAGTCTTTCAATAAAGCTCTCACACTAATACATCCCAGGACACAAAAACCAAACTGAAACAAGCCCACATTTTAAGTACTATTTAGTTATGGTACTTCTAAGTAGTTCCTCTAAATGAAAAGAAATCTACAACTGATGTAAATTCTGACAGATCTTTTTTAACTCCAATAATGTAAACTAAACAATATTTTATTGAGCAGAGGTCACAGTATCAGTATTTACTGATAATTTATAGTAAGAGTGTTTATTTGAAAGAAATGGCAATCAGGAAAGCTGATAATCAGTTCCATTTCTTTCTCTGTATTTTGCTACAGTGGTAGAAAAGTGAACATTATGTAACAAAGTTCTTTAATCAAAAACTGTCTACCTCAGCATCCACCTTAACTTAAGATCATTTACTTATGATGTTGTTTCCCTAAGGGCAAAACTGCTAGTCCATTATTAAGTTTGCCTACGTTCTTGCCAATCTCACATTTGTTCTCCTGATGCAAATCTGCCTGTTCTGCAGGCAAATTCTAGCAAGGGGACACTTTCAGCAAGACTCTGAACTCAGGCATCCATCCAAACTTAGGAATATGACCCACCAGTAGCTATTACCATACACGAGACCACGTAAAACAGTGAAAAGCAGGGAATTTTCTGAAGAGACTAAGCAAATTTGTTCTTAAACATGACTCATCAGAAAAGAAACCTGTATAATCTGGTTTTATTGTCTCTCAGTGACACAGTACATGAGTGCTTGTGTCAAGTTTGTTGGGGTTTTTTTTTTGGGGGGGGGAGGGTGCCTGCAGGGCTGGCTTCTGAGAGAAGAGGCTGGGGCTGCCCTATGCCAGACCAGGTTCCAGCCAGCACTAGCTTTGCACTAGAGTCTGTGTTTTACAGTGTAGATGAGGTTAAACATAGAAACAATCACAAAAAGGGCTGTCATCTGATAGAGCAGGTCACTAGTACCATTTGAGAAGCTCTTTAGTATCCAAGACCCCTGTGCAGATCTGTCTGAAATAATGTCAGACTTTTAGGATTGCCAGGTTGAAGGGGCTACTAAAAGCTGTGTGGGAAACCCCAGGGCTGAAAAAGATGTCATCCAGCTATGTCACAGGACACAGGGATGCCAGTTTATGCATCTTATACTTCTGATTCCCTTCACTGTATTTTTATAGAATGGAATCATAGAATCATAGGTTCATAGCATCATAGAATGGCTTGGGTTGGAAGAGATCTGAAAGATCATCCAGTTGCAACCCCCATGACATGGGCAGGGACATCTTCCCCTAGCTAGACCAGGTTGCTTAGAGGTCCATCTAACCTGGCCTTGAACACTTCTAGGGATGGCACACCCACAACTTCTCTGGGCAACCTGTTCCAGTGCCTCACCACCCTCACAGTAAAGAATTTTTTGCTGATATATAATCTAAACCTACTCTTCAGTTTGAATCCATTCCCCCTTGTCCTGTAATTACCTGTGCTTCTAAGATATCTCTCTACATTCTTGTAGGCTTCCTTCAGGTACTGGAAGGCTGCAGTTAGGTCATCCTGAAGCCTTCTCTTTAGACAGAACAATCCCAATTCTCTCAGCCTTTCCTTATAGGAGCGGTGCTCCATCCCTCTAATATTTTTCTTATAGATAACAGAAGTCCAGTGTGCAGAAATATGTACATCTATACAATATATGCACATTAGTTTTGCAGCTATATAAAAAATGAAGTCTTTCCTACAATCTGAGTATCAAACTGAAATATGAAGTCAGTTAGCACACATTGAATTGCTTTTAAGTCTTTGTTAAAATACACAAAATCCATTTTCTTATCTCTTATAATATATCAAGGGAAATATTTTGTCAGAATCTTAGATTTTGAAGCAACTTCAAGCATTTAATGCAAAATTACAAAGATTGTAAAATTTTATTTTAAATTTAATAAATTTTATTTCTCTAAGAATGAATTAGACTTTATGTTCCAAGCTAGTTACACATTGTTCATCTGCACACCTTATTATATTTCTTAAACTTTCTTTTGTTTCCGAGGTCACTTATGGTGAATTGAACTCACTGGTTCTACAACTGATGTAAATAATGCAGATTGTTTAATTTAATGAGCTTTCACTTTGGTAATGCTAGATAATGAGTAGAGAAGTAACTATGACTTTGAGCTATACCACAATTTCCCTAACTCTGCTGATAATTAAAAGAGCTATTAATTCAGTGAAGTTACAGGTGCATTACAGCAAAAAAAAATACACTCCACTGCTTTTTACATTTGTATATGTCATATGTGATGTTATTAAATGGGTATTACAGCAATCTTTTCCCTTGGAAGTGTAACTGACTTGAGTATAAACTTTCACTTAACTTCACCATATGGAAAAGGTAGTAGTCCATGATGATTTTCCTACACACAATGAAAACTGTGGGATAATATGAACTAGAGATTAGGGTCCTCAAACTAGAATTTTAAAGTTACCATCATTCCAACAAGTTCTATGCAGCAGTCCCAACAGAACTGCTTGCTAATAGAGAACTTCAGAACCTGAGTATTATGATTTTCATTATATTTGCTGGGTTAAAGGGATGGTTGGAAGAGCTTTAACGGGGAAACAACCTGATGTTATTGCTTACAATAACTTTACTAAAAAAAGTATTATTGTTCATAACTGACTATTTTTAGCAGTCAAATTTCACTGCATTCCTTTATATATTTAATGTAGGTATTGATTATCTAAATAATAACTAAAAATGTTCCTAAATGTTGAGTGGAATCTATAGAGGTAAGTAAAACTTGTTCTTATTTCTATTCTGTCTGAATTCAGGAGTGTAGAACAGAAACACTCATTGAAATTCCAAAACCCAGATCACAAATTAATGGAAACTAAACTCCCGTATTCCTGCATCTGCTTTAAGTGCACCGTCAGGTTATACGCAGTGAACAGTAAACAAGTATTTACTATAGAATGTCCTCTAACTGAAATTTACATGTGTGGTCTAGCTACATTATTTAAAAACTCCCAACTTTTTCCCGTTACAGTGTCTCTGGCATTTTCGCTAGACTTGCTAATATTCTACAATGTAATATCATATCTACTGCAATTTGACAGCATTACTTCTTTAAATGCTGAGCACAAGAAAGTTATGTGAGTTTTACAGTTCATAGTACACAATAATTTGAGTGGAAAGCATAGGCAGATTTTATAAGTGCTTTTTTAACTGCAAAAAAATACACCATTTACTATGAAGTATTTTAAAATGAGCATCAGGCAGTGTTTAAAATCTATCTAGCTTACAGAACTGTAAGTTGTGATCCACTTGAGAGTCACAGAGAACTAAAATATTTATTTCTATGCCAAGTAGTAGTGTAACTAGTATCAGTATTATGTTATCCTTGCTGAAATGATCTGTTTTAGTATTTTCATATCATAGAACTTTACAAAAATATGGTTTACATTTCTTTCTTTTCATGTCATTAAAAAAGCATGTATGAGTGTACAGGAATAGTAATGGTCATCTTTGCAAGCATGGGTGTGCATGCTATCTTTTTGTTAATTTTTTATTTTGTTCTTTTTAAAACTCAGATACACTACCACTAAGAGTAGTGAGAAAATGAGGATCCTATACTGCAAATAAATCAACACTAATACAAAAACATATCTCATATCATAATACAAGACAGTCTTTTGGGAAAAGAGAAAGTTCCATCAGCCCAACCATCCAAAGTCTTTCATTTGTATGGCATTATTTCATTTGTTATATTTCTCCTAATGTCCTACCGATATTAATTTTGGACTTCAATTCCTAGCCACAGCTCTTGGCAAATGTTAAATAAAAAATATTTATTTATTTCTACTTTACATAGCTGAAATTTTCAGAGAAGTCTTAGATCCCTAGTTATCCTTAAATTCCTTCAGTGAAAAACTTATACTGCTAGACAAACAAACCATTTGTGAGTAAGTTTGATTGTCCTCTGACATGGTGAAAGATGTGCCCTAGAGGGAAGGCCCAGTGCATAAAGGGCATGTACTGGTAGCTTTGTCTATCTCTTATAACATACTGATACACATAAAAGATAATAGATACAGAAGAATTCCTTATCTTCTTGTACTCAGCTGGAAAAAGAAAAACAATTTTACAGCCTAAATGCACTGTTTTCCTTAGTGTTACTCTATTTCAGCTCCTACTTTTATGTTAAAATTGTGCCTGAAAAGATCTAAATCTTGGAGTTCCTGATTTGAATTGAAAATATTCTATCAGCTATTTAAGCTTAAGATGAAAGAAATGTGTGAAACCAGCACCAGACTAGACAACAGAGATGCTGCCTGGGAGAAGAAAGATATCAAAATACAAATAAAGATTACCCTTAAACAGATCACCTTGTGATGGGCATTAGAGGAAATTACAAGCAGTGGGTTTATATGTATGCACCCAACATTTTCTAAATTCACAGCACTCCTCTGAAGTGTAGGAAGGAAATTAAATAGCTGTCTCTTATCAGTGAAATCTGAGCTACCTTCAAATATTGTCTATGTGTTAAGCTGTACAGAAAGGTTGGAGAATAATAAAGATTACAGAAAGGTAATTGTGTTTAAGAAAAACGGTTATCAGTACAGAGGAAAAAAAAAATTATATGAGACCTAAAGAGGTAATGAGCACTGAAATACTGCAAATGAGAGGGCAGGAAGGCAGCCTATCAAGGGAGCATAAACTAAAAAGGAAAGAATAAAGGTTTGCAGTGTCAGAAGGTGGGTCATTCTGCCCTTTTGGAGCACATATGTAAATACATATCTATTAAATTAAAACACCTGAACCTACATGAGAAGGTGGTGAAAACTGGACTTCTGAAAAGAGCAATGGCTTTCTGAGTGGCTTTATTTTCATGCTACTCTCAATAAAAACGAAATCTTGTATGTAACATGGAAAAAAAGAACAATGCCTAAATTTACAGAGAGAGATGTCACCCTTGGATTCCATCAGGATATAAAGTCTGTTTACTAAAGGGACAGAAGTGATCATCACACAAAAGGAAGGTATAAAAGGCTTAATTACAATGTTTTACATATATGAAAGGAAAAAAAATCCATAAAAGGACAGACTTGGGTAACAAAGACAAAGTAAAATCATTATGTAACTGATGTCTGAATCTTTCTATTGCCTTTTGTTTGCATGGAATAAAATACAAAGCTGATGTAAATACACAGCCAACACAAAATCTGAAAATCTTATTTCAACTTTTCAAGCAAGGAAGATCTACTAATGTCTATTTATTTCATATCTGGTAGATTGAGATTTATTGGAAAATGGAGAAATTATGAACATACTGAGGATTAGTAATCTCTTTATGACTCTGAAAATCATATAATGGATAAAATGCAAGTTTGGAATTCAGAAAAGTATTGAAACAGCTCGCATTACCTTTTCAGAGAAAGGCTTAAGTAAAATGAGAAGCTGGATCCAAATGACCTGTGAAGGCACTTTGGAAAGCATTTCAATACAGAAACCTTTGTAGAATCAAAGCTGAGAAATAGACCAGGTTATAAAACTTTTATAAAAGATTCATTTGAAATACTGCAGGAGCAATTGCTAGCTCTAGGGAAGCAACTTTAAAAGAAAGTTGAAAGTACTAATCTATTTCTTCTTATAAAAAACAATGCATTACTGAAGTTATCCCATGTGGAATAGAGAGCAGTCTCTCTAATGGAAAAGTTAGACTAAGGTTTTATAATGCAGTAAAAACTACAAACTCCCTGCCCACTCTTCTGTATGGAAGTGCGAAACAATGAATTTTCATCTACCTTTTCAAAATCTAGAACTTAAGAGTAATATTGACTCCCACAGTTTATTTAATGTCCACATTACAGAGAAAAAATTTTTTTAACATCCTGCTGGACATCTAAAATGTCCATTTTAGCTGGATAACAGTTCTATAGCAGTCAAAATCTTCTTTGAGGAAGTCTGTGAATGTCACCTCTCTTCCTATTTTGTAAGTTTTGTGATAATATTTTAAATATTTAACACATGCAAAAGTTTGTTTATATGAGTCTCTCCCCACCGCTGAATCCTTGTTTTAAACTGGACTTTTCTAGGCAGTGTGACTACCTTAGTAGTCACAGTAGAATACTGGCCATGAATTCACTAAAAGGCCTGAAACAGAAACTAGATCAAATCTGTTAAAACCTGTGAGCCCATGAAAGGTGTTTCTGGACAAATGGATATTTCAGATAGATGATCATGACTGCACAGTGTTTTGGGAGGCCGGGCAGCAGGCTGTACCACAAGATGGACAATCAATCACGAGTACTAGTTCATCAACTCTACCAGCATGCAAGCAAGTTTTTATAAACTCACTGGCAAACATCAAGTCATGCAAACTGCTAAACTTCCACCTGGAAGCAGATTGTAACTATGTTATTTTTTCCCCAGTACACTATGTCATTCAGAGTTATAGACTGTGTCTGATAAGGGATGTATATTCTGTTCAATTTCCATAACTCCAAGTAGGCAGTCAGTCCTGAGTATGTGCTTAAGACACAAATGGTCAGGGTAGTTGCTCTATACAGCTCTAGGTTCTAGGCAGTTGGCCTCATGACAACATCCATATTTCTTCATTGTCAGAAGCAGATGGAAGGAGAATAAACAATAGTGAAGACTTTCAGTGGTCATCAATGAGCTAACCAGTCTGCTGCATTCATGATTTCATATCTCTTCAAAAAATTTAAACCATATTTTCCTTCCTAAATGTACAATTGGTTTACTGATTAGTTTGAGCAATAATAATCAATTTACTATTTCATTATTGCCTTAAAACACACTTACATTTACACTGTCTTCAACTCTCCATCATTACCTCCTCAGAGAAGAACCATGGAGCTACCTGGGGAAGGGGGGGAAGACACTTCCAATGAGGGAGCTTCCGATGAGGACACCACAAGCACTTCCCAAGTAGTTGCTGCCTTGATATTTTTACATCACTAATGAAAACTCAACTGAATTTGTTAGTAAATTATGTCAAATTACATTAATTTCAGAGAGAAAATGGACTGATAGCTTTAACAGCCCTGTTGAAAATACATAATGTTTTATTTACAGGGCAAAGCTATTGGTCTTACGTATAACCAATTCAATTTACGTGAACATTCACCATCATTTGGTAAAGCAAGGGTTTGGATTATGAAGAATTGGATGGCAGCTGTACAGGAAATATTTCTTATCTTTTTTCTGTCTTACTAAATATGAAAAAGTAGAGGGGGCTGAATTAAGACTTTACAGTTTTTCAAAAAAATAAAGGATATTGTTCGTATGACAACTTGGAGGTGGATTTGTCAGCCAATATGAAGTGCTCTTCCTGGGAAGACAACGAATGCGAAAAATGGCATACACAAGTTCCTGTGCACCTGTTTCCAGGGGAACATATTTCCCAGTCCTATTCTTTCTTTCTTCACTGCTTCCAGAGGATGCTAAACTACTGATATGAAGCCTCAGAAGATTTGTCCTAAAGAATTACAAAGAGGAGAGAGGCATGGTAAGCTGCATGGAGACATCATTTGTATAAATATCTGTAGAAGATATGTAATCATAGAGATGCTTTTGCTGACACAACTCAGGACTTGTAAACAGCTAAGAGTAAATAGGCCCAGTAATTTTTTCTTTTCTACCTGCAAAATTGTAATCAGATCTGGCTATGATTTCAAATGAATTTCACATAAATGAATTCCAAAGAGCAATCATAGAGAAAAACACCATGGAGACGTGCCCAGTAGTATTTTGCATAGTTCAGCACAAAGAGATAGTGATGAAGGACAAAGGGACATCTGGTGGCTTTATACATATATACATTAATCTTAATACTCTGCATTGCTGTCAAAAAAAATCTAAGCTACAGAGAACTCAGTCTATCCAGACACAATTGTCACTGTCTATTTGAATAAAATATGCAGATTCATATACTTGATCACATAAAAATCAGATACTGAATAAATTATTTTTTAATCAGATTCCATGTCTGTATTTCCTGAACAAAACAGCCATCACAGCTGTCTTATCCAAAGCACATGAAGGAGTTAGTTGTTTTAGTACTTCATCCTATGCCTCAATATGGACTAGAGCAGAAAGTTTACTTCACTAAAATTTCTTTAATGTAATTTGAAAAAAATACATTCTTCATCTGTACTGAGAAAAAACACACCTGAATTATATATTACATTCAGTTTAATAAGACTAGCAGGACAATTATGGGATATATACATTCCCTTCACTCAAATTCAGAAAAAAAGAAAAGGAAATGGTTGCTAGCTGTTGGGTTCTTTAATATTTTAAAGTTTTCTTTCTTCTGCACCCTAGGTTGCATGTAAGCAGCAGCTGAAAAGTTATTCCTAAAAGCACCACTATTTAATTCATTGATTCTTGTGTCTCCATTCTATTGAGTACAAAAAGACCCTACTGCTTATATAAGGAATAGTAAATGTGTTTCCCCCTCTTTCAGGTAAAACTCAAGCAAGCATCATTGTTCCCAGATAGTTTCAAAACACAACACTTCTTTGCAAGCAGTAATTTGCCCATTTCAGCATTGCAGTGTATCTTCCACTGCAGGAAACACAGC
This sequence comes from Ptilonorhynchus violaceus, assembly GCA_013397565.1. Taxonomy (NCBI): domain Eukaryota; kingdom Metazoa; phylum Chordata; class Aves; order Passeriformes; family Ptilonorhynchidae; genus Ptilonorhynchus; species Ptilonorhynchus violaceus. The sequence goes on from VZRJ01005582.1 coordinate 1,191,564, forward strand.
ACGCTTACAGATTGAAAATTTCTAACCACTGACATTGATGAAAAGCAGCGCAAAATTAGTTCTTCTCTGTCTTCTCCCTCCTGTAAGCCTTCAGCTCATAATGAATACCAACGAGGAGCTACAATTAAATGAAACAGTCAAGCTGTGATCTCAGCTATTAATACTTATAAGCAGTGATTACACAATGCTAAGTATTGTCATTACAACATGATTTTTGCTGTTAGGTCACAGAATATGCTGCAGAAAATCTTTAAAAAGTCAAATCAATGAGACCATAAAAATTTCCCATTTCTTTATTTCTTTTTAGCTACGTAGCACACTAAAATAATTTCTAACAAAATTAAAATAAAATTTTAAGCATTAATTTCAGAAGAAGGTAATGAATAAGAGCACTAAACAATATAAAAGAAATCACTAAAATAATCCTACAGTGTTGTTGCAATAGCTATGTGAGTGTTATTAATTAACTCCCTTGAAAAATAAGCTGTAAATGACATTCTCATGTTTTAATTTATCTGAATTATTAATTAAACGCTCCCTCCAGGGTCTCAAAATCCAGCTCATTGTTTTCAAGTTTCCCTTGATCTGAGTAAATCCCAGTTCTGACTTAGTCCTCATTATCTTTTCTTCAAAACCTTAATCAAGTGCAGTTTTTCAGAACTTTCTGAATTGGGTATCTAGCCCATAATCAAAATAATTTGCCTGCCGTATCAGACACATGTTCAATACTTCCAAATAACTTACGTCCTTTTACAAGTACCTTTACTATCCCTTTCATAGATCCTCTGGTTTAGAAGACTACTTAAGGAGCAAAATAAATTTGAAAAATAAGACAAAGCTTCGTGGAAAAATCATTCATTATAATGGTCTAAAGAAATATGCATATATATTAAAGAAAGAATATACATATGTCATTCTCTTCCCAATATATTGTCAGTGTTCCTTTTGATTTTCAGACTTAATTTTTTTTTAACTCATCAGGGCTTTCATTTTTATTGCACAGAAGGGATTACTCTAAGCAGTTCTGGTGCTTTTTCTGTATTCATTCTACTTTTGACTTTTCTTGATCAGCCGCAAAACCTGTCTCAAGTTCATCTTCTTCCGAGAAGATCCTTTGACCTATCAAACCTGTTTTCTCCAGGTGGTAACAAGCTCTTTTCCTGTTATTTTTTCCCACTTTTAATAGAAGTTCACTGGTATTTAATGACCCTACACTTTAGTGATGCAGTTTCATGGACTGTTAGTTGATGATGCTTCTGTAAAGGCAGGTTGCGTGATTCCCTCCACTGCCCTTTCATTATATCCCTCCTCTGAAGCCTCGGTATGAACTGTGCCCTTCAACAGACTCTACAGATGCTGTCAGCCTACAGAGGTAAGGGTCTAGTGAGGAAGTGCAATAAAATAAAACTGGAGGGAGGGGAGTGTTTGTTTTCTGAATATATGGGCTTCAACACTTGTCAAAGTAGAGTTTTTGTTGCACTTATAACCCCCAGCCAGCAACGAAGTGCCATATAGCCACTCGCTCATTCCCCATCCCCTTCCCCTGTGCAATGGGAAGGAGGATCAGAAAAGAGTAAAACCTGTGAGTTCACATAAGAATGGTTTCATAATTCAAACACGTTAAAATATTACTGTGGTGATAATAAGAATATTAGTATTATGACAATTAACATTAATAATAACAGTAGCAATAATAATAGTAACAACAATAACAATAATGGGGAAAAACCCAAGAAACACAAGTGATGTACAATACAATTGCTCACCACCCAGTGACCAATGCCCAGCCCATCATGAAGCAATGATCAATTGTAATTGATCAATGATCAAAGTAATGACCAAATACCCCCTGCCCAGTTTACATATTGGTCTTGAAGTTCCTTGATATGGAATATCCCTTTGAGCAGTTTATGTCAGCTGTTCTGGGTATGCTCCCTCGCAGCTTCTTGTGCACCTGCTCACTGGCAGAGCATAGGAAACCAAAAAAGCCATGACTTGGGGCAAACACGACTTAATAACCATGAAAACTTCAGTGTGTTGTCATTATTCTCATACTCAATCCAAACACAGCACTATGTCAGCTGCTAAGAAGAAAATTAATTCTATCCCAACTGAAACCAGAACAGGAATCTCTGGATGAAAAAAATTTAGAACTTAATTACACTCAATAAACACAGGAACATTAAAAAGTAATCCTTATTTTATTTCTTAATTAAAAATAAATAAATAAATGTTGGCAGATAGAAAGTCAGTCCATATTATTCAAAAATACCTTCAAAAATTATTTCTAGGTAGTTTTATAAAATATCTCTAATGAAAAGGTCATTAGAGTTAGCAAAATGCTTCTAAATAGTCAAAGATAGCAATAACTACAACATAATGATAAAGTTTTATTTTACTTAACCTTAAAAAAGCATAAAATGCATTGGAAGTGCTGACTGCTGACATGAACATCAATAAATTCCTGGGTTTTTACCCTTAAGATTCAAAATCCATGAAAATCTGGAAAGATTTGGGTGAAGATGAAGTTTGAATAGATCTCTTATTTAAAGACCATAATCGATTTTTGACATCACTGTTATACAATCACGGCAAAATCTAGGGAAACATTCTTCAGGGTTGTTTTGATGGTATAGTATTTCTTAAATATTATTAGGGACAAATAAAGTAATATCTCCTGTTTGTAAAAATAAAAAAAGAGGACTGACATTCTCAAGATCAAAAAATACTTGTCCACTTTTACTTTTCATAGATATTCTTCATAGAGATTATAAATCATAGCAGAATCCTCATTTGGCAGATAAAACCTTTTGGACACGAGTCATGTGTAGTATATCAGTGAGATAAAAACAGTATACATCTGGTTGTCAGTACGAAATGTCATTTTGTAGTCTTCAGCCTTTCAGAAGGAATTCTACTCTTTTATTTTGAGATATATTGGGGAAAATAACTTCCAGCAAGTAATATGGCTCAGTACAGAGGGTTTTAATACTGCGTCTTTTAACATTACTATTGCAACCAAAGTGCACAGTTGTAGAATAAAAATTTTCAGCATGAAGAGCATGTCAGACTATCCTTGCCCCTCTGGAAATGGTGGTGCAGGACTTATTTAGTCTCCTGTTTTCCTTTTTGCCATTTCAAAGTTTTAACTCTGCTTAAAAGGTTCCCTTAATCCCAGGCTTTAAGAGTAAATGGTACTGTGCTCCTACAGAGAGCATTTGCTGAAAGTTCATCAGCTTTTCTCTTCTCTGTGAAACTGGACTAGTGGCAATTAGTGGTTTTTAGAATTGTTTTTACATCTTTTTACTGATTTGTTGTTGCTATTTTGTAGGAACAAAGCCTCACTTTGCATATAAATAAGTTTCTGTATAAAGCCACCTTCACCTATTTGTCAATGCTATCTATTGATATAAGATTTCCTACACATTGCTTTTAGAAGCAATTAGAAGTGACAACTATGGGACAGTGTAATGAGACAAAAAAGCTATTTAGAAAAGGGAGCAGCAAATCATATGTTCAATAGTATTAACTCATTTATGTTGCTTTGTATTTGTACATTTTATATAAGCTTCTTTTACCCAACTTTCCTTTAGGTCAGCATGCTGCCTCTGTGAGCCCACAGTACACATTGCATTGAGCCAGACTTCATATATTGCACAGGCATTGGACTTTTAGAGGAACTTAGTGTTTAACTACATTCAGCTATTAATTCCCCTGAGAACAGCAATACTTGAGACTATAAATTTGTGTAAAGGTATATCGGTTACATTCTCTTGTTTACCTTTATCACACAGTAAATTAACATGCATATGTGTTGAAACACTAGCTGGTGACCTCCTCAAGTTAATAAAGCTTGACATTTTAATAGGATAAACAAATGTTTTATTTGTACAGTGTGGAGTATTTTACCAATGATCTGATGAGATTTTGTTAGAGTTTGTTCTTTATATACAGGAGGTAGAACTCATGTTTGCTAGACGACCTATTATTCTGCTGATTCATTGAATGCATGTTATAATTTAAAGGTCAGGGCTATCCATTAAACTTATCAACATGGTGCAAGATTCTTTAAATCAAAAATGTTCCTGCGTGAACTTCATTAATTCTATGGCATGAATGCTAAAACAATAGCAAGAAAAGTTAATCCTCAAAGCTGATGGATTGCAGCCTCTGGCTCTTATGGCTACAGACCTTCAATAGAGTGGAGTCACAGGTAGTTCACAAAGAAAGTAAGTAGGTAAATTTTCATTGGAACTTATAATTTATTTCCCACTAAATATCATTAGGAAATATAATTCAAGACTTGGTTCCAGGAACGGGCATATAATCCCATTATTTTATTGGAATACGTAATGTATCAGAGTAACACAATTTAGAGCAGATTCAGTTTTCAGTTTGGTTTTGTGAGGTGTTTTAGCTAAGACATTTAGGCTGAAAAAATGGAGCAGTTATATACCTAATGCCCAAACCTGATGCTATGGAATTCATAGACAATAATGGATTGGTCATGTATTACTGTGAATCTTTCAAAGATGCTATGTTTTTACTTCTTAGAAAAGTTGAAGAGCCTCTAAATAGACATTGTGGCAAATAATTCTAGGATATACAGCAGTATATAGCAGCTATGTTGCTTAGCCATGTAAAAGAGAATACTGGATATCAGCCTCATTTATACTGTTACATTAATCCGTTATATAATATTGTAACTTATTGTGATTCTCCTAAATGTCTAAATCAATTCCAAAAGTGTGAAAAGACAACCATATTTTTTTTTTTTTAATGAAGATTTATATAGATGGAGTTCCAAGCAGCATGCAAGTAACAAAAAATATATTGACAATTGTAAGTCCACTGCCGGTGTTTAGCTGTGGGTGACCTTTAAAAAAATATCTTCTGCCTCCAGGCACACACATGCTATTTACACTAATCCTCTTAAGTTTCCCTTACGGCTCCAATATGCTGCTGCTTACCCTAACACCACCTTCTGCCTTTGGACCTAATTTCTCTATTTCAGATTGGTTTTTTTTAACTTCTGACAGTAGCTGCTAACAGGGCAAATTTTCCTGCAAAGTTTACTAGGACTGTGCAGCTGATTTCAAAGACTTGGCTTTATGGAGTACAGCCTGAGAGTTAGAGGAAGGCAAGCCAAAGCAGCTTTGCAAATGAGTTTTTGGGAGGTAGAGTGCAGACTATAAAAGGGCTAGAAAATTCTATCAAAGGGATTAAGATACTCAACATTTAGGCAAAGATAGATTTTTTTGGTATTTTTATATCTGCTGTTTTAATGTTATCAAAACGTTATTTTCTAACAATAAGAGAGTAACTTATTCAAAGTTGTATATTAAAGAATAAAAATGAAATAATTTTTCATTGACACTACTTTTATTTCTATGAAGTGTATTTTTTCACATTTTGTTTGGTTGTAAAAAGCCTAAATCTAATTAGAGTTAGTTGGAAATAGACACATAGATAATACTGTTGAGAAATATACACCCAGATGACACTGATAAAAAAGACTGTTAAGAAATGTGTAATGCATACTCACAGTCTAGATATCCAGGTGTATCCTGGGGTACAGGCTGAAGGAGGTGACTCTGCCCCTATACTCTGCTCTCTTGAAACCCCACCTGGAGTGCTGCCTCTGGCTCTGGGGCCCCCAACATAAGAAAGACATGGACCTGTTGGAGGAATTTGTTCAAACCATAAATTTTCCTTTGTAGATGAAAAAAAAAAGTTCCAAATACAGTTTGCTTTCATTGGTTTTGGCATTTTTATCTGTGAATTACTCATTTAAGACAGTTTGAGCTAGATCTAGAAAAGGTTAAAGGTGCCTTTAAGTGAGGTGTTGCAGTTTAGATATTGTCAAGCACCTGTTAGGAATAGAGAAACTCAATCAATGTGTCTAAGTTATCCAAACCATGCAGTGGAAATGCTGAGTATCTCAATATATAGATACCAACTAAAATCACATTCAGTGTGCAACAACATAGCCGTTAGGAAATTCTAAAGACAGGGTGCAAACTTAAATATCAATCTTCTGTTATTTTAATGAGAAATTTACTTACTCATAATACCTTAAAATCATGTTTTGAATCCGTAATATCTATGTTTTTAAAATATATAGAGAAACAAAAGTAAATAATTTATTTCCAAATAGAAACAGACAAACAGTGAATGAATAAAAATCTAAAATACTACATTAAAGAAAAGTACAAATTAATTCACTTCCTTAGTTGGTCAGGATGCAGTCCTCTGTGCCGCAGCAGTTTCAGAGTATTGGCTATAGCGAAGTCTTGTTCATACAGATTTGTGTCTTTTCATTGATTAATCCATTTAATTTTAATAAACCAAATCTTCAGTAAATTTTTATTCAGTGCAATAAACTGTGGAATATTTTTCCACAAAGAAATATGACAGCTTAGTGAAGACTGTTGTATGACAGCTTGAAAGTAATTAGACCTCAGTCCCAGCACTAGCCATCCACTTATTTCTGTGAAACTAGAAGTAAGATGTCTTTCAGATTTCTACCCCTCTGTTAAGTCTGCTTTAAATCACTCAGTGGGTTCAAAAAGTTCTTAGAAGGGAACTCACAGACAGAAATACACATGAAATAATCCACTTTGCCATCACTGAAATCCCAAGTCATACTTTTGCACTTAGGCTACCACAAAGATTTGTCTCCTACATGGAGTAAGTAAACATCACTGGTGTATTTATTTGAAACTTTCCCACAGTGGGCTAATTATAGCACCAAAGGCCTAGTCACACTTGTCTCTGTGAAATAGTCTCAACACAGGAAGATTTAAAGAATGCTCTAGAAATCGGTAGATGCCCTGTGTCATGCTCCTTTCTTTCTCAGTGGATAGATGGGTTGTGGCAATGGCCTGCAACTGAGAGCTTATCTGTTTAAACCTGAGATTTAACCATGAAGGTTTACATGTTGTCAGGAGTTAAAGAGGAAAGATTTCTGAGACCAGAAGGGCAAGGTGCCATGTGTGCAACAATGTGGAAGGAGGTCATGAAGGAAATGAAGCTTCACCCAGTTGACAAGGACACTAGTGCAGATGCTTGAAAAACCCTATCCCCATGTCAGAGTGACTTGGAAAGTAGAGGGTACAGGTAAGAGAAAGAAACACTTGTAAGAAATATGAGACATGTAACTGAGGTTTTATTTTGGGGAGATGGAAGAACCAGGAATCAAGGTGGAAAGCAAAGCACTTGAACTTAGGAGGTTATAGGCCAGGACGTGAAAACAAAGAAATGCGTATCCTCAGGTCAGCTACTGCTGGTTTAAAGGTTCTCTCTCCTAAATTCATTCTCTAGCACTTCGCAAACTGAACTTGTACAAGCTTTTTTCCCTGTTGCAAGGTCTTGCTTTTAAGCCTGTAAAGCTTTGTGAAGCTTGAAAAAATAAAATTAGAACCCTCACATATCTGTCCAAACTGGCTGATACGAAACACAGTTTTAAAAAAAATATGTTTATGATCAAATAAACTATGTTTCTCTGTCAAAGCAAGCTGAATCAAACCCTAGAAAATCGAGTTCCCTTCTTTGAAGTAGATGTTCCAGCTGTAAAGATATTTAGTTATACTCACTTCTCAGCACTCTTTCTAACCTCATAAATCTTGAATTCTTTCCTTCATAGTGACATAGCTTCAACAGGAGGAATCAAGAGTAGTCCAAAAGACATGAATAACTTATAGCCTGACAGTTATGGCACTTAAAAGTAAGTGATAGTTTGTAAAGAGTCAGATCCTGTCACTGTGTATTAGTCATGCTCTAAGAACACCTCTCTGATTGAGTCTTTGCCTTTGTCAGAGATTGCTGGGTTCAATGCCCTTTCCAGATGAAAAAAAATTTAGAATCTTTACTGTCCTAGGAATATCTTTATCAGGAAATTCCTAGTCAGGCTGAATGCAAAGTTGTGGGTATTTAGTTACTTAATATTCTTAGATTAGAAGTAATAAGTAAGAAAAAAAGATTCCCAAAAAACTCAAACCAAACCCCTGAACAAGCAAAGAACAATAAAAAAAGGACACAGAAGGAGGGGACATAATGTGTCTAATTTATTAGATATGGAAGTCAGTGAAGAGGCATGGTCTTGATATAGGTTAGAGTATGGAAAAAGAGGAGTCTAAATGTCCCTCTATCCTTCTAAATGCTCTAAATATGATGTTTTACACAAAAGGTAGTTGAGAGACTACTCTTTAGTGAAGAAATCTGAATGTGAAGGAATCTAGATCGAGTGCTGAGAAAAGGGCATAGACATGGCTGAGGAAGGTACTTGTAATGTGATTGGGGTAGTCTCTAGCTACAATTTTCTCTACTGATTAGCTTCTGACTTTTTTTTTTTAGATTCTTGTGGGTTTTTAAGAAAATAAGACTTGAACTCTATTTGCCCTGTCACACTCTTTCCTGTTTTCCCCATCAATAACTTTACAACTGAGCAATTTCATTCAAATGTTGCAGAGGATGAAGGCCTCAGAATGAAATAATGTTCTTTTGGATTCCAAGAAAAAAAATGACACACTAATAAAAATTAAATACTTTATTATCTGGCCTACCAGCACACAGAGTCAAGCTATCAGTCACAGCAAGCAGATTTCTGAACTCATTGAAATACAAGTAATCTCTGTCACCAGGAAAAAGAAAGTCAGCAAGTCAGTGTTTCTGTGAAAGGGCTGGAAAGAACAGGGGAAGGGGATGAAAGTGATAGTTCTGAGGTTAAGTTGTCATGGGCAGTATATTATATGGGAACATAAAACATGAGTTGAACTTTGTTGCTGCAGTTACCATGGAAAATGTTGCTTTGCAGTTCCATTTTAAGGACAAATTTACATACACAGAAATACATAAACTTATTAGAGTTCATCTCCAAGCTTATCAGATACAGTCCCTGAAGCTAACACAACTTTCCAGACTACAACTGGCTCAAAATATAAGCAAGATGTGGTGGGTTGGCTTGGTTAAGGGACAAATTCCCACCTAGCTGCTCAATCACTCCACATTCCCTACAGGACAATAATTCACACTTCATAAAAGCAACTAAGTAGTGCTTTTATTTAAATATTTAGCTGTTTGCGAGTTTTTTATGAGCATTATGTTTCATGGATGTTCAGAGTGGAACATTGCCTTGCACAGTTGGTTTACTCTTCTTAAATAATGGGAAAAAAAAAGATTAGGTTAGGGTTACCCTAAAGATTATCTAATTTGGGGGTGTTTAAAATGTATGGAGGTGATTCCAACCTTTTATTAACCAGGGAAAAGTTGTTGAAACCACGTTTGTGTTTTTCAACATATGTGTCTGGTAGTCTTTGGAGGGACTTTTCTTTCTGATCTGAGTCTCTTCTTTATTGAGAATTTTCTTCACTGCTCTAAGTTTTAAATGCAGGTACCTGACTTAGACAAAAAGAATTTAATTTTTTCACCTCTATATTTCTTTTTTTTCATCTTTTAAAGTTTATATTAAAGAAACATTTTCCTTCATTGTTCATAAGAAAATCCCACATTCCTTAGTGAATTTACCTTTGGAAGAATCATTTTAAAAGAAGAGGTGAAATGGAATTGTGGAACTGAATTTAAAATCCATAGAAACCTGAGATTTATGAATATGTTGATTCTATTTCTTAACTTTCTTATCATTGCCTAGTCTTGATGCATGGTTGCATAACTCTGTTAACACTGATTCTTTGGTGCTTTGTCTGAGATATTTTTCTACAGAGACAGACAGTAGAGGGACCATAATCAATACTATCCCTCTTACTATTAACTTAATGCAAAATTCTTGTAAGGTTCATGGTATGACAATGCTTGCAACACATCTTCTTCGGTTCACTGGGGAGCTATGAAGTGATCTGGGAGAAATGATGGTGCAGTGGTGGGTGAGAATTGGCAATTTTTCTTTTCAGAAGAGTGTCATGGTTTGAAAAACTGTCTCTCTGGTCTGAAAAGGACTTTTGATGAAAGAAAAAGATATCAAAACTCTGAGATGTTATTGACCTACCTGATATAGAGCAGAAACGTGAACCTTGCAGGCATGCAAAGTTCAGTGATGCTTAGTGTTCCAGGCTTAGTGTTCAGAACTCTGTTATCTCTTTTTTTTTTTCCCTCCAATAAGGAGTGAAAACAAGTCTTAAAATACACTGTGAGATTAATTTTCACTTCTCTAGGCAGCTATAAATATTAATCCCTAGCCTATACCCTAAAACCTCTAATGACTGAGATAACATTATTTGCATCAAAATGCAGATCTCCTGTAGGCTGTTGAGAAGCATTCAAATTGGTAGCACTATTAGAGCAGTCCTATACTAAAATCCAGCAAAATATAGCTCTTTTAGTATTTTTTCTATGTGCATAAGCCATTCCAAACTTTGGTTTAGGAAGAGAGAGACAATATATGCAAGAAACACTGTAATTTTTCTGCTTTAGGATTTTTTTAAGGAACATGACTTCTTCCTTCTTACTCACAGCACTCTCTGACATATGTGCTATTATTTGGCAACTGTTGTTTTAAATCAAATTGGTTAAAGATCTAACAAGTAGCTATTAAAAAAACCCTATGTATTTTGTTGTGATTTTAATACTGAATCAGTTATATGAAATGATTCAGTATACAAATGAAACATCTGTTTGAAAGTGGAATCAGCTAAATCCATATTCATATGTGTGAATATAAAGCACGGTCTGAACACTGATGCATGTGCTTCTGAAAAAAGCTTACCTTGATCCCTCTTATCAAATGAGTGTGCAAGGCATATAATTTTAGGGGTTTTTAGCACTGAAAATTGGATTACAAGGAATGAACATGAATTTATAGAAGCTAAGGATTAGCTCATGAAGATCTCCATTAATTTAAAGCCATACTGCATCGATTCTATCCCTTGAGAAGGAAAAAGTGTGTTCCTCAGCAAGTGAGAAGGCTCCTGACACCATATTGTGTGTGTGCAATAGCATTCTAACTGTATTGAAAATGTTTGTGGTTCTGTGATGGGCTGACCTTGGCTGGCCACCAGGCACCCACCAAGCCACTCTATTACTCCTCCTCAACAGAACAGAGAGACAAAATACAATGAGAAAGGTCATGGTTTGAGATAAGGACAGGGAGTTCACTCACCAATTACCATAATGGGCAAAACAGTTTTGATTCAATTCAGTTGAATTTATTTCTAGTTATTAAGAACAAATCTAAAACCACATACCCTCTCCCAACTCACTTCTTTACAGGTTCAACCTTTCTCCTGACTCCTCTGCCTCCTTCCTTCAGGTGTCTCAGGGGCATGGGGAAAGTGGATTGAAGTCAGTTCATAAGGCTTCATATCTGTTGGTCCTTCCTCCTCACACTGGTACCCTGCTACAGTGTGAGGTCCTTCTAGTGGGATACAGTCCTTCCCAAACTGCTCCAACATCCCTTCCTATGGGCTGCAGTTCTTCAAGAACAGCTTCAGTGTGGGCCTCTTCCATATGATAGAGTTTAGAGTCCTTCAGAAACAGACTGCTCCAGTATGGTTCCCCCGCAGGTCACAGCTCCTTTCAGAAAACCTACACTAATTTGGGCTTCTCTCCATGGGCCTTGTCTCCTGTGAGGAACTTGTTCCTGTGTGGGCTCTCCATAGGCTGCAGCTTCATTTATGGTTGACATGGTCCACTGTAGGTTCCTCCACAGACTGTAGGTGGATATCTGTTCCACTGTGGTCCTCCATGGGCTTCAGGAAGTCACCCTGTGTCTCCATGGTCTTCTCCATGAACTGCAGAGAAATTTCTCTTACAATACCTGAAGCACCTCCTCCCTCTCCTTCTCTGATGTTGGTGCCTGCATAGTTATTTCTCTCATATTTTCTCAATCCTCTCTCAAAGCTGCTGCACAGCATTTTTTACCATCTCTTTAAAATATGATATTACAGAGGTGCCACTAGCATAGATAACAGGCTCAGCTTTGGCCAGGAGTGAGTCCATCTTGGAGCCATCTGGAGCTGACTCTTCCTGACATAGGGGCAGCTCCTAGTATCTTCTCGTTGAAGTCACCCCTGCAGCTCTCCTACTATCAAAACTTTGGCATGTGAACCCAATAAAGATTCTAAAGGTTTACAATTATACAATATCTAAGATACAGCTGCTTAGAACAGGGTCAATACACCACAGAATCTGGCTCATACCTTCACAGAGGTATGACCAACTATTTTATCTCTTATTCACATATCATTCAAATACAATGGCCTTCTGTTCTTTTGAATACTTGCATGAATTTTCAGCAGTGTCTCATAAATCTAACTAATAACTTCTCTGCAAGTGGTATTATGGAAGAAATATTGTAGTGGGTATCTGTTTTCCAAGAAAAAAAGATATTGAAAACCATAGTCAACAAAAACATCAATTCACATATTAATTCAGACACATTCCACTTCTGATGATATACTTGGTTGACTTGGATTGTATTTGGTTTTCAAGGCCAACCTTCAGTAAAGACAGCTATAGTTAGGGAAAAAATGATAGTATCAAAATAATTTGTTGCAAATTTTTACTCTTTCTCAAATCCTCTTGAGGATCACAGGAAGATAAATATTCATTTTAAGATCCAATAAACTATTCAGTTTGGCTCAGCTCTAGAAAAGAAATGAATTAAAGCACTTTTCATCCAGCTGAGAGCAATACACACTAAATGAACTTCAAAAGCCTTCTGTTTCCTGGATATCAAGGATGGTAGGAGGATGCTAGAAATGTATAGGTTATTTCATACTGAAACTGTTCCTTTAGAACTCCCCTCTGGTGGTTCCCGGCTTCTGGGAATTCAGGAGTGAGGTCTGTACTTCCCATTGCTTACCACCAAAAATGTTCTATGCTAAAGCACTTCTCTCAGAGATTAAAATATTTAAAAGCTATGGAATCAAAGCAGGCAAACAAACAAACAACAAAACCCCAGGTGAACAAACAAACAAACAAACAGAAAGAGTCAAAAGCCTGGGATAACACTCTCATCTTTCCTTCGAGATGAGAATGTGTGAAAAAAAATCAGTGATTTTTTCGTGTTTAAATTTATATTTGATTTAATTGGAACAAGATAATTAAATTTTAAAAAAAGTTTTACCTGCTGAATGACAAAGATAGAAAAAGTTTGGAAAATAAATATTTTTTCTTCCCACTGCATTTCTATAGTTTGAAAGTATTACTTCCACCCCTTTGCATACAAATTTCTTCTTTCTCGTCTGGTTTGTTTTTCTGCTCAGATTTCCTGATTACTGTCTCTCTTCACCCATCTGTCCCTACCTTTAGGTCCAAAAAGTCCTCATCAAATCATAGTCAATTGTTTGTGTTGAAACAGCCATCTCCTTGTCCTTCCTCATTTCTCAGGATTTAACCTGATAAAATGTGCTGTAGCAAAGATTATACATGACAGTCATCACCTTTGCTGCTCAGTGACAGTCTACATAACTTAGCACTATATGCTTGGTCTATGCAACACCTAGGAAATGACTGCATACTTATACTCTTTGTCATAGATTGGGATTTATGTATTTTGATACGTCTATCTTTTCTTCCTCATCCACAGTTATCAATGGTATTATCTAGCAGTTTCAATAGAAATGACAATTGTATTAAGTGTTCTGTTTTGTGGCTTTAAAACAGAAACAATTTGAAGTTTTGCAGCATCATCAAAAGAAAGTGTTCTATTTCTTACATTCTCCCTTGCAATCCTTTGTTTCAGTAATATTCCCCACTAACTTACAGTGTTGTGAGTGATTTTTTCTGATTATCACTGATCACTGAAGATGCTTTCTCTGCTGACCTCTATAACATTACCTCTCAAATTGATTTATGAAGCTTTAGTGGATATATAACTTGTTACCCTATGGCCTCCTTGTGGAAATTGGTAGGAGTGTTGGGCTCTGTGTACAAATGCTGCAGTGACCTAGTTATATGAATCTGTGCAACTTTACTAAGGCATACCTTAGTTAGTTTTTTTTGAAACTATCTTTAACTTTAAAGGTTATAGTGAAATGCATATAAGATGTTTATTTACAGCATCTGATAAAGACAGCATAGTTAGAAATGCTTGGAAAAGACAAGTGAAGGAAAATCAATTCCTAATTTAGACTAACATGTAATATAAAAGATCTCTGGCTGCTCAGTACCTTATGTTTTGAGTTGCATTTGTCAAGGAGAATCACACCTTTACAAATCCTCCTTTGCTTTAACAGATAGTTTCATTCTTACAGCATCAGGTTCAGATTCAAATATTTTTCTTCATCCTTCTCTTTATCCACCTTCTCCTTTCCAACCTGCAGTCTGTTTGCTATACTATTTCCATGCAAGGTGACAGCTGTGAAAATTCCTTAAGAGAGAAAAAACAAAAATCCCTATTCTATGGGGAATATTTCAGACGATGTATTAATTTTTAATTTTAAAAAGAAAGTAAAAAAAAAAAAGGTTGTATTATATCATTTTATGAGAGTTCATTGCTTTTTTTTCCAAAGGAAGTGAGGAAGGAATTTAATCCAAGAGGCAATTTCAAGTATAAACCCTAGATTGGCACCAGGGCTCTCTGTCCACAAAATATTCCTCACAGTCAATATTTATATTGGCTGATTGGCTCTGTATGGCAAATCCTCTTTCCACATGTTCTCTGATTTACTAATGCAAGAAAGGTTCAGTAGTGGGCTTAGAAACTTGGTGACATAGACTTCAGGATAGAGGTAAATTGTTTTAGGGTTTATCCTCATGATAACATATTCCAGTCTACATTGTCATGGTGTAGATGTGGTAAAATAAGATAGTCTCTCCTTTGTTTGGTAAATCAGACCTTTTATAGGCCAATAACTCGATTTTTTTAGAGTTTAGCCAGTGTAAAGGTGCCCACAACCAGCTGTGATAACTCCTTCTAGTTATAAGTGTGGCTAAATTGTATTACACTTTTCCTTTTCTGCAAAATAATTTTTGGGGGGTTGGGTTGGGTTGGTTTTGTGGGTTTGTGTGCTAGTTTGTTCTTTAAAAAAACATAAAAAAACAACAACCAAAAAACCAAAACCAAGCAACCGAACAAACCTTTTGCTCTAGCTCAGAGAGAAGTAACCACTATTTTAACAATAAAGACAAAACCCCCCCAAAAACAAACCTAAACAACCCCAAACCAAACAAACAGAGCAAACACATCCACACAAACATAAAAACAAACCATGATCAGCTGCCTGGACAAGACACTGTAGGTCACGGGCAATTTCTCACATTTACAGAAGATTTTTGAGCTAAAAGCTATATTATGTTTATGAGTGTGTACACAGTTCATAGAACAAGGGACAGTGGTCTTGATGAGAATTATAAGCACTATAACATGTTGAACTGAACTGTAGAGAAGAAGAGGGGAATCCATAAAATGCAGTTTGCACCTTTCCCTTTCTTCAGAGATTACTCAGCACTTCTCTCTTTAGTATGTGTAATTACATAAATCTTAAGGATCAGAAGTTTTTATCTTTCTGATCAGAATGAGACACCAAGTCTCTTTCTACAATACTAATAATTAAAAAATAGATGGATGATCAACACCTTTTACAGCTGAAACTTCTGAAAATCAGCATATAGATTTAGATTTTGCAGACTTTTAAAGAGCCTGGTACACAAACTCTTATTGAATCAATAAGACAAGTTCTGATCTTATCCACATAGCAAATGACTACACTGACATCAGTTGTTATATATCGTAACACAGAAAATCATCTCCATAAAAAGCTTATGGAACTACGACAAATATATTCCAAGAAGCTTATTCAGAATTATTTCTCAGATGGACATAATAGGTTTATGTTTCTTTTTGCTTTTATATTCAAGTGTAACTAGTCATTGACAGAGCTTGTAAACCTTGAATACCTCAAAAACCTTTGTTCACTGTTTTCCTGCAGAAAAAAAACCCTAAACAAATGCCTGACAAAATAGAAATGCATCTACAATGCACCACCATAGTATCTTCTGGAATTTCTTAATTTCTCATCATATCATGAAGAATATAATTTATGTGGGGGTTTAGGTAAATACATAGAAAATACTTGTTCTGTATGTATGAGTGTGCCTATCTAGTTTTATATGCAGTTCTGAGATAACACACATTCTTGTAGCTGAACTGGATGTCCAGATGCTATCAGGTTTTCCCTCTCAATGCAAAACCTGTATAAGTGGTCTTCGTGTGGAAAACTGCCTATGTTGAATTCTGATGGAATAAACTTTCATGTAGTCAATACTTGCTTACTTTTATGGACAGGTGGTCCTTTGTGTAAAAACTAAGTGTAAAAAATACTCAGAGGATAAAAAAGTAATTTTTCTTAGGGTGCTTCTGTGCTTCTTTGCCTTTTTTATCTGTGCAGGTTTCACCGGTTTTGACTGTTACTCGACAAATTAACCTTTAAGTGAATGAATGATTTTCTTAAAATTTCTCATTCTTCCAATTACTAGTGGAATACAAGCAGATATTTATAACAAAATATCTTTTTCTTTTCAAGTACACTGGCTTTTTTTATAGTGCAAAAAATCATTCAAAAGTGCTTTTAAAAACTATAGTCTATTTTGAGTCACAAATTTTTGAGGTAGTTTTTGATGTATTTTACCAGCACACGAAAAAATTTGCAAGAATAATCTTTGTTTTCAAAATAACATCAAGATTAAATGACAGAATGATAAAAAGATCCTATTTTTCAATAATCTTCTGAACTGTACACCTGATATTAAACTGGCCTGCAGGGAGTAGCAGAACACCATACACACACGTCATGATTTAGGAATGGTACTCCTGATGCCTAATATCTTTGGAAAATAAAGGCTGAGGCCGAAATAAGAGGGTAAAAAGTAAAAATTTAATAAAGGATTCGGAGAAAGCAAAGCTCTCCCAGGGACAGCCCCGGGACTCCCTGCTGCGCAGGCTTTGGGCCCAATCCTGCCAAGCGGGGTTCAGCAAGTGTAAGTTATACAAAAGTAAAAAAGAGTGCAAAAAGGGTAAAAAAAGTCTGTAGGTCTTCGTGCTTCTACTATTATGGGGTAACATAGTTTTGAAATATTCTCCAATGAAAAGCAGAATTTTGTTACACTATTCCTTGTGGCAAGCTTCTATTGGAGGTTCTCTGCTTACTTCAGTAGCTTATTGAGTCCAACTCTGGGATGTTTAAAGGCCGATAACTTGGTTCTGTTTTGTCTATAGGAAAGGGATACAAGGTTACAGAACAGAGGTTATAGGATTATAGGGGTACTAATATACAAAAGTATAAAACTAAAATGCAACTAATCTAAAAAAGCATAAAAGCAAAATATCTCTCTGGCATCACTCCCCAATTTAGTTCTCCCACTGAGACTCCCCAAACCACACTGCTGCTCGCTTGCTCCCCTTCTCCCATCTTCCACTCACCCTTCCACCAACCCATGGGTGGGCAGAGAGGAGATCTGGAGGCACAATAGGCACAGATAATGGGTTAAGATAAGAACAATTTACTGGAAACAATGAGATAAGAAAATGAGTAACAGCAACAATATTAATAACAAAAGTGTACAAAAGAGAGGGTGATTTACATGCGAAATGCTCATGAGCCCAATCCCCGACAGGAGCCTCCCTGTCCCTCCCCAGCAATGATGTGAGGTGGTATTGAATTACAACTGGGTTGTGGCCACGCCCCCTCATCCCTGCCCCGTCCCACTATTGCAAAAAATAAACCCTGTTCTTGGCTGAAACCAGGACAACATATAAAACTGGATGAATTACAAATAAATGACACATCCATATTGCTAAATAAACCAGGCTAAAAGCAAACTGTGTCACTGGACTATAGGTTCTCCACACAGCTTGTTAAAACATTGTCTGATACAGGTTTGACCCATAACTGCGGAAGCCAGAAAGTAACTGAACATGGTTCAGAGGACAGTATGTATCAAATAACGCTTCCAATAGGTAGTGCAGATAAAATTGTTCTGGTTTGACTTCCCAATCTTCCAAAATTATTCTATTATACTTTTCTTACACAGGAATCTCTACATGCTTTCACTCTATCCCAGGCCATGCCTTTTGTGTCATGCCATGTGTGGGAAAATGGCTGGGGGCACAATTAAAGAAAAGTGGAAAGTTAAAGACACAATTATGACAATATGGAAATTATGAGGGGAAATGTGCTTGCTGCTACCTCAGTGGAACATGGTCAGCATGTCCAACTTCCCCGACACAGAATACAATCTAAGAGAGAATAAGTGCAGAATTCCAAGAGGAACTTGGTGGTACTTTTTAGCTGATAAGCCTTGCAGCAGATGACAACCGAGAGATAAAGGAAGACAACATGGTGTTGAATCAGCAATTGTGGTGAAATTGCTTTCCTTGGACCGATGCGTATCCCCATTCCAAGGTTATCTCAGGTATAATAATGACATTACCCACCTCCAAGGTATGATCGCCTCTCAATGATTAAGATGTATGACTAGAATCACTCATGCTCCACCTACATGCAAAGAAATACTATAAAAGTAAGTTAGAAATGGGGAGAATTTAGAGAAGACTCCATGGTAACTTCTTGGAACAGTTGTAGGGCTGAATCTGTCTTCTCTTCCATAGGGACTTCTATTGAGTAAGAACCATGCTCTATGGGCCCTGAATGATTATCTTGAGATAACTTTTGTTAGGCATTAGAGCTTGTCTGTGCATTGCTTTGAATACGTTTTTGCAGTCAGATTCTATCACTGGCAATCCTTGAACCTTAAGCTGTCATAATCTTAGTATTAAAGAATGTTATTCTGTAAACTGTTAGTCCTTTAAGGGTGCTAGCTGTCTCCTGTGGTGACTTAAGGTATGGAAAACCATGAAGAGGCCTCTCTGTTGACATGTAACCCTGAACAATTCAGTCGAATCACCGTCTGGCCCAGCAGGACTGTTCAGTGGAGTCCCCATAACGGGAGGCTGACAGACCCGTCAGGCACAAGGATCTCGGCTTTCTTGGGGTGCTGACAGACTAACCAAACACTAAGGATTTGAGGATATCTCCCCTGTTCATGTGATGCTATGAAATATCAATCTGGCACACTCCCACACAAATCTTAAAAATTTCAGATATTTAAAACTGGAAAATAGTATGTGCACATGCATATACGTGTGTGTGTATAGGGACATTATATGCGATCCAGAGGAGACCCAGAACCAATGCAATGTCATGTGACTATACTCAAACTATTTCTTTTAGCCTCAAAGCTAAAGAACAAATCCTGTCGCTCTTTTATTTCTCAGTGTTGACACAATTCATTGTACTCCATCATTATTTGCCTAATTGCTCATTGAAGTCAGTGGAACTGTTTGTATACTAACCGCCTGTGAGCAGAGATACAGGGAATTCCCTGAACCATTTCTGGATTTAGAACTGGTGAAAATCTATGCCAGAAGTAGACTCATTCCCACCAATACATTTCCCAGAATTGCTTTCTGAATCATTTAATGTTTGTAGGATTCAAAATTATTTCACCACACTGATGAAAATTCCTTTTAACTAGAGGAAAAAGTCAACTATTGAACCAAACTCAGCACTGTCTTTATTTTGTCCTTTCTTTTGAAAGAAATTTCATGTTGCTGAGTTTATAGAGGTTAAAATGATATCAAAGGCAGAAGGCAATGCCAAAAACAGTGAGCATAGGAGAGGAAGTCACTTATAAAAAATGAAATAGCATTCCTGTTTTCAGAAGCCTGGAGGGAAACATCTTACTACAAAAACAAAGAAAAAGGTGATGGAGGAAAGCCATTGCTCAGGAGGAGTGTCTTGCTAATAAACATTTATTGGTTTTTGTGACCAGACTGAATCCTGACTTTGAAAGGAGACTATTAAAAAGAGAAAAATATGTTCTTTTAGAAAAGGGATATAGTATGGATTGTTTTTTGAATAATGATCTATAGTTTCATCCAGATGCTGAACTGAATTTTCTGTAGACACTGGTATATATCACATTTATCATGTTCACATTTATCAAAAAAGCAAGATGTCTGCTTTTTTCTATTTCAGGCAAGAAAATAGGTCTTATAACATATTAAACCCAGTATTTATATATTTGTAGCAACCTGTACATATACGTGCTATTGCAAATGTTAATGTGGAAAAATTAGACCAAATGCGAGAAGTTAGACCAAAAACATATTACTTTTCTTTTAATGAGCAATATTTTGGATTATTTTACTACTTTATATTTTTTATAGAAATTATGCATGCCAGCCACTATAACAGAGCTTGACCAGGTTTCTGCTGAATAGATAAACCAAAAGAGATATTCCACTATATAAGTACCTTTTATTAATAGCACTACAGCTCAAGCTGGCTGTGTCTGAAGAGGGACCCTTAACAAAGGAATCCCTAGGCAGTTATACCCTTACAATCTAAGCTTCCCACCCCTCACACGAATTTTGGGTCAATAGTTGAATTAGGGTCTGGTGTTTTCCTGTTCTTCCTTGGGTCCTTTCATAGGTGAGTAATTTCTTTCCTTATCTCTAGGCTGCAGGTTCCTCTGATGAGTGTACCTTCCTTATCTTCAGTCTTGAACAATCTCTGGGGCCTTCTTTCATTTAGCTAGGTAAAAGTTCACCAGATGTAGGTGAAAGCTCACAGCTTGCCACCTAAGGCTTCAGCAAATTGAGCTGCTAAAGCTAGGCAAGTTCTGCTAAAAAACTTTTATGTAAATAGTATACCAAATCACAGAATATGTCAAAAGGCTTTCTCTTTATTATATACAAATATGCACTTTGTCAATATTAATAAATACAAAAAATACTTCATATAATTTAGTAGGTGATTAACACTTTAACTAACACCTGACTAAAAATCTTTGGACTAAGATCAGGAGCCCAGTCTTTTAAGAAAGAACTTTACTGTATTTCTGAGCCATTCCTTAACTTAGATAAATGGATTTCTGTACAAAATACAACATAGTTTCTGAATTTATAAGAAATTCTGAAAGCCTGTGAATTTATATTTCTTTTCTGCATTTTTTATGAAATTCTCCTACTCAGTAAAAAATACAGCTTTAAATGAGGCATTGCTTGATCTAAAATAACAATAAAAAAATCATAGTTTACAAAAACAGCCATTTGTACTAATTAATCCACCAGGGAAAAGACCTCATCTCCTACACATAAATAATATGTAATTTAATGAAACTACAGGACACTGGAGAGAAGGAATAGCTTGTTTCTTTGTTTTGAGCATTTATATTATTTATTGAATCTTGATGTTTAGTTTTAAAATAGGTTATCTTATTCCAGCAATGTATTTTCCTTTTATCTGCAAAGAGATAAAAAAAAATATACAACTTCAACCTGAGGACAATTCCCATTAAACCCAACAGAATCTGAAATGTAATGGCTAGGAAGAAAAATGAAAATGAATACGTAAAAATGTAATATATAGTGAAATGAAAATAAAAGAGAGCTAGAATACATTGTCAGATATTTTCTTCACACTTTGCTATGTGCTCTTGACATCACTGGAGTACAGCAGAACATAATTTTTTTTTATTACTAGTTTAAACATGAGCATAAAGACATAGCACACATTTAAATCAATGTCATTTAACGAAAGGATTATAATGGTGTGAATTTATTAGGTAAGAACAGACAAGATCAGAATCTTTCTGGTTTGTACTTTGCTTTTGATATCTTTATTAGACCTTGAGTAAGAAACTGAGTGACTTTCACACAAATACTTGCTGCACAAATTGCAGTCAATTTTGGCTGCTGAAGAGGTTCCTGAGATGACCTGCTCTTATTCCACTGAGTGCTTTGAAGATTAAGCTAAGAACTCACACTGGGTTTTAGCTAGATGTAAGAACTCATTAGACAGAAAATATTGTGATGATACACATGAGATTCATTGTTATATAAAAATTGAAAAATATTCTATCAGCTGGAAGCTTTTCAAAACCCAATTCTTATCCATGTTGCTAAGTTTTATGTCCACAAACATTTCCTTTTCCCTTCCCTTCCCTTCCCTTCCCTTCCCTTCCCTTCCCTTCCCTTCCCTTCCCTT
>VZRJ01005582.1:1213611-1248123 GCA_013397565.1 Ptilonorhynchus violaceus
TTCCCTTCCCTTCTCTTCTTTTCCCTTCTGTTTATGATAAAGAGATACTTTAGAATTTTAGAAATTTAGAATTTATTTTAGAAAAAAAAAAGAATTGTATAAGAAAAAGAATTCCTTTTTCTCCTATATCTCTTTATAAAAAACCCTCTAACATTGCTTGAAGAATGTTTTTCAAGAATGAGACCATTTTCAGGACTTGTGCTTACAGTCAACCTTTTCAATATTTTCTAAGAGTGCCCAAAGCACAGTATTGACCATTCTATATAATTTGCTTTCAAGTTGTAAGACTCAAAATAAATAAATAAATAAATAAAATGTAAAACAATCCACAGTTTTTGTTTTAAAGTCATTCTCTGAAACAGATAAAAAATACAATTTTATAGTCAGCAAACAAAGAGTATGCATACATATTTTTACAGAGGTTTTATTTATTGGATAAAGTCTGGAGGATATGTAGAATTTGTAAAGGCTATTTATACCACTGTCAATTTATCTTAGCAATAGGGCTAACTGATTTATCACAGCTATGTCAGCATTAATCTAGTTCCAGTTTTTCTAACACAGTCAGGACAGACATACAGGCTGAGTGGATCTTTAGAACTAGCCAGAGTTATATATTTTGCAGCCCCATTGATTAATGTTCTCAGATTCACATTCACAGCACCATTCCACATCTGAAAAGTTCAAAATACAGTAAAATAGGAGGGATATTTGGCAGACTTATATTTATAAACTAGCAGATTTCTAAAGACTCACAGGACTGGCCTTTTAAACCATTTGGTGCATGGGACAATGTGTCATCTTCATGTGGACTATCCTAAATTAAATTTTTCATGCTGTGGATAAGATTAGAAAAATAAAATTAAGAAGAAGGAAAGAAAAAAAGAAAAAACAATCAGATTCCTTTTTTTCACACAATACTACTATTCTTTTATATGTAATGTTGCTTCCAGGATCGAATCTAGCAGCATTCAAGGACAAAATAGGCCATAAAACAAATAATCTCCTCTTAAAATAAGAAATTAAAATAATAAACCAATAATTTCTATCAAGAAAATAAAATCAGACAATAAAATTGTACCTAGAAATGTTATATGAAATTTTAACAAACCCCAACAAAATCTAACTAGCTAACAGTCTAGAATTTTTGACACTCCTGCAGGAAATACTGCCCAGTGTTCATTCTGCCAAGTCTTCGTTCTGCCAGAATCTCTTAAATTATGCAGCTGATATCTGGCAGACCCCACTGAATCATTAGGTGGGATAAAATTTTAAAGTGGAATAGTTCCAACTAACACATTATTTTCTTGCATGCAATACACTCTTCATTGAATTTCAATCACTGTCAAATGAAAAACTTCTCACAAAGCAGTGACCTTAAGTGATAGAAACTTCAGACCAGGATAAATGCTCTCATAAGCAAGAGAGAACTCATGGTCAGCCTGCTGCAGCAGGAGCCAGCTCTGTGCATTGTGGATACAAACTCGTTGAATGATCTGAGATAATTTATGAACTTTTGTTTAGCCTACAGGTATAGCCAGTGGCATGAAACATATCATCATGTGCAGAACTGAAAGTAACTCAGTGATATAATTTGAGTCTCCTGGAACACCCCTCAATAGACCGCTGATTGCTGATTGTCCTAGTTTTGGCCAAGGATGGGTGGGAGGTGGAGCATGGAGTTCTGTGGGTGTGTCTAGGTTGTTATTCTATACCATTGGCATAAAGGCTGCAGGGGCAAAAGTAAGGGATTCTCACTTCCGTGAAGAAGGGTATGTGGCTTCAGGCGGAAGAAAAAGGGGATGCGTGGATCCTCTGCCACCATTTTTATTCTTTTTTTTCCGGTGGAGTAAGCAGTGAATGGAGTGGTGGGGTTTGTCTATCATCGTTTTTCATTGTCTCGGGCTTGGGGGAAAAACATGGATGCAGATGGTGTTGCGCACCATTTTCTTTGTCTCGGGAGCCACATGGCACCAGCTGCACTCACATCAGGTCAGTTCGACTCTGTGAGCGTTTTGCGTATAATCACTCTCTTTTTGTATGCTTTTGTTAATAATATTGGTGCTGTTACTCTTTGTTTACTTATCTAATTTCTGTTTCCGATAAAGTTTTCCTTATACAACTAGGGTGGGGGAAGGGGAGTGGCTGTGTAGAGCTTGATTTCCAGCTGTGTTTAAACCACGACACTGATACCACTCAAATCAGTGGATTTTTCCCTAGTACAATTTTTGGCTGGTTTAGCTGTTAAGCTTCAAGGCAAGACCAGAATTGAAAACAAAGATCAAAGAAAGAGCCATCTGAAAAGACAGTAGGGTTCATACGATGCATTTGGCTCTTGTCACCTCCATAATCTTCAATCACTCTTCAATACACTGGAGGTGTACAGCACACTTTCACACGCTGGCCTGTTCCAACACATGCACCTGTTTCAGGAACACAGTGGCACAGTTCATGGTGGTATTACATCGTATTCAGTAGATATTCAGATACAAGTGCTTTGCATCAGTGTGGATGTTGATCTCAAACACAGGTGACCTCTCTTGGGCTGATGAGTGTAGAAGCTTTTGTGAAAGAGGAAAGCATCATTTTAGAGCTCAATTACTGTTCTTTCTAACTCACTCAGCAAAACCATATTTATCATTAATTTGAGACATTTCTTAGATAGATTTGCCAAGCAAACCCCTAGCTAGATTACTACCAGCTGTAACATTTTCCCATTTTGACATTAAACAAACTCTAAGGCATTTTCTTCCACAACTTTAGCACAGAACCAAATTCAACCCTCACACAAAGGATCAAGTATGAACCATGATTACTTAAAAGCTGCACTCTCTTTCTGCACTAATCAATTTTACATATTTTTCACTACCTACTAAATGTGTTTTTACTGCTTTTAAAGAGACTGATGATCCATTTGGAATTCAGAATGTGTCTTATAAGCATAGAGAGTTTCATATATAGAGGTATGAAGGTGACATATTATGCCCGGAGGCACAAATACCCAGTGAGATCGCTTGAAAAGGGACGGCCCATCTCTAAAGTTATCTAAGAGTGAACATAGACCCCTTTCCTTTCCTTAGATAAAATCTTTAATAATCTTCGACAATTTTTGAGAAGCAGACTAGACAAGGCAACCATGACAAATATAAAAATCATGTGAAGGTGACTTTGCAAACTGCATCAATCTTTCCTGCACCAGTAACTGTAAGAAACTTGACTTTGTGTCATTCCCTTTCCAGCGTGCTTTCTTTTTGTCCCTCTTCTTAAAGACAGAGAAAGGGATGGTGAGCTGTGCCACTTTGTTAAACAAAGCGAAAGAAAAAGCCCTTCTGTATTTACATTTGTTTTGCCAAATACTCCATTTAAAATCTAAAAGTGCAAACCACTCACATTTTATGCTTCACATCACTGTCAGCTTGAATATAGATTTGTCTAAATAAATCTTCAGGGCAATCAGGATTCATATTGAATATACTATTCTGACTAGGTTAATAATCGACTTTGTTATCAATAACAGCAACATGTTATCTGCATACAACACGATGTGTTACCATTTACTACTTCAACCTATTTTTTGAATTTCTTCACCATTTTTGTCAAGGTTTCTGTTACTCTATTAAATAAGATAGGTGAAAGTCAATCAATGATTTTCTGGTTTTTTACTGAGTGCAAAATATAGAAATGGGTCTGAAGAAGCAGAAATTATGAAAATTATGAAAATTATGAAATTATGAAAACCTTGCACTCAAGGTGTGTACAATCTCACCGTTTACTTGCCTCTGTCCCAGCCCTGCTTCTCTGTGAGCATGCGATAATTTAATAGAATTAATAACTTCCATTATAAAATAAAAAATTGTATGTGAAACATAGGAATTATGGCTAACACTGCTACTGTAGCTCCCATCAAGCCATAGCATGTGCATCCGAGTTTCTAATAAGGCAACCTGCTACATTTCTTTCTTTTGCTGTAAGCACATTATTTTAAATCCTTAGGTAACTAAGGATAAACTGCAGAAATACCAGAAGGGGAATCAGGAGAAAAGAAAAATGCATATTTTTGCCTCCAGGGCTTAGTGCTTGAGGGGATATGTAGACATCTTTTGATGTTTAAAAGTTTAAGCGCTTTGTTTATCAGACATGGAAAATATACCCATGAAGCCTTGTGACATACAATTATTTACTTGAAGTTGCTTGTCATTTAGCCGTGGTTTAACCCCAGCCAGCAGCCAAGCCCCACACAGCTGCTTGCTCACTCCCCCACCAGTGGGATCAGGAAGAGAATCGGAAGAGTAAAAGGTAGAAAACTCGTGGGTTGAGATAAAGGCAGTTTAATAGGGAAAACAAAAGCTGTGCACATAAGCAAAGCAAAATAAGGAATTCATTCATTGCTTCCCATGGGCAGGCAGGTGTTCAGCCATCTACAGGAGAGCAGGGCCCCATAATGTGTAACAGTGATTTGGGAAGACAAACACCATCACTCCAAACGTCCCCCCCTTCCTCCTTCTTTACCCAAATTCATATACTGATCATGATGCCATATGGTCTGGAATATCCCTTTGGTCAGTTTGGGTCACCTATCCTGGCTGTGTCTCCTCCCAGCCTCCCATGCACCCTCAGCCTCCTTGTCATCGTGGCAATACAAAAAGCAGAAAAGGCCTCGGCTCTGCGTAAGTCCTGCTCAGCAACAGCAAAAAGATCCCTACATTACTGACCCTGTGTTCAGTACAAATCCAAAACACAGTCTTATGCCAGCCACTGCAAAAAAAAATCAGCTCTCCCCTAGCCAAAACCAGCACACATATAAATACAAAATTAAGGGAACAAAAAATTTTACATAAAAGTATTTGATTATCTTTAAAAATCACCTTCCACTGTCCTTGAGGTGCCTGGAAATGTTCTTATACTATGCAGTGTAAGAAATAATCTTTTAAAGAGACAGTAATTAAATTATTTAATAAAAATTAATAAAGTGTTGTTCAAAATTTTATATCATAAATTAATCATTTTGCGCTGATGCATACCTTTAACACACAAAATTCTACTTGGGAAGAACTGTTTGGAAAAAAAACAATTTTCATGCACACAAAAACCAGTATAAAGAAATATCTGTTTATATTTTCAGCTCCGCCTCTATAGATATAGTGTTTGTATACTTTGAAAACTTTCAAATATATGTGTGTGTTTATGTATGTGTAGATATTCCTATGTATGTGCATATGTATATGTGCATGTATATGTGTGTATTTGCATGTGTGGCTTTTCTCATGTTTTGATAAATTAAAAAAATTAATTATGCACATCAGGTATGAAAATGATCATGTTTTTTCCTTATTATGCAAGTGAAAAAAAAAGTGAAAATGAGAAGAAAAACAATTTTCTTCTTTCATTTTTTTTCCTACCTTTCTGTCATTCACTGCTACCCATAAACAGTGCAGAAACAAGGATAAACTCGAGAGACAAAGAATATGAGAAAATCAAGCTGCAAAGGCTGAACATGGGGCAAAACATATTTTCTGTTATGAAGGTATACAAAAAAACCAAAAGATAGGAACCTGGACAAAAATGAAGAGCAGAAGGATAAGAAGTAGTCAGGAATGGATGAATAAATAACAGTTTCAGAGAAAACCTCAGGGCAGCTGGATACAAGAGAGACATTTCAGATGAGATGGGGTGTTTTGAAAGATTAGGAAAAAAGGGAATTTGAACTAGTCTTTTGCTTAATGAATGGATGTAGTCATTCACAGTCTGTTGTTGATTTTGAAGGAGGGTATTTACTTTGTAAAAAAATACATTTGAATGATGTAATACCATGTAAGTTCATGAGATCAGTATTGGCTATTTCTGATCCTTGTAAGTAAACATGAATAACAGAAAACATTAGAAAGCTATTGTATTTCCCTGTTCTGCAGCTAGAAGTTGGAAGGCATTATTTTAATACTTTTCAGATTCTCGGTAGGCATTTTAGGGTTTTTTTGACATACAGATACTTTTATGATTGTGAACAACAGCACTTGTCCTTCACTCCTGTACTCTTTCTTTCTAGAAACACAAGAGACCAAATAGTGCTGTAGTCATGTGCTATTGTGGGGTCAGACTTTTGTCACAGCTTTCTTTAAATAAAGTTTGTTTTTCCATAAGCAGCAGTTTGACTTCTGGCAGACAGCATGTTATTGCTTCTGTCTTCACTGTCTGCTATATAAAGTATATATCTGTATCTGAAAGTAATGTAAATAATCACCCTTCTTGAATAAAGAAGTATTTCTATAATAAAGAACTATTTCATATCTGTCTCAAAGGAAATAGCAAAGTTCCTGATGAAAGTCAAGTGAGTTAAAATGTTACAAGAAAGAAAATCCATCTAAAAACTACTCTTATTCTTATGTTTTCCTTTGAACACGACAAAATCCTTTTCAAAGTCATCTTTTCTTGAAGTACATACTTATGAGAGTTATTGAGAGACTAAGGGTATCCCAATTCTTTACACTCTTCAGTCAGTTTGGCTTTATATTGATCACATTTCATCTTTGCTTGTAATTTTCTTCTTTTGTCTTATAAGAAAGGCTTGATATGACACTGAACAACCTGAGGAAGACTATTAGCCCTTAATAACTAATCAGATTTATTTCCAAGCAAAGTTTTGTGGTTGCTTTCTTTTTTTTCCTATTAAAACCAGAGATAAGATTCAGAGTAGTTTTTGCTTTTCTTTTTCCCTTATCTTACTCTAAGGGTAATGATGTGATCTATCTAGGAAATGTTTGCTCTCAACTACTGATCTTGTTCTGAAAGTCACACTTAGGTTCTCGAGGCTGAATCCAGTTGCTCAAGGCTGTAAAATGCCTTTTAAAATACTCCCTAATATCACAGAATCACAGAAAGATAAGAGTGAAAGGGACCTCTGTAGGCCATCTAGTCCAACCCCACCTTGCCAAGCAGGTTCCCCCAGAGCATGTTACTCAGGGCTGTATCCAGATAGCTTTCAAATATCTCCAGAGAAGGAGACTCCACAACCTCTCTGGGCAGCCTGTTCCTGTTCTCTGACATCCTCACAGTAAAGAAGTTCTTTCTCATGTTCAAGTGGAAGATTCGTTGTTCCAATTTCTGCCCCTTGTCTACTGCTCAGCGCTACTGAGAAGAGCCTGGCTCCATCCTCTTGACATCCTTCCTTCAGGTACTTGCATACATTGACAAGTACCCCTCTCAGTCCTCTCTTCTCAAGGCTGAACAGACCCAGCTCTCTCATAATAGAGATGGTCCAATAACCTCATCATATTTGTAGCCCTCTGCTGGACCTGCTCCATGAGCTCCATGTCTTTCTTGTACTAAGGAGCCCAGAACTGTTCACAGCACTCCAGATGTGGCCTCACCAGGGCTGAGTGGAGGGGCAGGATGCCTTCAACCTGCAGGCAATGCTCTTCCTAATGCACCCCAGGATACAGTCAGCCTTCTTGGCCGCAAGGACACACTGCTGTCTCATGGACAGCTTGTTGTCCACCAGGGCCCCCAGGTCCTTCTCCACACAGCTGCTTTCCAGTAGGTCAACCCCCATCTTGTACTGGTGCATGGGGTTATTCCTCCCCAGATGCAGGATCCTGCATTTGCCTGCGTTGAATTTCAGATGGCTTTGCTCTGTCCATCTCTCCAGCCAGTCGAGGTCCTTCTGCAGGGCTATGCAGCACTCTGGGGTATTGGCCACTTCTGACAGCTTTGTGGCACCCCCAAAGTTGCTGAGGGTACACTCTGTCCCTTTATTCAAATCATTGATGAATAAATTAAACAAGACTGGACCCAGTATTGACCCTTGGAGAGCACCTAATTACTAATTACAACACTGCAATTAAACTCTGTTTAGCTGATCGCAACCCTCTGAGACCTTCCTTTCAAACAGTTCTCAATTCACCTCACAGTCTACTCTTCCAGCCCACCCTTCCTAAATTCTTGGCTTAAATTTCAGGTGTCCCTTCAGAATAGATTAGGAGTACAGTCCTTAAGTAATATCATAGATTCATAGAGTGGTTTGGGTTTGAAGGGACCTTAAAAATCATCTAGTTCCAACCCCACTGACATGGGGACACCTTTCACTAGACCATGTTGCTTAGATCCCCATCCAACCTGGCCTTGAACACTTCCAGGGATGGAGCATCCACAACTTCTCTGGGCAACCTCTTCAAGCTTCTTGCCATCCTCACAGTAAAGAATTCCTTCCTAATATCTATACTAAACCCACACTCTTTGAGTTTGTCCCCTCTATGCCTTTTCACAAAGTCCCTCTCCTGTTTTCCTGTAAGCCCCATTTAGGTACTGGAAGGCTTCTGTAGGGTCTCCCTGGCCCTTTCTCTTCTCCAGGCTTAACAACCCCAGTTGTCTCAGCTTGTCTTCATAGGAGAGGTGCTCCAGCCCTCTGATCATCTTTGTGTCCCTCATCTGGACTTCCTCCAACATTCCTCCGTTATAGCTGTCAGACTCGCAGAACTGCCTTGGCTGTCCCAGGACACAGCCAGTGGCATAGGGAGGTAATTATTAGCAGCAAACCGAAGCTTTTTCACTACTCTGGTAGCAAACTAACATTCTAATAAAACAACAAAATAGCAATGAGCACTTAAGCACATGCAATTCTTTTCCAATCCAATAGAAACATATTAGGCCCAGAATGACAAAAGACACTGAAATGCCTTATCCTACATTTTACACAATTTTCAAAGCTAATGGAGAATGTATCAGAACCCTGAATGTGCCAACAAGCTCCAATGGTTTCAAGCAGGCTATAAAGATCCTTCTCTGTAATACTGTTCTGCAAGTGCTGCCCCTGCCAGAAGTTTGGTTTCCAGTGTTCAAGGTCATCTCTGACGTTCTGCAACTGTGTAAGCCTGGATCAGACTACTGGGAGAATCACAACATTGTAAAGAAGCAGCATCAAAAACACACATCTGGGATCTCCAGCCATGTGTCCTCTACCCACAGGGGTTGCATTTAACTCCAGGCCCTTAGCTCTTCCCTGACCTTTGTCACCAGGACGTTACATCTGTCTTTGCACCTTGCTGATCCTGAAGCTGTATGACATTATTACATACAGTGGTGTGTCCTGGAGTACAGTTGTTGCTGTAGGGCTTAAGGATAAACTTCCATAACTTCCCAAGGTGGTTTTCATTGCTGGAGAATGATTTTCATTGACAAAGAGTAATTATTTTAGAGGTCTCTGCATGGTTTTTGTATTGCTTCCCTTTCTTCCTCACCCCTCTGTTAGACTGTTTTTCTCCACTTGGCAAGTATACATATGGAGTGAATTTTGTCCTGATGAATAAAGGCTGTGCTTTCTGGGTATAGGTCACCTTCTCACACACAAATTAACTATTTTTTTCTGTTAACATATACCATCAGTGCAATGGATAGTAAAGTGTCATTTGGGAAATACAAAACTATTTAAAAACTAAAGTTAAATTAATCACTTATATTCACCATACTTGCAGAGATGTGTGCTTTTCCCATCATAGTCCACTTAGCAACAAAGTAGAGATTTAGTTAATGTGTGTAAATTGTCAAAAAAAAAGGACAGAAAAGAAAAAAGAAAAGAAAATAAAAAAGAGAAAAGAAAAGAAAAGAAAAGAAAAGAAAAGAAAAGAAAAGAAAAGAAAAGAAAAGAAAAGAAAAGAAAAGAAAAGAAAAGAAAAGAAAAGAAAAGAAAAGAAAAGAAAAGAAAAGAAAAGAAAAGAAAAGAAAAGAAAAGAAAAGAAAAGAAAAGAAAAGAAAAGAAAAGAAAAGAAAAGAAAAGAAAAGAAAAGAAAAGAAAAGAGAAAAGAAAAGAAAAGAGAAAAGAAAAGAAATCCTATTCACAATTTTCTTTATCTATCAAGGAAACAATAATTCACATGATGTATGATGGAATTTAAGAAATTGTAAGAAGTTATAAAAGAGATTTTAAAGAAAGCCCCGGAATCAAACTATTTCATCTGATTCACTGTTAGGGAGGAAAAAAAGAGAAAGGAATAAACCCCAAACCAGATTCTATAGTTAAAAAACCCCCCTAACTCTACACTGATTTTCATCAGAAACAGGCACTGAAATATAGCAATTGTATTATTAAGGAATAAAAATAAATTTCTCCCAAAGTGAATAACCTAATTTTGAGAAACATCATGATTCACTCTTTTCATTCCTTTCATGTATTACATGCTTAATAAAGAGAATAAAAGCAACTTCCTATTTAACATTGTACTTCGATGTTCTCATAAAATGACTCCCTATTCCACTCACTTTTCATCCATTTAATAATTTGCAGACTCAATTTAGTTCAAAATTTGTTTATGCCACAGTTTTTCTGATTTTTCTATGAGAGATTATTAGAAGACGTTTCTGCAACTACTACAGATAAAAACCTTATACCTAATGCTCTTCAAAAATTAGGTTTCTTTTTTAGAAGGAGGAGTAAAAAAAAAGCACCTTGTAGCCAGAAACACTGATTTTCTCCAAAGTGAGTCCTTCCCTTCCTTCAGTCTACAGTTCTTTATGAACAGCTCCAGCACGGGTCCCTGCAGGGGACAGCTGCCTCACCATGGTCTTCATCACAGGTTGAAGTGGAATCTCTGCTCTGGTGCATGGAGCACCTCCTCCCCCTCCTTCTTTGTGACCTTGGTGTCTGCAGGAATGTTTCTCTCACATATTCTCAAGCTGACTCTGTTTGTCATACGGAGAAGTCATTTCTGTAGATGCCTCATCCCCGCAAACTTTGCCACACAAACCCAATATAAGGTTAAAGTTTGCTCTCCTGAAATTCCGGGTTGTGGCCAGCTTTTTGCACTGCTTCCTCCTTTTCATATCACGAACTCCCCATTCTCATGGTCACTGCAGCCAAGGCTGCCCTCAGATTTCAAACCACAGCTCATTCTTCCTCATTTGTAAACAAGGGGTTCAGGTGACAATCTTTCCTTTTCAGCTTCTTGATCAACTTTGTCAGGAAATTGTCATCAATGCAATCATAGACAGCTTGTGCATCGATATGTAGTCGTTTTAGCAAAGGTGGTCACAATTCTCTGTGAAGATTAGAACCAGTCAGTGTGAGATTTCTTTCTGTTGTCCCCCAACCTGACTTTCCTGAAGAGCCTGTATTCATTCACTGTAATTCTTCAGTGACGTCACGCATGAGCATTTTTAGTTATTAAGCTTCTAAATTAAAAACATTCTCTCACTTATATGCCTTAAGCCTGATAAATTTTTAACAACTTTTTACTGGATTCTGGTCAGGTGAAAGAGTATAAAAAAATTAATTTTTCTGAAACTAACTGCAAATAATGGGAGAAAAAAAGATGACAGTGTCCTGGTTTGAAAGACAGGTGTCTGTCGAGGAAGGTGGGAAACCCTCCTGGGATAGAGAAGATGACCCCCCTCCCTCCTCCGAATTACTGTACCCTTGAAATTATGGGGCCCTCAGGCAAAGATGTGGTAAAAAGAATAACAGTTCTAGTTCCTTTACTAGGAATATATATCTATATATATATAACAAGACAGACAAACGGCAGCAATAAGAGAACAGACAAATCCAGTCACAGTCCCTTCTCTGTCGTTGGGCAGTTCTCTGTTGGGGAAGAGAGGCTGTGGTGACTCCCCCACGGCTGCAGGGGGCGCTGTGGCACGAGCGTGGCGACCTCTCCACNCACAGTGTATCCACGCTCTGGAGTGAGCGGGCGGAGACGTCGCAGTGTAGCGGTGTTCCCGGAGCAGAACTGGCACTTGCTGCAGACACGACTGTTCTCTCTGAATGCCGAGCCCAGAAGAGAGTGAGCTCGGCCTCCGCCCCCTCCTGCCAATGCCTCAAAAAGTCCCCCTTCATCTCACATGATGATGATCTGCAGCCTCTGGGGAAACAACCCCCTTGCCAACATTTCCAGCTCTTGTTTCTTTAATTGGGGAAATTGTCCTGGCATCTGGGTTGGGCGAGCAATCCCTTTTGTCCTTAAGTATCACCCATTCTGGGTGATCAGCACGGAATGTGGGTGGACAGACAACTTTCTTTGTTCTTAAGTACCTCTCATTAGTTCCCGGCCGGCCCCTCCCCACCTACACAGCCTCCCTTCTACATGGGGGAAAGAAAAAAAATTTCATTTGTCAAAACTTAATAGCCAATTACGTAGAATTCTATCACTCTTGAGGGGTTTTTTTGTTCACTTGGAAGTATCTCACCCCACCAGAGGACTCCGTTCAGTAATCTCAATGTCCATACAAAAGTGGTAGACATAGACCTATAGACCTGATACATTTGCACCTCATTGAAGAATCAACAATATATATTCCTTGTTTCTGTTTTCTCAACACACATAACAGGTGAATATTCAAACTTTAGAAATGAAACACAAGAGAGTAGTCTATAGTTATGTGTCTTAGATTTCTAATCTATACTGCTGAAAGTATTTTTCTTTTCTACTTGTGACTATGAACTTCTTAGTACCACGGTGTAAGATCATATTTCCCATGGGTAATAATAATAATAATAGTAATAGTAATAATAATAATAATAATAATAATAATAATAATAATAATAATATAACTTCTCACTCAACAACCAAACGTTTCTAATTCTTTTGACAGAGCAACATTCAGTCAAATTATTAGAAGCCCTGAAGAAAAAGACAAAATATACAGCACCACCATTTGAAACATAGAGGGAAAAATGTAATCAGACCTACACTTCACCTAAAATAAAAAAAATTTATCTTTAGTAGCAAGCATGATAATATTATTTATGATATTCAAACAAGCAATTAACTTGACTCATGATAATTATATTCAATATACAAATAGATTTTTGTGCAGTCTGTTATGAGTCACTGCCATGCAAAATGTCAAGCCTAAGAAAATTTTCTAGTAGATTAGAGAAACAGCAAATACTGCAGTTTTCAAATACCATCGTGAAAGTTTTACATGCTCTGAATTTAAAAAATAAAATCTTATCTGAAGAATTGAAATCTATTTTGTAAAAATAACAAGATAATAAAACAACTGCTAAGAGTAGACTTTTTATAATAAAGTAAGATTTATTTTAAACTGCTAAATTAATTTCAAAGAATACGGTTAATTTTCTGAATGTACTGGAGTACATACAATATTTGACAAGGAGAATCCAATTAAAATGAAATATCATTTGAATACTATTTTAATCTTACTTATCTCAATTGGGTAAGTATTAACACATCCTTTAATTTACATTTCATCCACTGATTTCATATGCAGTTTCTCACAATGAATAATGACATAGAGTAAGAGAATATAGCTTTGCTGCATTCTTGCCTTGCCTTGTCGTATTCACAATAAACATAAACTCTTTATATACTTTTTTTTTTTTTGCATAGACTGAGAACAGATTTAAAATATCTACTACAGTATATTTCACAACAGTTTCTTCTCAACAATTCAAAAACTCATTTACTTGTTCCTTTCCTGTTAAAAATCAGTAATATTTTTCTATTGCTCCCTCTAATGCTGCAGTGTCTAGTGTAGATCAAGTACCTTCTCAGAATTTTAAGGAGTTATGACAAGCTTTATTAGTTTTATGTTGATTCATATTTTTCATTGGAGATAACTATAGCTAGAAAAATTATTAGAAAATTCATTAGTTGATTTCAGTGAGAAAAATGATAGAGTCAGGACTGGTGTTTTAAATGTAAATATTTAAATAAATATGTTTTGGAATACGCATGACTTTTTTGATTAGCAGTGAAAGTTCATAGGCTATTTATTTACTTGATAGTACATAGTGTCAGGATCTGTCTTGTCCTGATCCAATTTTAGTTTCTTTAGCTGTTCACATTCCACCCCAAAGAATTCTGTTGTCTGCTTTCTTCTAGTTACCTAAGCCCCACTTAGTTCAACTCAAGTAAGACCAGCACTGGTGAATTTAGAGCATTGCAAGGGTGAGCATAACACAAGGGGAGTGAGTTAGATGCTGGGAAGTTTATGTTTAACAATTTTGATGGTATTAGTAGTGGCACTTCTCTCTTAAAACAAGAAAAAATCGGATACGACTACAAATAACATTGTAACTAAATACTCACCCAACACTTTTTTTTCCACCACAGAGATGAACAAAAGGGTTTTTGGTTTTTTTGGTTCTTCATACGATTATCAAGTCAGCCATGAGTTCTCAGCCCCAGCACCAGGTAAAAAATCCCAAGCTACATTCAGTGAGCAGAAACTACTGTACTATTCCATGAAGCTAACCTCACCTACGATAACATAATTTATAATTAATGAGGTAATTATATACTTCATCATAATCGTGTTAGATACCTTCATGTTAATGTCATTACATTTTTAAAAATATGAGAAAAGGCTGAAAATTTCTCAGGGAGTAAATTTTAACACTTGTGGAATACTATATTTTTTTTTGCAGCAGCAGCAGAATAGAGAAATGGTGGTTATCTTAAAATCTTGTTGAAAACTCAGAAAGGCCATTGCTAATATTAAAGTACATTCTACAGGTATAATATATTCATAAACCAGCTACTGAGGAACAGTGTTAAGTATAGATATTTTAATCTTATTTAAAATTTTAAGCAGGTATTACAGGAAAAAAAAAGAGTATTTCAAAGAGATTAATACATAAAATAAGAAATGCATCAAGTAATCTGTGAAAAGAGATATACCTTCAAGAATCTAATACTCTTCAAAATTTCAGAGCAGTAGGAAAATGAACATGTAAACAGAAGGGACAACTAACAGGGTGTAGTGGTGACACAGCCCCCTCGTGGGCTGTGGCAAGCCGATGCCCATCAAGTGCTCGCCCTCCAATGGACAGACGAGGGCGGATCCGAGGGCGGCACTGACATCTAAACCGCATCCCCCTGCCTAGAAAGTTCTNGCTAGGGGGCCAGCAATATCCAAGCCTCACTCTCGCTGGGGAGAGAGCTGCTTGCTCTCCGGCAAGGGCGGGTGGAAGGTGGCGCTGGGCACTCCTCAGTGAGGATCTTCTCTCTGAAATCACCTAACCTAAAGCAGTGCCGCAACAGGGTGCATTTAAATAAACACAGCTGAAGATAGCTTTATTCCATTTACAATGGAAAACAAAAACTTCCAGTCTCCAAAGAAAGACAGTGAAGCAGTAGGAGGGGAAAAAAAAAGGAAAATATCTAGGTAAAACTTATGAATTATGAGAAAAACACATGTTGGAGGTGCAACTTTAAGGAGTTATTTTGAAGGGTTATTTGTGGAGTCAGGCATTCAATAACCTTCCTCTGAGTCTGGGTGACGTTCCCAGGATGTAACTATGCTACTGAGTTTTCATAATGAAAGATTAGAAACATTTATTTGCTTCCAGTGACAGTTCACCACTCAGTACAGTCATTCTTCGGTTTACCAAATTCTCTCTGCACACTGCCTATTCCAGACATTTGATAAAGAATTAGAATTCTGGGACGAAAACCAATACAAAATATACAACACACTTTCTAGCAATGAAATTTCTATGTTATTTGCTGTATTAACAAAGTCTAGCATGAAACTCATATGACCTTGTTTGATGTCAGTTTTTTGGAAAGGGGTTAATGAATGAATTGTAATGCAAGTAATGAGAACGAATTAATTTATATTATACTAATAATATAAATACTTATGTATACTTATACTAACTCAAAGGATAAAGAAAAATGGTTCTGGGTATTTCTAGTGTGATATTTAGGGATGGAAGTTTTGGCAGTCAAAACTGTCAAAAAAACAGTCAAAACTTTGTCAAAAAAAGCCAGTGACAACAAATACTTGCAATATGTTATTTAATTCTTAGACAAAAAGAGCTTCCTACCTACTCTATTTTCATTACATTTTTATTGGTTCCTAATATCCAAGTGTCCTTCCATTAGGTTAGTGAGTTAACTTTCCTTAAAATGATATTAATTAGGCTAAGGTCTAAGGGAAACATTCCATTTAATTTGAAAGGAAATGGTTTTACAAAGTTAAGAGAGTTAGTTGTGCTGGTTCTGGCTGGGATAAAGTTAACTTTGTTCATAGTAATTAGTATGGGAATATTATTTGGATTTGTGCCAGAAACTGCTGATAACTCTGAGATGCTTTCACTATTGCTGAGCAGTGCTAACACAGATTCAAGCCCTCCTCTGCCTCTTAGTCCACTCCACCAGTTAGGAGGCCTGGTGTGCACAAGAACCTGGGAGGGGACACAGCTGCAACAGCTGATCCAAACTGACCAAAGGGATATTCCAGATCATGGGGTGTCATGCTCAGCATATAAAGCTGAGGGAAGAAGCAGGAAGGGGGAGCAACATTCAGCGTGATGGTATTTGTTTTCCGAAGTCACCATTATGTGTGATGGAGCTCTGCTTATTCGGAGATGGCTGAACACCTCCCTGCAACTGGGAAGTGCTAAGTAAATTCCTTGTGCTGCTTTGCTTGTGCATGCAGCTTTTTCTTTTTTGCTATTAAACTGCCTTTATCTCAACCCACAAGTTTTCTCACTTTTACCTTTTTGCTTCACTTCCCCATCCCACTGGGTGAGAGTGAGTGAGCAGCTGGGTGGGACAGCCTGGGTTAAACTGCGACATTGGGTGACACCGACATTTTGCACCATGCACTTAAAAGTGGACTTCGATTTTTCTTTACCTTTAATACGTGTAAGGTGACAGTGCTTTAAAATGTACCAGAGCACAACAGTCTTACCAAGTCTCTGAAAGTAGAGATAGAGATAGAGATTCTTCTTATGTCTCCAAATGGTTAACTGTTTCTCTGACACGCTGGTCCAGGTCTGATTTGATCCCATGAGCTCTCTGAGGGCATGATGGTGTTTTTGTTTTTATTACTAATCTGTAAGAATAAATAATATGTAACAAGAAATTTGTTCTTGATTGCAGTTTTTTTTCTTTTATTTTACCTTACTCTATTATTATTCACTAAGACAAAAACCCCCACTGAAGTAAGTATAAAAGAGCCATTCACATCTTTTGGAACTCATATTTTCTCTATATCCAGTTTAGAAATAAAAAAAGTTTACAGAATTTTAGAAAGGCTGGAATCAGAAACGATTAAGAAATAGAAATCAAACTTTTTGCTTTATTCTTCACTCTTACAGTGTGCATATCTTCACTACAATTGGATAAAATACAGGACTAGAAAAGTTAGATCTATAAAGACACAACTTTCTAATATTGTGCTTATAGGCACACCAGATAGGTTTATTAATTACAGAATTTAATTATAGTATCCATCTTTCATTTTATTTCTTGAGCTTTAAGTGACATTATATGAGCTCATCCATCATGTCATTCTTGCTCATCCTCCTTCCTGTGTTTTGTATATGAGATGAAATATCACTTTTAAAAAAAAGGAAATTAAAAAATCTTTAGACATATTTTATGCACAAATAGAAAAACTGTTAGAAAACTATCTGGTGAGCAATTTCCAACTAAGACAGGGATAAACATCAGGAAAGAGTACAAGATAAACAAGAAAATGATAATGATTCTTACTATTGATCTAGGGAGTCATTTATGCAAGGCAAAACTTTATGAATAATGATGATAACTGAAAAAGTTTAGGTGCAGAAGTTGCAGAATCTCCACAAAATGTAGTGATATGAATTTGTAAATACTAAGATAATATCATCACATTATTCAAAGGTTAGATAGAAAACTTTTGATATATTTTTTGACCTGAAATATAATTTAAAAGTCATCAAAGTAATAGCTGAAGAACACATAGTGACTGTTGTGTAGAAGCTAAAATTGGATAAGAGAAATTCCAAAAGCTTTAGAATATTTTCTATAAAATCATTACTGTCTAAATAGTGAAACTTTTTAAATTCTACTTTGAATCATTCCCATGCCTATAGAAGCTTACATTCATAGGGGTGACAGTAAATAATTTGAATTTTATCCTTCAATTTAGTGGTTTACTGAAGACAGATAGATTGTAGGAAATTAATTCCTGGAGGTATTAAAAACAAGATCCTAAGCATCTTGATAAAAATCTCAAAGTTGATGCTGCATTGACTGGAGAATTGGAACAGATGACCTGCTGAGTGCCTTCCAACATTAATTTTTTTATGAGTCTATGCTAACTGACACAACTATTTGTATAATTTAATAAAAATACAAAGAATATGTTTAAGAGATTAAGAATCTCCAAATACATATATTTCCATTGGGCTTTAATTCAATTTAGGGCTCTATTTAGAGAATAATTTATGACAGTGGAAAGACTTTCAGCATTTCTGCACAGCTCTATATACAGCAGTGTTTTTTAGACTGCAGCATTAACACCAAACACGATGGCACAGTATTGCACAAAGCAGCAATGTTAGTTCATGTCCCAAAAACTTGCTTATGATGTGCTATGCCCAGAAAAACTGATCTGCGCCGCTTTGCTGTATCTATCCTGTTTCTGGCTGTGGAGTCTTTTCAGGTCACAACTAGTTCAGTGCATGGCACTGCTTCACAAAGTGTAGACATACCTTCTATAGGTCATCTTGGCCTTTTTTGCTCAGGAAATAAGACAACCTTACCCAGATTTGAATTCTTAATGAATAGAACAATACAGAGAACATTACAATTGATAGTATTATTATAG
The DNA here is from genome assembly GCA_013397565.1 of Ptilonorhynchus violaceus. NCBI lineage: Eukaryota > Metazoa > Chordata > Aves > Passeriformes > Ptilonorhynchidae > Ptilonorhynchus > Ptilonorhynchus violaceus. The sequence continues at coordinate 1,232,167 of VZRJ01005582.1, forward strand.
TAAAAAGGATGATTGAAAGTTTTGCCATTGACTTTACCAGAATTATGCTTCAATAGAAATTAAATTAATAATGAAGAAGAGGGTATGTGAAGGACAAGGAAATGGAACTCCTCTACAAAGAAGTCTCTAATTTTCTTTAAATTATTTTAAAATTATATTTTATCTAGATTATATTTTGGCCTGACAGTATCTCCACTCCACTCCACTACCTCTTTATGTATGTATAGAACCATGTGCAGGACTAGATCCATGTCCTAGTTTTGGCCAGGACAGGGTTAATTTTTTTCAGTAGCTGGTAGGGGGGCATGGCCAGACCCTAATGTTATTCAATAATGTTATAACCAGCCCCTGAAGGCAAGGGTAACTCAGGTTCTTGTTAATAGGTCCTTTGGGGTGGATTAGAGCGAAACTACATTGAATGATCGATGTTTTTAAATATACATCTGTATGTGTAGGGTTTATTTTAGAACAATTTGGTTGCAATGGAAAGCATGTACATAGCTGTTTTGGCTATTATCTATAGTAATACAGCAATATAAAAGCATAAAAAGAGCACTTAAGAAAATGTATAAGGAAAAGAAAAAAAGAGAAAGAGAGGATAAGAATAGAAAGATATCACCTCCTGTGATCCAGCAACAAGACTTGATTGTTGCAATTTCGATGTCTGTTGGTCAAAGTGATGGTCACAGTCTTGATCTGTTGGGGGTGGGTGAAGCCCACAAAACACAAAGTTCAACAGGTTAACATAAGCTTAGGTTTACATGGGAATGCTCAGGTATCTCCCCTGGGGGGTGGGAGTTTTACACTGTTGCAACACTGTGGCACTGTTGCAACACAGGCTCTGTTCCAACCCTGTGGCTTCTATGCAGTCCTCTGGTGGAAGGCTCCAGAAATGAGTCTGGGGGCAGCTGAGGGATCTTTGATGGTTTATGACGCCTTCTAGAACATGACAGCTGCCTCTCACATCAGCATAGTTGAGCCAGTTATGCCTCATCAGAAGGGATTAAAACCCTGAGGCCTACCTGTGAATGTCACATGTGAATGTTACCCTCCCAGGGGTGGGGATTTTTACAACTGAGCCCATTGTGTAAGGGAGGACATTGAAAAAAGAACTATCCTGCCTCTGCAGGGTCTGCTTCTTAGTGGCCTTCTGCCTTATCTGCCTCAAAACCCAGAGCCTTCAGTGGTGGGTGCTTACTCTCTCTTTCTTATGTGGATCAGAGGTTTCACCATCACACCCACTGAAATACTCCTCCTTCCCGTCATCTCAGAGCTGGACATATCAGAGCATTCTGCCACCTCTGTAAATGGCTGATTGTTTTGTCGTTAACCATTAACATTTCATTCTCTCAAAGATACCACCTCACATCACTTGCTGGGGCAGGAGTAAGGAAGGCCATTTAGAGAGCAAAAGGGCGATACTCTTCATTGTACTACACAAAAATACGGGAACCAAAGCACAAGATTGATTGAGACACTTAAATGCTCTTAAAGAAGAGTTAACCCAGAAAAGGGGCAAATAGGGGTACCTCAATGGGATTATATGAAATAAGGAATGATATATTGAAAAAAGGTCAAAAAAACAGGAGATATATAGAAATAGATGATATAGATAGATATATATACACACTTTTGGCTTCAGACATTAATACAAACTATAAATTCTCATTTAATTGTGTTTAATGTTCTCAGTGGTTTATGAGACACAGTGCCTTTTCAGAAAAGCTTATTGTTTTCTTTTATACTTAGTAAGATTCCTTTGAAGCATGTCGCGCTGACCGCTTGGCCGCCTGGAGGCCTGGCAGGCGACTTGTGTCGGTGTCCCAGTCGGGGGAACCGCTCCGTGCAAGCTTGGATGGTGCAAGCTCCTTCAAGAGCTTTCTGCCCTCAGCTCTGGAGGGAGCAGGCCACAGTCACAGGTGTTGCTAAGCAACAGGCAGAGGCGAAGGAGGAGAGAAGGACCTCTCTGGTGCAACACAGTCCGGTTTATTAGCCGAAGGGAGAAGCAACCAAAAGAAGGCAAGGAGAGGGGTTACAGGCAGCTTTTAAACTGGGGAAATTCAGGGGTGGATCCAAGGGATAAACCAATAGGGAAAAGATGAGGGATGACAAGTAACCAATAACAAGTAACAGAGGGAGGAACTATTTCAAACCAACCAACGGGGAACACAGAAACAGAGAGGTTTCTAGAAGGGAGGCAGAGATGTCTGCAGGAGTGACACCCAAGGGGCAGTGCTCTCAATCCTCGAGACCGCCCTCAGGGTCACTGTCATGGGCGGGGAAATCCACCCACTTGATGTCATTCACACTGCGAGTGGGCTGAGCCACCGCAACAGAAGTATTCCAGAAATTCAAACATAACATTTTCTCTAGAATAGATTTATTTCTAGGAAAAACAGATTGGAACATAATTATGTAAAATTTTAAGTTATATTTGGTCTCGTATGAAAGCCAGATGCAGTTTTCCTTTCAAGTATTAATAAATTGCATTTTAAAAGTTATTTAGAATTATGAATTTTTGGCTTTGAATTTGAACCTCCATACTGATTTTAGTATCTATTTTATCATATATATTTTACTACAGGATCTTGACTTTTCATTTTACTGTTATGTTTGTCTAGCTGTGACCAAAAAACACTTTAAGAAAAAATCTCATCTGAAAATTGATAATGATTACCAAATTTTTAATTCGCCTTCTCTTACACAAACAAAAATTGAATCCTTTAACATCTCAGCCACACAACAGAATTTTTTAATGCTGTTTTGATATTTTCTGGTGGTCTCACATTAGAGATTTCACATTTTCCCTCTATTTACCAAACTCTTCTATTGGACTGTATTTGTAACAATGCAGTGTAATAATATAAGACATACTTTCTCCTATAAGCTTCTTTAAAGCTCTGGAATGCGGATACAAAACACCTCCGATAATTAAAATATATATCTGACCTGGAGTTCCCAGAATCATTTCTATTTTGAAATGCTTAGTTTTAAATTAAAACTTTATGTACAAAATTTTGAATTGAATAAAAAAAAAGTAAAAAAGTGATGAATGAAAGGAGAAGCAGTTGAAATTTTTCACTGTATTACTAGAAAAGACTCTCTAATCCCCATTCACCATTAATGTTTTTTTCTAGTTGCAAAGTAATAATCTTGCTGGTTTTAAAAATTAAGTAATAAACTCTGAAAATTAGATAAAGGGTCTTGGTCTTTCTATTGTTCATCCTTCTTAATTGTTAACATGATAACAACTTTCAAATTTCTTCAAGCAAAAAAATACACTCAAGAATTTTTTTTCCCCTCTCATTTGGTATTGCAAGTACTTGGAGTTTATCCTTAGACTCAAAAGGGTAACATAGTACAGTATATTTTCCTAAACCCTATAGTGTAGTATATTGCCCTATACCCAGTAATACATTCCCTCTAGCTGTACTGTTCAATATCTGATTTTTGACAAACAGGATGCAGAGCTTGTTTATATCAAAAGTAGTAGACCATATGTATGCTTTAGTTTTATTCAAGTAGCAATACAAGTTAATATTGTTCACTTAAATTTATATCATGTTCATTGTAGAACTACATAAGACATTTATTACAAAATCTTTGTTTGATCACTGCTATATTGTGGACAATTATATTTTTCTTTGATTACATAATTCTTATGGTGACATTTAAAGCAAAAACTCAATAATTGGAAAGGATACAATATCATCTAAAAATCTTACACTGCATTTCTTTCCTTTTCTTCAATACATGCACAATAGTTTTTCATTATACTAGGACTGCGTGTAAATTACTTTCATAGCATAAAATATGTCAAGACAGCACAAGATAAAACTTCAGCATTTGAAGTCATATCACAATGGTTCAGCATAATTTACACTCTTTTTTGGAGAACTGTCTCCATAGTACTTTCCATGACCCCAACACCTGAAACGAAGTAATCCGAAGATACCTTTCTAAGAAGGTTTATGCCTTGGATAGGTTTTAGTAAGTAAGTCAGTCCTGTGTGCATATCTACAACCTGGTTTGTTTGGGTCTGCTCTCTGCCAATGTGTCAATGGGCCAATGGGTGGGAAGTAACTTGTATCCATTCTATCAAATTTTCTTCTCTCAGACTGCATCCATATTGTCAGCCTGAAATGGCAGCCTGCAGGCTACACCTGAACATCATTTGTTATAAACACTCACTAGCATCAGCAGCTGGTCTAACAAACTAACATCTTAGGGAAATGCATTGTAGAAAACTCTCAATTTCCTATTCTTCGGAGATCACCATGCAAAAACAATTTACAAGCTCATCAAATCTCTTCTCTGAACCTCTGTCACTGGCAAAAACAACCCTGTGGGGCTATGGGGAAACTTACTATCTGAGAAATGTCATAATGTACTGCAGAATTTAGATGACTCAGAAAGTTTAAAGTTGTTTGGTATTTCCTTAAACTCCTGACACAAGTAGAGAAGCAAATAAACAAAATCATGCCTGTCTTTCTGCTATTAAAAAAATGTGAAAGAAATAACCACCTCTTTCAAAACTTTTCTGAAACGCTTGGTGATGATTCTGGTACTTGGTTAGAACACTGGTCTAAGTACTTTTCAAAATGACTGGTATGTACACGGTGCCAGATATGATTTTGAATAGAATGAATAAAAGATGATCTTAAAGAATTTTAATCAAAGTCTGATGGAGTCAATGGCAGGCACATATGCATTCCTAATTAATGTATTGCATGATTTATTTCACTTACATAAACTATGAATCACCTTGTGTTGCCTTAAATGTTCAGTTTCCATTTGATTTTATGTTTGTGTAATACATTTCTCAAAATATATTACATTTTCCTCAAAATAGAAATAAAGAATCAGACTATAAGGAAGCAGTGACAAAAAGAAACCCCATTCTTTCCCAATCTACACTTGTGGAACTGAAAGCATTTTTGAGAATTCCATTTCCATTTGTCTCATTTTTTATTAATTCAGAAAACAATATCTCTTGGATTTGTTGCATACTTTTAGAATTACAGTCTAACTTATTTAGTGCCATCTCCAGTTATGGTTCACTTACAGAACTGAGGGATAGAGAAACAAAAATATTACTGCTGTCACACAGCAAAACACAAGAATAATGTAAAATATAAAGAAAATGTCATTTAAATGCAAGGTTTTGAAAGGAAAAAGGGTGATTGATGGCAGTTCTAAACTCTACAAGTCAGGCAAACAGTTGGGAATTCGCCAGTAGTTCTGCAATTAATTAGCATACAAATATCAGTATTTCCCTGTGTGGAACATGTGGTATAGATTGATGCATACATTTTGTAAGTCACAACAAAATAACTCAAAGTCTTCTTTATATTTGGTCCTGGGCTGTCTGTGCATTTAACACAATGCAAATTTCTAATTAGATGCACTAACTACAAATTTTTGAAATAATAATAATCCAACATATATTGGATAGAGCTATTTTCCACATTATATTATTAGTATCTTTATTTTTTTATGTATTAAAATGGACTGAAGATGCTGAAAACCTAATAGGATTAACTCTCCTGTAAGTATTTACATATATTAATGAGGTTATCATGTTGCCATGTATATATGTTAAAACTACTCAAAATAACATACCATTTACAGAGCAGAAATGTTATTTTGAACAGCTTTCGTTCTGTGCAGCACTGCTGATTAATGCTAATGTTTACATGTAGATATGAACTTTCCACTATGACTTGTATTCTTAGTAATAATAAGAGATTGTTTCTGGGTTTTAATTAGTCCTTAGTGTTTGGGTTGGTTTTTGTTTTGTTTTGGTTTTTTTTTAAGGTTTAAAACCAAAACATAACAAAAAAACACACACAAAAAAACACCACAGAAAAAAAAATCACTCAATAAACATCCCTCCCCCCAAAAAAAAGGTGGTTGGCTTTTTTAAAAAGAGTGCATCTGAAGTTTAAAGATATATCAATTTGTTGTAGTTTAATGAAGGGTATTATGTTTAATTGTATGAGTTAGAGAACATATATTGCGTCAGACCAAAGCTGGATCTTGTTCAGTATCTTGCTTTCAAGAGTAGGTGCATACAAAGGCATGGAGAACAGTAGACAAAAGCAATTCCTCAAGATACATCTCCTAATTTCCTTTTTACCTTCAGCTATACTCAAAACTTCGGGGACCTGAACCCAAGTAGACTGTAACTATTCTTGATACTCTTTTCATCGAAACATAGAATCATTGAAGTTGGAACAGACCTTGCACAGCTTTACACAGGACAACTACTTTCTGTGAGCTACCACCTTCTGGTTTGGACCTGACTCCTTGCTCCAGCACTGGAAGACAAATAAAACAATCCACTCCTTAGTTCTCCAGGGCACTTACGTAAACACATTTCACGCTTGACCAGCCATCTCTCTTCTGAAATGAAGACCACTTGCTTAAGCAGTCATTCCTTCCATAGAAACAATTTCACTTAGACTGGAGAAAGGAAGTGATTCCTGACCAGCACCACTTCTTGCTGCCACAGCACCAAGGGACTGACAGCCACAAGGGACTTCAAAGGAGTCCTGGAACATGTGCGGTGTGGAGTGAGGTATTGGGAGGTGGCCAGGGATAGCTGGGCCTGTCAATGCCTTCAGGGCACTGACACTTTCAAAAGCTCTACTGCACAATGGCCTTAGTTCTAGAAATCTCTGCAAATATGGAAAAGTTTTGAAATCCACAAGATGACACAGTAGTCAGAAAGAGAGAATGCTATGAAATGCTGAACATGTGTGAGGAACCAGTTCCATTTTGATTTGTCTCAACATTGGATTGTGAGAGGTATGTGGGGGAGGGGCTGTGCTTCACGCAGGAGACAACCGTGGTGAAAGGTCTCCACCAATGGACTGTGATGGAACGTTGGACTGGGACAATGGCCACCTGCCAGCAAGCAGCCCCTGGGAGGAGCCAAGGGATATAAAAGCAACTGCGTCACAAGCTTGGCCTCTCTCCCTTTTCTGTCCCTTTTGCCTTTTGAGTCCTTTGCCCTCCTGCTGGATGCTGCTGGACGCTTGGCCGGACACCTGCTGACCCCTGAGCCTCGTGCTCAAGTCTGTGTCCTGCCCTGCCACCTCCCTCGCCCGCTCCAGCCTTCGCCTGTCCTGCCTCTCCGCGTTCCTGCCTGACACCCTGCCTGCCTCGCCCCCGCCTGCCTCGTCCCTGCCTGCTTCGCCTGCTTCCAACGCTGCTTCGCCGGTCCAGCCCTCTGCCGCGATCCCGCCACGACCCTGTCCAGGGTGCTGCCCCTCCTGCCCGAGCGTCCACTCCTGTCGTGTCCGGCCGCCCGTCGCCGTGGGAGCTGCGCCTTGGCAGCCACGCCCTGCCAGAGCTGCGCAGGCTCCCCCGGCGGGGACAGCGCACAGCACCTGCCGGCTGGACCTCAGCTGCACAGCCCGAAGGCTCTGGTGGTAAGGCCCGCTTTTCCTGCCTGTCTCCTCTCTCTCTCTCTCTCCCCACCCCCCATTGTTTTCACATTTCTTTCCTCGTTTTCTGTCCTTTCTGTTACTCTCTAGTACACACTTTTTGTTTTGAATAAACGGTTCTCGGTTATAATATTTGTCTCGGTTGACTTAATTTTGTCCTGGACCATCCATCTTAAAAGAACTCCCCGCAGTTTCCATAGTGGAACGTGACAATGTGACAGTCTGAATGTCATGACTTGGGATCTTTCTCATATACTGAATTCCACCGAAATATTGATTAGCAAACAGCCATGACCTTAGAGAGTATGGTCATCAAATAGTTAATTAAGACATCATGTCTTCATGATTTTTTTCTGCCATGCATTTGTGGAGTTCAACAAAGATACTGTTTAATGGTGATAATTACACTGACTGTAACATTGCTAGAAGCTAGAATAAACAGACTTTTCAAAGATTTAAAAAGATATAATGAGAGATCTTAATTAAATACTCCTACAGTTTTCTCAGATCTACTGTAAATACCTTCTGGGTTTTTAGAAACAGTGATAACTTGTTTTTCTTTCTATTTAACAAGTTTTCATTTGTGCTATGCATCTTTCTCTAATTTGCTCAAGTTAAGGTCAACTGTGTTGACCTTTATGTCTTTTATCTAAGACTTCTCAAGAAGGATGAATAATTTAATTTTTAATCTTCTGCTTTACAGTATAAATACTGTATTTTGCTAATGAAGCATAATAAAGCGCTGTGAGTTGCACAGCAATTCAATATACTTGGTGTTTATCTTGTTCTGATCGGTTTATTCTATCTCAGTAAACTCTAGAGAAAAGGGGAAATTTCCTTTTCCTTGAATACAACTGATCATCTTTACATTTGTGTGTGTGCGTGTCCATGTTTGGGAAGAGATATCTGAATTGCCAGAGAGACAAAACTGGAAATGAAAGAGGTTGCCATGTAGCTTTGAAGACCCTCAAAAGAACAGGAGTCTGTCTACAAGCAGACAATAGACCAAAGACAAACCTCGGAGGTAACATAAGAAACTTTTCTACAAACCAAGAAAGGGAATTCTTTGAAGTTTATTCGGCCCAGGAAGCTACTGAAAATAGTTAGACTGGAAGAAGCAACAGAAAAAAAAAAACTGCAAAGTCACAGCAATGACACAGTGGGAAAATGAAAGTTTCATATTTAATGACTTCAATCAAAGAGTTATCCCTATCCTCTCATGTTTTTTTAATATCACCTGTGTTCTCAGGAAATTTTGACTGTAGGGTTTGAAACTATTTTGGGTCTTTTCTGTTCTCAGTTCAAGAAGGAGGGACGTATGAATGTTTGTAAGTATATGTGCCTGAGAAAGAAGAGGGAGGGAGGGAGGGAGGGAGGGCGGGACAGAGAGAGAGAGAGAGGAAGGGAGGGAGAGAGGGGGAGAGAGTGATTCTAGAAAATATTATAGAAGTATGAATAAAATATAGTCAGCTCAAATTATCTGTAGTGTGTTATTCTTGTTAGTTACATAGTCTACAGCTACTTTTAAAATCAATGTGGATGAAAAGGAGTTGATGTGTAGAGAAAAAATCTTGATATGGAAGATATAATCATCACCCTGTATATCACACCTCTCAAGGTGTTTTATTTCAGAGTAACTTCAGTTTGGTCATATGGACGGAATGCACATTTTCAGCTGAAGATCATTCAGTGCGCTCCTGCAGGACATTTTCCATTTCTCCAAAATCAACCCAGTTCTTAGGCAAAGACAGTGCTCTAAAATGAACTGAAATAGTTTTAATAGGGACTGACAATAAGCAGATTGCTTCAAAAGCTTCCTCTGGTCCAGACTAAAACTTTGATTCAGTTATGCTCATAGTCGATGGTTCCTATTCAGGATTTAGGTTTTAATTTTTTGCACATTTCACTTCTGCACAAATCTGAAAGCTCTGTGGGTAAACTTTGTCCCTCTGAGTCCATTTGATCATCAGCTGAGGACCTGTGTTATTATTTGCATGCCATATAAAGTGCTTTGGGATTGATGCATTAATGGCATCATCAAGATCTAATGATAGTTGCAAGTGAGAGCATATTTCTGCAACTGCATCTGCATATTATGCAACATTTATATACTCCTACTCATACTGTGATTATTCCCATAGATTTCCCATTGTTGTCTCAAAAGTTCAAAATTTATTTTTATATATATATTTTAAGTACTTTCAGGCATGTAATCCTTCTAGTTGACAATTTGCATTCCCTTGGTTTGGCTAGGATGGAGGTAATTTTCTTCATAGCAGCTTGTATGGTGATGAAAACAATATTGGTAACACAATTGTTCTAGCATTGCTAAGCAATACTTGCACAGCATCAAGGCTGCCTTTCTTTCTCAGCCTGCTCTACCCTGAGCAAATAGAATAGGGACAGGCAAAAATTTGGGAGGGGACACAGACAGGAGAGCTGACCCCAAAGGATCAAAGGGATATCCCATACTGTATGGCACCATGCTCAGCAATAAGATTAGGGAATAATTTTTCCAAAAGAGTCCTACCTGTCTGAGCATTGGTCTGTTTTTAGGAGGTGGTTGTTACGCAGCGCGGCCTGGAAAAGAGGGGTGGGATGCACCAACACAGTGGTGAGTCATTGCGTTTGTATCACTTGCTTGTTTATGTGGGGTTGTGAAGTGTGGTGGGCATTTTTTTTGCTTGTCCTTTGTTTGTTTGGTTGGTTGGTCGGTTGGTTTGATTTGGTTTTTTCCCTTCAATCTTTAAATTGAGTTTGTCTTGACTCACAAGTTTTTGGTACTTTTGGTCTTCTGAATCTTTCCTCCATCCCACTGTGGAGGAACAGCAAGCAACTGGTGGATGCTTAGTTGCTGGCTGGGGTAAGTCCACTAGACCTCAAAATTCTCAGTTTAAAAAGTTCCAGTACAGCCAACACTGAGGGAAATAAGTTAATGAAATGCTATTGATATAAAACAAACAAGGCCATAGGTAACATTAGCCACTTCTTGGGAAAGAAATATTTTGCAGAACTGAAGGCAGATGTTTACTGAGGGAAGGAGTTCTTACAATTTTTTTTGTATTAACAACAAAAGAATATAACTGGGATGTTGACTCATAAGATATTTATTCCATTAATATGAAATGACTTGTCATTTATATACCTGAAAAGACATTGAATGCAAAGCTGATGTTTATTTTGGACTGCAAGCCCTGAGTTTTGTCCATCTATATCATAAAGTGCAGGAACAAGTAGAGGCTGATCCAAAAGTTTGTTGATGAGAAAATTGTGCAGGACTTAGAAAGCAATGAAGTTCACCATAGTTCTCAGCCTTCAGTCCCTAACAGGACTAGGGAACATTTTACCAAGATCTGGAACACTCTGTACAATTCACATAGAGATAGGAGTTTTAGAACACAAAAAAATGGCATGTGTGTATTTTCTAATGTAGATAATAAAATGCATTTGGGATTTTCCCCTCATTAAGTTCAAGGTTTAGAAATTTAAATTCATTAATTTATTCATTTCTACCTATAATATAGTGAACTAATCGTGCCTTTGTTCACTTTAAGAAATTATGCACGTAGCTCTTATAAATGGGAACTGACGCCATTTTTCTTTGCTACTGCAGACTTTCAGATAGACTTTTTTCCCCCAGATTAAAAGGGAACATTACAAATCTTTATATCATTAACCATTATCAGGGTTATTTGGTCTGTCAGGAGTCCTCCTCTCTGCAGAGCAGCTTAACAAAGGTTTTTCAATGAATGTGCACAAAATACAGTTTGAGGTCTAAGAGGCTCAGTTTCTATGAAAACTGCTGTTAGGATGGAAAAGAGATTACAAATAGAATTTCACAGATTTAGAATTTTTATAAATCTACCTTCAGCATTATTTTCTATTCATTGTGATTGCTGAGATTGAATTTATTCTTACTACATCATCCTATTTCAAAATTTTTTGTTTATTAGAAATGTAGATTTCAACATATTATTTCTCTAATTTTGAAAAGTAATAGCATTCTCTATAACCTAATGACGTGGTAATTCTGGGTTTGTAGAATCTAAGGAAGTTGTTCTGAAACCATGTAATAGGTAATTAAGAAAATTAGAATAACTATGTGTGCATTGTTCAGCATTTCCTGGATTGGATTAGATTTCATCAAATGAAATGCTAATAATGAAAACAAAGAATAAGTGATAATACATATGTTTACATAAGGTTTAAGCAACAGCTGGTATATTCAGAGAAATATTGAAAAATTTAACTGACTGGTTTCTCACAGGATGATATGGTTTGATCTGCAGGAGGGAAATGAAAAATTCTCATTAAAGAGTGTTTAAAACAGAATTACATATAGTATTAACTTTTGATTTTAGCATGAACAAACATTAAAAAAACTTTTTCAGGGATTTTCTTTTCTACTAGTTATAAAATAAATCTTATGTTGTCAAATATTGTGTATACTTTTGAAGTAAACTGCTGTAGAGATATAGCTCTCTTTTTCCAGGCACATTGTTAATTTTTATTTGTTTTGTTTGCTTTTTCCCCATACATTAATATTCAATGGAGTGAAAAAAACTGCAAAATTTGAATTACTTTTTTCCTTCAGTGTGAAGTTTAACAATGACAAGTGTCGTGGGTTGTAATTGGATGAAACTTTGGATCAATGAGCAGTTGTATTCACCTCGTGAAATTAGCATATTTGGGAAGAAGAAGAAGGAAGTGACGCAGGGTATCCTCCACCTTAGGCAGCTCTGAATGAGAGGGACAGGGGCTGTAGCTTCTCCGGGGGGCTTTGGCCCCCTGGGGCCTCACTTGCCTGGCCCTGCCACCTCCCTGAGGGGTGGCAGGAGTAGACATGCACATTGGACTGTGGCAGCACCACATCAGCGATCCCGAGACCCTGGAGGAACCCCCACTGGTTTTTTTTGGAGGCGTGGGTATATTTCAAACTGAGATCTAATTATGCTGCAGGAAAAGACTGCATTGGAGACTGCATGCCGAGAGAGAGAGACAATGAGGACTTTCTAAGGTCAAGATTCTTCAGGCATATACCATGAGATACTAACTTTTCTTCTGAGTAGAGGAGAGAGAGGGAGAGGGAGAGAGAGAGAGAGGACACGAGTGCACGGAGAAAAGATAACATGGTGGGACCACACTGCCAAGAAACCTATTATGGCAACCCCAGAGTCAGAGGAGAGAAAGATACATCAAATATATAGCTGGCACTTTTATCTTCTGTAAGCCTTGGTGAGCTTTAAATACAATTTAAGTAATCTCCGATAAGCCATGGAACATATTTGAGGGGATGGAGAGTTTGTTTCCCACAGTGAAGGAGGAGTAGCTCGTTAGAAGTGCGAAGATTGAAGATACTGAGATATTTGTGGATATTGATGAGAAGGACTGGATCCAGACTGGAAATAACTCATCTTATCCTTAAAAAAACACCCCATAGACTGTNTTCTTTCTATTCTTAGTAGTGCTGGTAAAATAAACTATTTAATCATTTCTCAAGCTTGCAGTCTTGTTTTCTGCCGTCCTTCTTCCTCTGAAGAGTATCATCATGGGGATCTGGGGCCTGCCCTCAGGTTAACCCTTGACAACAAGTGAAATTCCTACCTCTAGGACAAAATAAGCCAAATAAGCCAAAGAGCCAGTACGGGCTAGGGTCTGTGTGGCTGAGGAGCAGTCATGATTAAAGGGACTCAGAGGTCCTGGTGGAAAACAAGCTGAACACAAGTCAACAGTGCACTGCTGCAGCAACAAAGGCAAATCAGATCCTGGGCTGCATCCACAGGAGCATTTCTAGTGGAGATAGAGGCATTAGAACAAGGAGGTTGGAAGTAGGTGATCTTGAAGGTGTCTTCCAGCCCAAGCCATTCTATCATTATCATCCTACTCTATTCAGTGCTTGTCAGGCCACACCTGAAGTACTATGTTCAGTAATGATCCCACAAAAGAAGAAAGGTGTGTAAGGCCCAGGAAGATGATCAAAGTGCTGGAAAAGCTGCCGTGTGAGGAAAGACTGAAGAAGCTAGGTGTTTTCTCCCTAGAGAAGAGAAGATTCAGGAGGACCTTCATCAAAATATTCTAGTAAAGGTGGTGATAGAGGGGATGGAGGCTCTCTACATGAGTTGCATGACTCAGTTGTTCATTCAAGTGTACAGATGACAGAATCCTATGTCCAAACTGATGTCCTTCCCCATAAACAGATTTTTTTTCCTTTTATATACATCTACTTCAAATTGATCAAATTATCAAGAATTATCTTCCTGTTTTTTCACTCGTCTGCTAAAATTTATCTTGTGTTTATCATTGTTATGTGTGTCTCAAATTTAGTGCTATTTTGAATCTTTGCAATCAAATATACATGCTGGTACGTTATATAGAGAGTGACTAAGTCTTGAACCCCTATGACACCAGATGAGATGAAAACCAATCTGCTGAAATAAAATATTGATTTATAAGTGTAGTGTGTTCAACATAATTTTTTTCCAAACTAATTTGTTTTGTTTTGTTTGTGCAATCTTTGTCTTTTCTCTTGATTCGAATTTAACAGGTTTCTCAGTGTGATAAAAGTCTAGTCTTAGATGAGATTGTAAAAAACTTTAAACCTCTTGCTTACACCAAACCCCAGGGAGGATTTGTGTGAGGGTCCTTTCAAATCTTCAGGACTCTTCAGCAACTTAATCTATGGTGTTCAAGAACTTATAACTTTTTTTTTTAATGAGTAACTCATTTTGATTTTGTCTCTTCAAAAATAAACTAAAAATTATTGGAAGATCCTTCATAGGGAAAATTAAGAAAATCTGAGCTAAGGATGATACTTCAGAAATTCCTGTTAATGACTATTAATTATATGACGGTTTTAACTTTCTGTAGGAAAATATTTTCCAGCATACTTACTTACCCTCAACAATCTTATTTCATTACTTTTGGCAGTTTCCCTCCACTCAAAAGTGAATCTGTATTCATACTATTTCTTCTATTAAGCTTTTGTAAACCTCAACTTCATGCCCACTGATCCTTTTTTACTCCATGGAAATGAATTACTTTCCCTCAGTATGCAGATCAACTCATCAATTGAAAGTCTGACATCATCTTTTTAATCTTCTGTTTCTGAACTTTATACTTTCTTCTCTGCGCTTCAAAGGAAAGAAAAAAATGGTGAAAAATATTCCCAATAAATTACAATGAGTACCTCTGAAGTGAAACCAGACTATCAAGTAAAAACCACATTCTGTTCTCAGGGAAATGAATATGAATTTGATAATTGCCTTCAGTGAAAGCAGAATTCTACTCTGCTTTCTTTAGAAAATTACATACATGCATACATACAATAAAAAATGTTAAATATAAGTTTTCTTTTGGTCCATCATAGCTGCTGGTTTTGAGCGTGAGTATTTGATACTACTTACCATAGGGAATGATGCAGAAATGAGGGCAGCATTAACTATTTCAACAGTGAATAGATGTCTTGTAAGCATAAGGATAATAAAAGTACATAGTTTTATTGGTAAAAACTGTCTCTTTTAACTGTGTCTTTTCGTGAATGTCTCTTTCCAATCCAGCCAGACTCAGTACTTCCAGCTGGAACACAAAACTGGTAAAAGTAAATTTCTATTGAAGTGGAAATGTCTCTTATTTTCTTTTCTTGAAGTGAGCTAACAAAAGATTGAAACTTTTCCAGTCTCTAAATGTATGCATTTAGGGGACTGCAATTAAAGGGACTTGAACATTGTAATCATATCAAAAGAAAACACACACTATTAGGTATTATACTTTAAGCAAAATGTTTGAATAGAAGCCTACATTTTGCTCACTTTTCAATCCTCATTTTTCTTTTTCTCCTGTCACACAGATCCCAGTGACTTATTGGGTTGACAAATCCCTCCAAAATCTCCCTGGATCCCTGCAGGACCTGGCTGTGAGTCTGTTGCAAGCCAACCCTGTATACATTCATCTGCCACTCTCTGTTCCTGCTATAGACTCCTTTCTATGTCACTGAGTGTTTCTTCACCCTGCGATTCAAAAGCTTCTTTAAGCTTATCAGTGAAGGTATATAAAGTACCTTTTTCTCTTTTGAGGGATGCTTCTAATCTGATGTGTACTACCCAAGAAAAGGTGACCCCCTACTGCCTACCTTCACCCTTCTTGGGGTAAACCCATTAGAAGAACTGGAATAAACAGGTTTAATAGCTTTACCATCCGTCACACTGTGTATCAATTCTTGCTCTCAGAAGTGGGCATTAAGCTGCACTGAGCTGTGGTGCAATTACACTCTAATGAAACAGCTAATTTGATTTGCATTTCTGGAACAATTCATTTACAGCTAGTTCAGTTTGCAGTGTAGACATGTGCAAAGTACAGAAACACTTCTGGGGGTTCCAGCTGGAAGCTTTATAGTATCCAAAAGGGTAACTATGTGCCCCACTTTTAACTCAGCCTCCACAGAATAATAAAAAAGGACAAACGTGTTAGCAGAACTTCACTGTGAACAGTTCTTGTTTTAGGCACCCCT
>VZRJ01005582.1:1248144-1429377 GCA_013397565.1 Ptilonorhynchus violaceus
TACTGTTTCATTGAAAATCTTCTTCCAGGTAGGAGTTTAAGAGAGAGTCCCCCTACCTGTTTTTGGAGAAAAGAATATTCTACACTGATACGCTTTCAACATCAGAAAACCTAACCATGAAATGCACCTGTCTTAGTTTACTGAGAGACATTATTCATGTGTCACTACTTTAGCTTATCCCAGAGCTATTCACAAACTGCATAATGGAAATATTAAAAGTCAGAGTTAACACAAATTAAATTATTCTTAATTTTCATATGTGAACCACTGGTTCATATTTTCCTACACTACAGTAATGCTACAATTATTTTGTATGAGGCCCAGGCTAGTAATTATGGGGTTGGATCAAATTAGTACGACCTTACAGGGGACAGATTTAAATGACAGATTTAGTTTTTTACAGGTCTTTCTAAGTTATTATATTAGATGAATATTCCATCTGAGATATGAAAACACCTTAGAAAAGCAAAAGCAATTTGTCAAAATTATATACAGTGTGAAGTGAAGCAATTAAGAATTTTCTTTTTGAAATTCTTCATCTTTGTGGGTTTTGTCAGTTTAGTGGTAAAAATATAATTTTATATTGTCTTAAATGTTCTTGTGTACCCCTCTGTTAAATGCACAGATATAGTTTTGGTGAGCAGACACCTGAGAGCAACTCATTGTTCCTTAGTTGTAGTAATATATTCTTCAGTGAGTTGCTCATGTTTCTCCATTATTCCTGTGTATAATTGAAGTAAATATTGGTTAGAGAATTCCAAGAAAATGTCTGTAAAGGAATAGCACAACTATTTGATCTGTATGTTTACCTATAGAAAAAAATGCAATCAGCTTAAGAGGTGGGTATTTTGATACTATAATCTCAGAAGCATATGCTGATAAAAAACTATATTTCTCTTACTGAAGTAAATAACAAAATATTTCCCACTTTACTAAAGAAGCAAAAGATTCACAGAGATCCTTGGTGTGGCTAATATTGTACTAAGACTGTTGACATTTTTCATAAACAGAGATGTCACTTCATTACAAAATCTCATTGTCTAAATTTCACATTTATGAAGGTGTTTTTTCTAGTGGGAATATTTTTATGGAGTTCACTCCAGGTATTCCTTAATCATGGAGATAGTTCAGACAGACTTGCAGACGTGCAACAGGTGTACTGTCTTGGGCCAAGCTGTAGAGGTTGAAAACAGAGCAGAAGATAGATGCTCCCAGATCGTCCTATTTGTACTTTCTGCTTGCAGTTTTATCTCCTTTCTTGACCATCACTGTCACCACATTCACTCTCCTTTCAAAAAAAACCCCATCAACGCCCAATTACTTCTTTGCTTTAGGTCTAGGCTCACTCTCTCACACCCTTATTTGTAGTTGCCTTAGTAATTTTACCTGCTTAGAGCTTCCCTCTTATGAGACATACTGCATATTATACTTTTCAAGTCTCCTCCTCCGCCACCTCTTTTTTTTTTTTTTTGGTGGCAACAATTCACTATTCACCAACCACACAGATTCTCTCATCACAGTTTTGTCCACAATGAGACGTATAATTTTGCAATATTTTAAACTGAATTTTTGGTGATAAATCTAATGTAAGGGAAACATTCGAATGCTATGAAGGCTTGCTTAAACAAGCATGATCCTTTGGTTTATAATCTTAAGTTCAGACAAGAGAGGCAAAAATCTAGATATATGGTTTTAGAAACCTAAGGGGAAAAAATTGACTGTTAGAAACTGTAAAATTCTGGTGTTCTTCTCTCATTCTACAGTTTTATCAAATGTACTAGTTTCTTTTTACATACCACGAATCACTAAAAGCTTATAGCTATCAGTACCCATAAGAAGTTTTTTCCTAAAACATTTATCAAAAAGTAAGTCAAGATTATGTAAACCAAAATATTGATTTCCCAAGGATGAAACTTTTTATTACTTATCAAAAGAAAAACAGAATTTTATAGTTTATCTGTCTCCTTGCTAAGCTGGAGGGATTCCAACTGACATTATGCACCAAGAAAGAAGTCTAGTTGACAAGAACCTCACTGTATGGTTTGTATACAAGATGCAAATGCAGTTTTTGGGGATTTTGTTAGTTACTTTTTATTTGGTTCTTCAAAATATTCCAAAATATAGTCTGGAAAATTATCATCTTAGTAACAGTGGCAAGTCTGGAGCTGACTTAACAACGAGGGAGACTAATCTTCCAAGAGAGCATTAATAGGGGTGATTTTATGAGTCAGTTTTACATAGAACACCTTTGCTGTCTTTCTCCCCTAAACACAAAGGTCTGGAGCATGGGAATACATGAATATGGTGAAATATGGCCTGGTTTGCTCCTTCATTCAGTTTCCTCCACTATTTGCATTTTAATTCGGCCTGTCATTTAACAGTTCAGGTTTCTCCTCTGAATCAGTAAATATTCAGCAAACACTCCTGAGACTTCTGGGTTGGACTGTATTTCTCCAAAGGTCCCTTCTAACCTCAGTTATTCTGTGGTTCTGTGCAGTATTAGCTAGTATATCAAAATATTGATAGATTTTTCTTATAGTGGCAATGAGCATATTTTTCTTTTTATATTTGATGGAAAGACTACATTTCTTTAGAGGGAAATTAGAGAACCATAAATGCAGGATTGCATCTTACACCCTATAGAAAGAATGAATCATACTTGATTGACATTTAATGGAGTCCCATTCTGTGATACCTATCTGATATCAGCCATAACAAAATCAAGATCCTAGATCAGCTGGACCATTTCTGTAATTTGTCAGCTCCTATGCTACCAAGAGCACCATTTACTGCAACTTTAGCTCAGTTTTGGCATAAAGTTTCTGTTTTCTATTAGATGTATTTATGGGGTTTGTTTTTTCTTTTCTTAAAACTGTAACAGCATTTTGAAATTTGGTTTTTTTTCTGCATTTTTTTATTCAAGTTTTTTAATGTAATCTTTCAGTTAATGACATTTTTGTATTTAAATTCGGCATATGCTCTGAAAATCGTTCATAAAACTGCCTTGGCCTCAAGTGTCACTCCCAGGGAATATGCAAGATTTTCCTGTGAAAGAGCCCTTTAGAAGGAGTTAAAGTACTGACTTGCCCTATTTTTGTCTTAAAAACAAATTCTTTTGTTGAATAGTTTGGGTAACTGATGCAAATGATGTTTCTGAGTGATTGTACCCAGCCAAATAAAGACAGTAACCTCTTATTTAATCTTAGGGTCAGTCTAGGAAACCAATCTCTTTTAAGGAAGACTGCTAGAAATATGAAAAGTCTTAACAGATTAGATTCAATTAGATCTAAATATCAGAAATACAGAAAAATAACACAAACCCATTGAATTAGCAAAACAAATAGGACTGCATGATATTCAGAAGCAGGACTGTGAAATTAGTTAATGTAGATTCCTGCTTCTGTTAAGTATTTCTGTCAAGTGGTTATAGAGTTGTAGTTGTGGATCTGTAGCACAATCTTACTGTAGTGACCATGTGCAACGTATTAGAAACTTTGGCATCTTGAGAATCCTTCTTTGTGTACTACAGGGCTCAATCAAGGGGAGAGAGCAAGCTAGGAGTTGTTCTGTGGCAGCTATTAAATAAGCATGTCGAGCTGGAAAAAAAACTTTTCACATATCACTCCTGTGAAGAACCACCTGGCTACAGAAGAATAAAGATTAACTCAAGATCTGGTGCAATGTGCTGTGATAGATAGCACAAGTCTTGACACTGGCAGTTACAAATGACCGACATTTTGCATTACAGTTTTATTTCCAATGACTCCTCTGTTTTGTTGCGGTCTTTTTGTTTTGTGGTGGTTTTTTTTTTCCTTTTTTATTTCACAGGTATGCAAGTATTCTACTCCTTCTACACTGGATATTTTCAAAGGTCTTAGTTTTCTTGTAGAGGTTAATCTGAAACCATTCAGTTTTTCCCCAGAGACATTAAGGGAACACTTACTGTTATGCTTTTTTTGTCCCTTTTTTTTTTTAAAGCTTTACTACATTTTTTGAAAGACTTTTTTTGCTTCAAGAGCACACATATGACATTTGGCTTATACTTTGCCAGTAAAACAAGGAAATGTATTTGCTGTTTCATTAAAAAAAAGAAAAAGAAAATCATTTGTTCAAGTAAGCTTCAATTTCTAATTCACACTCACTCACTAGAGATTAATTAAAGTTTGGCATCAAATTATCTGAAAATTTATTCTTCACTGTTCATATTCAGCCAAGGCCATATGATTTATTTTCCCTGTAATTGTTACTCCATAAAGAAGATGTATATGATTTCCAGAACCCAAGCAACTGGGTATTTCCTAACTGTTGTGTTTTCACATTACAGAACAAATTCCTCTAAGTTAGTATGACTGTATATTTTTTTTCTGTGGGGTTCTTCAATTTATTATTTTAATGCAAGTTGTCTGAAGGAAATTCCCGAAAGTACTGGGAACTGAAGTGAGAGTGCACCTACCCTGCGTTATCCTGATGTTATATGCATCTGTACCATGCAGACAGCTGTCAAGGAGCATCTAAAGAGATCAGATGGTGTACAGTCAGGTTCTGTGAGTGAAGTACCATTTATACTGTTTCACACATAGCTTGCTGAGAGTATATTCCTTACTGTTGTTTTCTAGTTTGTTGATTGCTGAGATAAACAATGTCCCCTCACAAGTTATCAGAGTATTTTTAATTTAAATTGTGGTTCATATGATATTTTCTTTACAGAAAAAAATGGAATGAAATGGAAAATACTAACATATATACAAGTTGCCTTACTGCTACTGATGTGACAATGCTACAATATAATAGTTCAGATGTTCATTATTCTAAAGAGCTAAAAATAACCTGCTTATTAATGTGTCATTGCTCTTTGCTTTACACGATGCTATTTTTCCTTGTAATAAATTAATCTTAAAACAATTAGAATCATACTATATAAAAAAATTGCTCGCAAACCTCATATATATGTTGTCATTTTGGAGTATTAGAATAGATAGATGTAATCGCTAATAATGCAGTTTTGATTTTAGAAGTCTATTCGCATTTACTGTATCATTATTACTTTACAATCTTTAAATTAAAATGCATTTTATGTTATCTTCTACTAATTTGCATTTAAAATCAGATAACATGCTATGCATATTTAACAGAGGAACATAATTAACCTTTATATGCTCAATATCTTCTTCAGCATTCCAAGCTAAGCATGTTCAAGATATATAATATCATGCAATTATGAAATAATTAAATAGCTTTTTTTTATTATACATTGGTTACAACAGAGGCCTATGTGATTTATCAATAAATCCAGAATAAGTTTATTCCTAAGTGACAATTCTCAGGCTTACTACACTTTGAAATAACAGATATTAAAAGAGATTAACTTAACAGAAAAACACCTGTTCAGCCTATTAATAAAAATAGATAATCTACAAACAATATAAAAGAATATTGTGGATTCTAAATTTAAATCATCCTTTATAAATTTGCTATTTAAACAGCAGAAAGATAGTTAGAGGGAGTATATACAACACTACTATTTGTGAATGTTGTAAAGAATAATATAGCCAGCAGTATATACAATATCGTATTAAACATACAATTATTTTAGCAAAAGTATTTCATGGCTGTGCTGTACATTGATGCAGTAGCAGGTGGGTGGGGGCTTTTGGGGGGTATCTAGAATATTAATATGATTTATACAAATATAGTACATTCTCATGGGATTTGATTAAAAATTTCTCTGATCATCCAGAATTTATAGATATTTAAAAGATATCTGTTGATTTTTCTTTCATCAACTTTTAAACAAGAAATCATTAATGTTTACAGGGTAAAGAGGATACAGTATTTGCTCTTGGAAGGAAACGACCTTTTAGTCTCACTATATTTCAGCCACCTCTGGTTGTCACAATGTCCGACTTCCTAGGAATCTGAGCCCTTCCTGCTGATCACTGCCTGTGGCTCCTGTAACAGCAACATCTATGTGCATAAGGCACACATTGGACACTGATAGTGCCAACATTTCTCTGTTTATGCAAAATTCAGTTTTGCTTTATTCAGAAAGAAAAACTTTTCCTGTTGTGGTGTGTTGTTGTTGTTGTTGTTAGTTTTTTTTCCTGCAGGAAAGGCAGAGTAATTGGAAAAAGGAAACATAATCTATACGAGCTAGAAATGAGATCTGAAGAACCAAGCTTATTGCAGCTGCTGTCAGCAAGGAGGGAATAGGACTCTGCTGCCATTGAGCGAGGGTGCTACTGTCCTCTCAAAGGGCAGACACGTGTTACACACAGACACCTTTGGCTTGATGGCAGTGGGAATCAATGAGAAAAACTTAAAATGAAGTGAAGGTGTTCCTGCAATAGCAATGAGAGAAGCAGCAAACCTAATATATAAGGCTTGTTTATATGACAGAGACCCACTCAAAGACTGGGGGGGGGGGGTAAAATGTTATTCCAGTTGCATAGTTATATTTTCTTATGAGATATAACATGGAGACTTCTGTAATGATAACTGAAAAAGACTGACATTTTTAATGGGTTTGTTTTTCTTTTTTTTTCCCAACAGCTGCAGAAAGGATTATGTAAAGGATGAACAAAGAGATTTTGATTTACCCAAGATTGGAAAAAGTGACTGTTAAATCCAGCGTCATGTGGAATTGACTATGTCCTCAGACAAAATCCAATCAACAGCAATCAATCCTTTCAATTGTGTAATAAAGTCTTGAGAAGATGAAGCTTTGCCACCGAAATGTGACATTGTTTTTCATTCAATAATGAAGCAATTATTGCCACAGTAAACCAATGTCAAACAGCAGTGAGTAAGGACAGTCTTTCATTTATCATTATCTATTAGTTCATTTTGCTGAAGTACTTGAAACACTGGACAAAAGTATACAGAAATAATAAAAAATAAAATATTACGATGGATTCCCTTTGGCAATGAGAAAAATATTTGCTTAACTTATATCCTTGTTTGCATATTCTTGTTTCATGCATAATGAAATAGTTACTGAATTACCTGTCTTCTATTTTTTTAAAGGCTGCTCTGAAAAGCAGATACCACACTGGAAGGAATCCAAAAAAGTAAAAAACTCTTGAAATTCTGTAGCAATGGATATAATTTATCTGTGAGGCCATTATCCTTCCATCTTCCCCTTTTAATCCTTTCTGCCTCTTAGCTGTTAATGAAATAACCTCACAATATTCAGTATTCGTTACCATTGTCTCCATTTGCATGTGTTTTTGTTTATTCCTTTGTATAGTGGCTTTGAAAACTTCAGTAAATGAGTAAACTTTCTTCTCTCCCATACTTCTCATGAGCTTCTTTCTCTAAAGTATGATGCCTGCTGATGTATTATATATTCACCACAGTTACAGGACTTTAACCAAAAGTCTACTGAATCACCTAGTAAAAACACCACAGTGGAAACCTTGAAGCAGACTAAAACCTAAATCAACATTCCTTCTCTTATGGCATTTTGGTAAGAAATCAAATCAGAGAGATCTTATATAAAAAGGAATTTTTTAAAAAATTACATTTTTAAATATAAATCCAGAACCAGAAATTATCTCAGGTAACATACTAATTAATGATAGGGAGGAAGACTTCTTATTTAGCATTTGTAATGTTTGTTGTTACGGAGGAAATTAATAAGAGAACATTTTTGTAAATAAGTTAATGCTTCCTTGTTTTATTAAAATATATACTCTAGTATATTAATATATTATATATTGTATAAAAATATATGAAATAACATAATATGTAAATTAAATATATAGTTTCTAAGACAATACTGACTGAAAATGGACCTACAGCTTTATAAAGTCAGATTGTAAATAACACTGTGAAAGAATCTGAGACAAAACTTCCAAGCAACTAAAATTTCAATACTAACAAAGTTTACTATGAAGAATTTGAGACATTTCAGACAGCATTTAATTGGTGAATGTGAAACATCAAATGAGAAGAAAATGAAGAAAATAAGAACTATGACTGACTTCTAGTGACAGAAATCAGAAAGAAACTTTGAGAAAATAATCCGTTAAGAAGGAAATTAAATGGAGAACACTGTACTTATATATCCTTCTTGCCTCATCAATCTCTTTAGTTATCATTTTATGACCAAACCAAATGACATTTTAAGTTCTTATGTCTAATATGATCCTCTGTGATAAATAGTTGAAAGTGGCAAAGAACTATGATTTACTCCACTTGTTATCCACTGTGTAAAAGGGGATGCAAATATACAGTGATTATGATTAAATGATGATGTAAAATCTATTAAGAAAGAGGGAGGGTTTAGGTTATATTTTATTTTTATATTTATTGGCTAAACAATTATTGGTACCTACTTAATTTTTTTTTTAAATTAAAAAAAAAGGGAAAAAATAAACAGGATGTCTCTTTGTTCCTGACAGGCTTTAGTTAATCCATTGCCCCCAAAGCAGATAATTAAAGGATTTTAGATGTGTTGCTGGTGAATTCAATTTGACACATTAGTGTTTATAATCCCTGTGACCTCAATTATTGAGTACGAATGATGGCAAACACTACTAATCCAAATGTCTGGTGTCTTAATTTCTTTATAAAATCCAATACTTAGTTAACTAGCTGTGAATGAAGGTTATATGAATCACACAAAAACCCCAACCTTCATCTTTCAAAAAAAAAAAAAAAAAAGGCAATTGTATTGTCTGTGAAGGTCACTGCCATATGCATTGCCTATGATCTAAAATATATGGAAAAGAAGGTGCAAAAGGTTTTGTCCTTAATATTTATGTTAAAAAAAATGGAAATTGATAGAAGAATTTTATTTTATAGAGAAACAGCTTCCTTTCATATTCTGTTTTGAAATTTTCATCAAGTCTGTGCTAAAAGTTTCCATGTTACATTATTTGATAACTTTGAGGAAGTATGCAATGTAGTTGGAGTTGCTATCCAAAACTGAGAGTCACACTCTGAAGTAGTAAAAGTTCTGTATTCCAGTTAAAATAAATTCCTCATAGATTTCAAATTGCTTTCTTCAACTTAGAATTTTCAGACTTGAAAGTTACTGTTATAGAACAGGTCTACCACACCCAATTGATGGCCGGTCACTAGTGGGGTCCCCAAAGTCTCAGTACTGGGGCCAGGTCTGTTTAATATCTTTATCAATGGTTTGGATGAGAGGATCAAGTGCACCCTCAGTAAGTTGGCAGAGGACAGCAAATTGGGCAGGAGTGATTATCTGCTGGGAGGTAGGAAGATTCTGCAGAGGAATCTGAATAGGCTGGATTGGTGGGCTGAGGCCTGTGGTCAGAAGTTCAACAAGGTCAAGTACCGGGTCTGCACTTCAGTCACAACAACCCCATAAAGTCAAAAAATGATGTAGTGGAAAAGTATGTGGGACTGCTGCCCAACAGCTGCTGAACATGAGCCCAGGTGACCAAGAGACTCTTATTGTCCATCTGTGTGAAACAGTTCTGTTGTTTGAGATAAATGATGGAAAAAGTGGATCTATACCTGCTATGCCCAAAGCATCATCTTATCACACGTTCTAAGTTTCTGCAATTTGAAGTAAGACAGCTTAAGTTTCTACAATTTGAACATGTCTTTGTGTGTGATAGGCATCTACAATTATGCTTTCATATACGGTTCCATTGAAACACAAAGACTGAAACCATTTTCTAAATACTTCAATGAAGACAGATGTTTTCTTGAATTTTTTCGTCATCCTTCAGCTAATGCAATCAACACAAGTAAACAATTATAAAACAACATGATAAGAAATTAATGTTCCCATGAATATCATTGCACGGAGAAATCCATCTTTCACACTGCTTCAAATCACACTGCTTCAGCATTGCTATGCAGCACTAAAATTAAGGTTGTCTATTGCATTGGGCTAGCAAATTTCTAGCAAGGAAGAGGAATAAAAAAATCCCTCTAAATCAATGAGAAATTTTTGAAGTGATGTCAGTGATACCTAAATGAGATCTAAATACTATGTCTCCTCCACATTAAAAAGTAATAGTAATTATTTTACTATCACTTTAACAAAGTATAGGTTTCACTGTGATTATGTTTATTTCCTGTATTACGTCAACTTCTAAGCTGCATTATGAAAGACTGTTTTCCATGCTGTTAGAAACACTGAAAAATTAAGACTTTTTGCTTTTGCAAAGCTATTATTGTATTAGGGGTTTTGTTATTGTTGTTGCCATTTTTCTGTTGTGTATGTAACTTTTATTTTAGAATTTGTATATCCTATTTTTTGAATACTTCTAGAATCAGATTCCTTAGGCAGACAAAAATGATCTTTTCATCTTCCTGGCAAGACTAAGTAGATGTTGATCAAATGAGAGAAAGAATCAACACCACAAGCACTTTGGACTTCAATGAGTACACAGGAAAAAGCCTGCAGTAAATTCTCTGTGTAAGTTTTTTATTAAGGAGAAAGTAGGGTTGATTCCCAGCTGATATAGATCACCTGTGCAGCATAAAGCTGTCTATTGACCTTGACTAGCTACTGAAGATGGAACTGAGCTATAGGTTTGTGCTCCTTATACTTATTATGTGTATATAACACCTTTATACAAGACAAATTTCAGCAAAGAATTTATATTTGATAATATTTTTAGAATATTTGCATGGGTTTTTATAAATATTTTTAGGTGATAGAAACCTAAAGACTTCATAAAAAACAGTATCAAATAAAACATTGTCATTTACATCCTTCTGTCAACATATCTATTGTTACATAAAATGAAAATAATAACTGAATTTGATCACAGAATTTATATGTAACAGCACAGCATCTTCTAAGTAGAAGTATTACATCTCTGCATAAAGATATGCCATGGAAAGAAATAAGCCTTAGAAAGTGTTAGGAGAAAAGTGTTGAAATCATCCGGAAAACAGTGCTTAAAAATAATTTTCGGGTAGAAATGAAAAAGCAATTTGTAAGAAGTAAATGATGCTTCTAGACTTTTATCTCTTTTTGTTTGAGCAGCTGCACACTGAAAATAAGAAAGGTATATTGATTTTTTTTAATATAACTTAGGTTTTTGAAAACAATATTGAAGTTCGTAAATATATATGGTTTACAAATATTTGCATTCTATAATTGCTTCTACAAAGAACTGGAAAAGTTGGAATAGAGTAATTCATTTTTTTTTCTGCAAAGAGCAGCAGAATTTTAACTAGCTTCTTTTCGAACTGTTCAGCATCTGATATGTGATCTTCAATCAAATATCCACCCCGCACCTCAAAAAAGCTCATGTGAAATGATAAAAAATAAATAGTCACTATATTTAGATAATAGGAATTTCTCAAAGTATTATGTGTGGTGCAAGGTTCTGCATGCGTGCCATAATTGATTGTTAAGCAGGGTTTGCTTTCATCATATTTCAATGTTGGATTTTGAAGAGCAGTTTAAAGTTATTTTGATGGTATTTAATACAAGTTACATTGATTTGGGAAAGCTCAAAGTTGGGTCTTCTGTTTGGTAATACACAGGATCTGCTTGTGTGTAAAATGCATATTTACATGTTTAAATGGATATATAGCAAATTACTTAAAAATAGGTTCATTATACAAAAGGTGGTGTTATTCATTTGTCATGAACATCTCTCAAAATCATCATAAGTTTAAAATAGACTGCATAAAGTTGAGTAAGAAAAATGTATGCAAAAATTGGTTTTACAGCAGTTTCCATATTGATTTATGAAGACATTAATTTGCCATTTAAGTCTTAAATTTGACTATTAATAATTCTTGACATTCAAAAGATATTTTTATATTAAAAAAGTCTAGTTAATTTCTTAAAAAGATGACTTTGCACATTAGTGTATTTCTTTAAAGAGCAGTGCATTTTGAACAACTTTTATACAAAAAGAACTGTCATTAAATTGCCAAGTTATTATTAAAATACCAGTTTGTAGTAATTGAAAAACTGTCGCCATATATTTTGCTTAACATAGAACTGAGTAATTTATTCAAGTAAGAATCAAAATGTACTAATACTCATAAAGACACTGCATATTTTCCAGCTTTTAGTTGCTGAGTCATAAGCAAAATTACATATTTTCTTGGAAAGAGCTTTAAAAGAATTGCTTAATTTAAAGTTTATTTAATTCTTAGGTAAGGGCAAAGAGAAGTTCATTTCAGCTTAGAATGTGATCACAGAAAATAAGCAGAAGTAATCACATAATTTAACAATATGATGGTAAATATAACTGTACATTAAATGCTTTGGCATATTGTTGGCAGACAAAGAATAAATAAAAACACTTAGTAGTTTAGCAGCAGATATGTTCTTTACAGATATCTTTAGCAAAAGAAACATTAATCTACTTTAATACTTTTACATAGCATGATTTTCTGAGTCCTAAAATTGTTTCATTCTGACCCAAATGTATCTCCTAATTTCCCACTGAGAGAGGTAAAGAAGGCACACTCTATGTATGTCACAGAATAGAAGAGAATGAAAAAAAATACCTGAAAATAACAGTATACAACAGCAAAAGCAACAGATAAAGTTCCAACAGGAAAATGGACTGCTCTAACTCCGGAAGAGGGATGTAAGAAATGCTGGTTGACACCTGAGGCCCAAAATAACCCATCAGAAAGAAGATTGGAAAAATGAATGACAGGATAAGTAAGATTTAATGAAAGAAAAAAGGAGAAAACTATGTGAATAAATACAGGTATGCTGGTATACAATGACAGTGACAAAGAGCAGAGGTTTCGTGCTTGACAGATTGAACGTTTACATTGGGCTCTCAAGAACAAATTATGTAGTATGTATAAATGAAATAATTTTAAAGAGGTAGGATTTACATCCTGAGTGAAAATTAGTGGATTCTGAATAAAATTTCATTATTAAAGCAAAAAGAAAAAAAGAAGAAATAAAATTTTCAACTTCTGTAAGTTCTCTCAGTATCTTACCATAAATATTGAAGCAGCAGCTTTGAGACAATGTTGTTTACTGGAGGTTGTGCTAGAGAACAAACTCAGAGAGCAAATCAGAAGAATGATTTTAGCTTATATGTCAGACACAGAGTTCAGGAGCAGACAAAGTCAATAACAGAAAATTGGTAAAAGAGCACAGAAGTATACTGCTTAATGCTAAAATAACTGGTGAAAATGAAACCTTATTTCTAATTGGGAGAGCTGTGAAGCCTCCAGCATTCTGTTACATTTCAGTTCCATATTTGTCAGTTAAAGAAGGATTGGATGACATCTGTCATAAAGGCTGAATTTCTACTTTAGTCTAATAGGAAAGTGAGTTGCAAGAATGTCATCTCCTGCTCTTTAAGTACTATGTCATGAGTGGAGTTGACATGAGTTAACTAACCAGACTTCTTGCAAGCGTGTCTTCTGAATAGCAGTAGAGGACAGAGTTACGAAAATCTTTCACTAAAAGTTTTTAATGACAACTCTGATAATTTGAATGGAANTTTTCTTTTATTTCCATTTTATCAGAGCAAGATACCCCAGAATATTTTCAGAATAAGGGAAAAAGGAATATTTGAGACGTATCTTAAGCTTAATCTTATCGAATCTTATTTCTTAGGATGTTCAGAATACAAACATTTTTCTCCTTTTCTCTTTGAAATCACAAAGCAAAAACATAGAAGATTTACCAAAAGGCAAAGATTATATACTGCCACCCCCCAAACAGCAAAAAAATGCAGTGAGAAAATGCAAATTTTAGCAAAAGTTAAAACATAAACAAGCAGTTTTAACTTCTTAACATACAACAATTTGGATCATAAATTAAGAAAAGCAGTTTTGTGTGTTTAAGGGGCTCCTGTTTCATTACTGTCAATACACTCTTTTGATGTTTCTTCAATGTATTTAACTGACAGAGAATGCAGTTGCAGAGGGAAGGGGCAGGTGGAAATTGATGACTGTTTGAGATGAATTTATAAGCAGTGTCAGGGCCCTGAGGTCATTATCATCTTTACTGACCCTGTTCAGCTTCCCTTGGGCCTTTCCCCAACCTGTCCATAGCTCAGGACCCTACGTCAACTTCCTCAGCCATCAATCTCTGCCCCTATGATGCCACAGCAGGGCCAGCCTCCAGCTCCCCATTGCCCTGCCAATCCCACCCTAGCCTCTGCCCATCCCCATGGAGGTGCCCAGTGCCTGCAACTGGGGCTGCCCTGGTATCCCCAAGCTGCCCTGCTCAATGCTGGGATGTGGAACTAGTCCTGTTCCATGGTCTGCCATAAGAAACTGTGGGGAGACACTCCTCTGCTGCTAGCACCCCAAACCCCTGGGAGCAGCAGGTTGAAAAGTGACATAGATCAGGCTTAAGTCAGAGGAACTGGATATCCTAGAAAGTTACTAAAAAAAAAGATTTCAACATAGAAAGAAAGTAATGAAGACAGCAGGGAAATAAAATAATGTAATTTTGTGTAAAAATTAAAGCCTGGTAAAAAATTATGTGAATGATAAATGTCCCATGGTTGGGGAGAAATGAAAAGTCAAAACACTCGGACAAAAAGTTGTCAAAATGCATGACAAGTTAGAAACATACTTTTTTTGTATTATATCCTAGTAAAGGAACAAAAAATCTAGGCACTAATGTTATTTCTTTTTCTGTAATTACTTTTTCACAGAGACATGTGGAATCAAGTCATTACTCTATGAGTTTTGTTTTGTTGTTTTTTTTTTTTGTATTAGTTGTCAGGAAAGAGTTGAAACCCTTAATGTGGGGAAAAGCGGTTGACAAAGATTTCCTTCCTTCCTTCCTTCCTTCCTTCCTTCCTTCCATCCCGTTTGAAATATACGGCCATCATTTGATCATGGAAAGTATTACTATGAGCGGTGTAACATCAGAAAATTAAGTTCTGTGGCACAGCACTGATTAGTACAAAAAGTTAAATATAAAAGGGTGGTGTCAAAGAAGGATTTAAGAAGCACAACATTAATTCCTTGAGCTATTAATATATATATACACTCTTCAACACTGTGGCTCCTTTAAAATGTGAAACAGGTACTTGGTTCGGTACAAAATAGCATAGAAATTCTGTTATATTACCCAGTATTTCAGCATGCAAGCACTTCAGATTAAAATACAATACTTTGTTCATTTCTGAAACATCTCTGGTTTTGAGAAATGAAAGCTCTAGAGAATAATGACAGCAGGAACAGAGGGCTGTGAAGGTGAAAGAAGTGCCCAAACCTGTTTCAATAATTACAGATTTCCTTCTTTCTAGGGAAGGAAAAAAAAAAGTGAAACAAAGCTATTTCATCATGAAAGCTATTTTTTCCCACTTCTATAACCAGTGGACACCTAGCACTACTTTCTGTAATTTAAATAATCTTGTGTTGCCTTTTAAACTGCCAATGTCTATCCTTATACCTCTTAAGCTAAGCTTTACTTTAATACTGACAGCAAAAAAAGGATGGAAGATCCCTTTGTATGCTCAAAACCAAACTCTAATAATGACTTAAACAGCTACCAGTGTACCAGTCTTCACTGATTCCAGAAAAAAAGCTATAGGTCAAAACAGGATATTCAAAATGTATAGAAACATATAGAGTAAAAAAAAAAAACCAACCAAAACCAACCAACAAAAAAAATCAAAAACCAAAAAACCAAAATAGGCCCCCAACCCCAAAAAACCACAGTGATACAAAAGTCCTAGATATCTTTGAAGACTTGACTTTGAGATAAATTTTAATGTGAGACCAAATTTCACTTCAGTAATGGTATAGACCTGCTCACAGAAACTTCAAGGAAAGATGATAAGAATATTACAGACGTACAAAATACGACCTATGAGTAAAACTTGAAATTATTTGTGTTACAATCTACAGAACTGAAAAAATTTCAGAAGAATGTTTTGTTTTACTTGAGTAGGCAGCTCAGATCCACATTACCTCTTGCTCTCAGCTCTTGGCATGGGGAAAAGAATCAGAGGATTAAAACTGAGAAAACTAATGGACTGAGATCAAGGCAGTTTAACAGGTAAAGCAAAAGCTGTGCACATAAGCAAAGGAAAACAGGGAATTCATTCACCATGTCCTGTGGGTAGGCAGGTGTTCAGCCATCCCCAGGAAAGCAGGGCTCCATTACTCTTAAAGATTACTTGGTAAGACAAACACCATCACTATGAATATCCTACCCTTTCTCCTTCTTCCCCCAGCTTTATATGCTAAGCATGATGCCATATGGTCTGGAATATTCCTTTGGTCACTTGGGGTCACCTGTTCCAGCTGTGTCTCCTCACAACTTCTTGTTTACTCCCAGCCTCCTCACTGGTGGGGTGGAGAGAGAGGCAGAAAGACTTGCTGCTGTGTAAATACTACTCAGCAAGAATTAAAGCACCTGTGTGTCTACTAATCCTGTTTTCATCCCAGATCCAAAACATAGCACCATACAAACTACTATGAAGAATATTCACAGTATGTGGGCATCTGGATCAAATCTAGACAGTAGAGTAAGTAGAGACCAAGGAGCTATTAATCTCCTGAAAGGGACACTTACATTTACTGACTATATTTGCAATTATCTTCTATTTTTCAATGCATTTACCCACAAAAATGTCATTTGAGAGGTCTTAATAGTTTAGTAAACTGACCCAAACAGGGTTGGTGGATAAAATACACGACCAGTGGAGAATGTGTGGCTGCTGGAACACAAGTAGGAGATCCTAAGACACCTCAAATAGCACTAGACAAATTAGTCTATGTTGGGCAACTGAATAAAGTCTTGCATCTCCATTAGCTCTAATTACCCTCTAATTCATATTGGAACACTTACACATCTAAATTTCAAGATGAATCATTCCCAAGATTTTCAGGCATCTTCTTAAAAGCGTTTTTGCTGTGAAGATCAAGTGGAATTTTTTTACAAATGTATATAATATAAATATATTTGAAGTAATCAAAGAAATGCATGAACATTAAAAATGTTTTAATTCTGCATGCGGGCCAAAGCTGAGAGAAATCCTTACTTCCTTTTTATATATATTATTATTTCCCACTTTTCTGAGAAGTCTTAACATAAACTGATGTAATCTCAACTAGGAACTTGATGACATAAAACAAGAAAGGAGAAGTCTGACCTTGGCAAATGAGGATAAGTACATCTCAAGAAGTCTTAAATGAAGATTTGGAATAGCAGATCTGGAATTTTCTTGAATTGGCTCTACTTCTGTTTACTAAATTGGGACAGACCAGATGCAGCTGGCAAGTTAGAACTGAAGTAATTAGAGAGCCTCAAACCTCCTTTTTTTTCACCCCAGAAATGTGACAATATTAGAGGGACAAGGTATGAACAGACAATATCTCCTTTGTCTCTTGTTCCTCTATCTCCTAAAAGTTCACTTAGATTTATGATGCTGGTGTTATAAAAATGGCTTTCTGAGAGGAACAATTATGTATGTTTAGTTATGTTACGCTGAACAAATAGGATCATATACGTCAGTGAAAACAAAACAAGGCAAACCAAAACAATAGCATTGCTATTGATTGTATCATGAATACAACTTTTTAAGTAGAAAAAATGACACTTTTATTATATTTTGTTATTTACTTGGATGGACTGTATTAACCACAATCATAACAGCAAGAATATAACTTTCAGAGAGTAGAAGAAGGATCTCTACATAATTTGCTTTGAGGATTTTGTTTCAAAATTGTGCAACAACATTGTTTGTTCTCTTCCATGAATATGATGTTTGGAATAGATGATAAAATGTCCCCTTCAGGGTAAGCTGAAGAAGAAAGAACAGCATTTGATCAATGACCTACCTTTGAGCTCATTTCTTCACATCTGCCTATTAAGGTTTCTGGTAACCTCAGTATGATTCTTCAGAAATAGCTTATGAATCCAAAGAGAAAATAGAGGAGCTTGCATTTCTAGGAAACATTTCTTCTTTAGAAAGCATCAATGTTTGCCTCACTTTTCCAAGTATAGAGATGCAAATCCTTATATCTTCGGGCTAAGGTACATAGCTACTGATCTAATTGAGCCAGCGAGCTGTTTCAAATATCAGATTTTTGTATTTCAATTTATTTTAATTCTCTGAGGTAATGATTGATAATGATGTGTGTGGAATTATGTCATTTTTCTGATAGCAATGTTGAACCTCAAAAGGCATAAAAAGACCTACCAGTTGCATAAGGTTTACATCTTCCCTCTAACTTAAAGCATAAAAAATTTTAAGACTGTAAGTGGTATCTTGGCTGCATAGATATTTGTGGGAGCTTTGTGGCAATTTAAAATGACCCAGATTTTTGACCTAAATCTGTACCCAAAGACACATTAGTGGTTTCTTATGGAGCAAGACAGGAAATTTTACTATCAGGCAAACTGCTGTTTCAGATCTTTACCCTTTTAAAATTGATGCAATCTTGTAAAACTATGTTGCTATAAACTAGTAGTGGACTGCTGTTTGTATGAAATTAACTAGGAATCAGTTGAGATTTATCACTCTTATAAAAATATTTTATCATGGATTTTTTAGATATTTTTTCCCTTAGAATTGTAAAAACTTCATTGGAAAGACTGCAGTCCATGTAAAATGTCCAGGCCAAAAGCTATAATGGGCTTTTATGGTCACAAAGTACTCTAGTATGTGTATTAAGTATTGTTATTTTTACTATATCATTATAACAATACAGCAATAATAGTGTATTTTCATAATAGTGTTTATAATTGTTCCCTGGCACCATCATATGAACTTCAAAACACACGTACACTTTCATTTTCTTGTTTTCTTACCCTCCTTCAGATGTTTTGGAAGGGACAGAAGCTAATGCAGTAAAATTGAAACAGCACTGTAGAGACCACAAAGATTGATCATTCTGTGTCTCCCTCCTAGATTATTGAGGGAATTCATGAAATAAGGTGGGTGTAAAGCATGCTGAAAACACACTGCTCTGTGTTCCTCTCAAGAGATATGTAAAATACTTTTACACACTTAGCACAAGACAAGCATGGGGATTAAATACAGTTGGCTCAAATTGAAGTGAGACACAAATGAAATGGCACCAGCAGGATTTGAAAAATACACTGATAATATGGTGGGAGCATTAAATTTTTCTATTGTCAATATGCATCCTAAAATCCTCAACATAATGTCTTTTAGAGCCATTGCTGCTCTTGGACTAAGTTTTTTAACAGAGAAGAAAAATGCTGACTTTTTTTTTTTATTATTCCAACAGAAATCTTGACAGTACCAAGCAGATGACAGATCTACTTAGTTTCTACAACAAAATAAACTGATAAAAGAAGAACACTGCAACAATTTTTCTATAGTTTGCTATACAAAGTCTTACTGTTCACCCATAACAGCCTGTGGATTATTACTTCTTTGGCTTACTTTCCCTCATTGTGACCCATGGAGGAAAATCAATCAGGACCAGAGTGAGAGGCTTATGGATTGTAACCAGTAGAACTGAGCAACCAATAGCTGTTTATACGCATTTGCATTCTCTACAGTTGCATAGAGAAAATAAATAATGGTAGTGTTTGAACAAATTTAGCTGTATCTATATCACTGACACATTTCCCCACACACTCCAAATTTTATGATATAAAGAAACAGCATTTGCAATGTCTTTTCAAGGTTAAGGTGTTTACTTTGACCTGAATTATAAACAACTGTCATTTTATTGTCTCTAGATATGTATCTCTAAAATATTGTAATTGATTCCATCAGGAAAAAAAACAAAAACAAACCCAACAACTTAAAGAAATTAATAAAACATTGCAGCAAGGATGTCTGCTTATGTAATAGCAGAATATCAAGCTCATGCAACAGCATGAATCTCAATCTCTTGCACTCTTTTTAAGATTTGAAACAAAATGCTGATCTGAAACAAATGATCATAGAAACATGCAGATTGGAAGAGGTCACTGGAGGTACTTTTTTCCATTTTCCTTCTTGTGGTTGGATAGTCAGATTAAATTGATTAGGACTTTCTCTGCTCAGTTTTGAACAATTTCTAGGATGGAGATTCCATAACTTTCCTGGGAAAACTGTTGAAGTGTTTGACCATCTCATGCCACTTGTTTGATTTTTTTTTAATATTTGGTTGCAATTCAGTTAAGTTCTAGCTTTTGTCCAATGACTCTTGTCTTTCCAACATGGGTCTCTGTAAACAGTCTGGCTCCATATTCTCTATAACCACCCAACAGGCGTCTGAAGAAAGCAATATCTTCCCCCTTAACTTTTCCTTTTAAGAATACTATTATCTCAACCTTGCCTCTCCATCCCCTTAGTCATCTTGGTCAACCTTGGCTGAACTTGTTTGAGTTTATTTCTGTCTTGTACTTTACACTAGGAACAATACTGTATATATAACCTTGCAAGTGCCAAATAGGAGGGGAGAATCTTTACCCTTTACCTGCTGACTGTACTCTCACTAGTACAGTCCAAAAGCTTTTTTTTTGCTGCGAGGTCATCCTGCTTTCTCAAGTTCAACATGTTGCCTACCAAGATCACAGATCCTTTTCTAGAAAGCTGCTTTCTATTTAGTTGTCCTTCATCTTGTATTGTTGCACGGAGTTATTGTGTCTCGGGTGTAGAACTTTGTATTTTTCTTTACTGAACTATTTGAGATTCCTGTTGGCCCATTCCTCCAGTATGTAGAGGTTCTTCTGAATTGCAGACCTCAGTGCTTCCACCGGCATTCTCTGCAAACCAGCAGATATTGTACTCTATCCCCATGTGCAGGTTGTTATTAAAGACATAAAGCAGTCCTCTGTATTATCTTTGAGGGATGCCACTAGTCATGGCCTGCCAGTTGGATGTTTTTTACCACCGATCACTTCCCTTTGAGCCCAACTCCCAAGCAAATTTTCCATCCACATTATTAGCTACTGGAGTCCATACCTCTTCAATTTTTGGTACACTATGAGGGAACTGTGTTAAAAAGGCTAAAAACCTTTAACTTCTAAAGTTAAAGCTTATGGTATACAGCAGCCACTTCTCTCACTTTGTCTACATGGAGATTGGTCTCATTGCAGAAGGCAATCAGTTTAACAGGGTATCATTTGCCGTTTATAAACCCCTGCTGACTGTTCCGGATCACCTTCTGGTCCTTCACATACTTGGAAATGGCTTCATGATCTTCCCAGGAACTGGAATTAAGCTGACTGTCCTGTAGTTACCCAGACCGTCCTTCTTACCTTGATTAAAGATCAACATATTTGTGTCTTTCCGTAATTGCCCTGACCACCATGACTGGTAAAGATGATAGAAAGTGGCCTCACTCTGTCATCAGTCAGCTCCTTCAGCAGCTCTGGACACAGTTATTTGGTCCCATGGGCACATGTATGTCCAATTATCTTAAGAGGTTCCCAGATTTAAGCTTCCTGTGCTATGGGTAATGACTTGTTCCTAGAGATGTTGTTTAAAGATGTGGCCTGGAATGCCCAAAGAAAAATATTATCAGTGAAAACTGAGACAAAAAAGACATTGTAATATCTCAACTTTTCCAAAGTCCTTTTTTTCCCCCATTACTCTTTCACGTTAAGTTACAGCCCATGTTCTCCTCATTCTACCTTGGCTGACAAAGTACTTACAAAAGCTCTTCTTGTTGCACTTCCCAATCCTTCCCACTTTCCGTTCCAGCTGAGTTTCACTTCCTTAACTCCAGCCTTGCATTCTCTGGCAGTGTCTCTATGCTCCTCCCAAGGAGCCCTTCCTCTTTTCCACATCCTTCATAGTTCAATTTTCTTTTGATAAGTTCCTCTGCTCTGGTACACCATGGGACTGATGTGAATTCATACCTCAGTTTGACTCCACGTGCAATTCAAAATAGTCATGTTCCTTTTTGTCATTCCTTTTCACCTCTATCATTCCAGATAAAGATGGCAACAGAATTTTCACAATAATATGAGAGCTTCCATGAGCTTGCAAACTACAGTCTGAAAGCATTTAAGCAAACATGTTGTGGTTGGTATAAATTGGTGTTTTTGGCAGTCAGGTGGGGATTGCACAGGTAACACCTGACAGAAGAGGCCAGGAGCTCCCGTGTGCCAGACACAGCCTGTTCAGCCATCTCCAAGAGAGTTACTGAAGGACACAGTGGAGTTGGTGGCACCTGTAAAAACATATTTAAGGAGGTTAAACACCAAAAGAAAACAGAACAGGGCACCATAGCCAAAGGAATTGCTCCACGGTAGAACTGACAACACCCCTGAAGGAACTGCAGCCAGTGGATAAACACACTACCACAGGCAAACCCTTGAAGTGACTTGTGGCTTGAGGATAAGCACGTGCTGTACCATGCTTCCTGAAGGGACTGTGGCCCTTGGATAGGTCCACAGCAGAGGAAACAGAAGGTACGATCAGAGAGAGAAAAGAGAAAAGAATAAGGAACAGCAGGAAGGAATCACTGCAGCCTGATCCCAATCTCCTGCTCAGACCACTGTCTCCCCAAAGGGAGTGAGCTTAACCTGCATTGACGACGAGGGAGTGGAAATTTGGAAGGAGGAAGGAGAGGTGTCTGGAGTGAATGGGAAATAGGAAGAAAAGTTATTTTTCCTAAGTGTTTAAATATTTGTCTGCTTTGTTTCTCAATATCCCATCAGTAATTAAATGTCTATGCTAGCTGGCAATGAACTAAGTTAAATTTTCCAAGCAAGTCAGTAGCTGGTGAGTGATTTCCCTGATAAATTTTTATGCTCCTGTTCTTGCTGTTTTCTCCCTTGTCCCACTGTCACGGGGACAGTGACTGAGTGTCAGTGTGCATGCTTGACTGCCAGCTTTGGCAAACACCATACAGACAAAAATCCAATTGCTGCTTAAACTTTAGAGCATATAGAAATCCCTGGATATCTTCCTCTACACTATGAAAGTTTATGAACTTTTTTCAGCTGAATTTCTTATTAGGTGTGAATATGGCTGTCAACCACACCTACAAACTACATGTGGTAACCTACACATCCTATAAATTCAGTAAGAGAGAGAGAGAATAAGAAAGAGATAAAGAGGCAGGGTCAACGGAGAGACCTTCCCAGACCTTATAGAACACAAAAAGTAAAGCTAAGAAAATACCCTTGCTACTGCTCTTATTAATATATAGGTAGATGGGAAGGCCATTCTCACCCACCTAAATATCAGGACATTTAGTAAACTTATTCCAAAAACATGGCACAGAGGCTTAACCTCTTTTTCATAAAATGAGGTTCAAAGCCATTCCTACTATTTCCAGGAAATTTCTACTGCATATTACCTCTTATCACCTGAGTCTTTACCTTCAGGCCAAAAAGTTAAGAAACCTAATTAATTGATCTCCTTTCCTTGGCACATCCTCTGTGCAGCATAGATTCCAGGAACAAGTTGGTCATTTGCCGTAGGAAAGAGAGCAAAAACTTGTGAGAGGGGCATGACTGTGGAGTCAAACAGGCCTGCTGCTCTTTTAAACACGGAAGCACACTAAGCCGGTTTTAAATAATATTAGCTTGTTTTAACTTTAAATGTTAACACAAATACAAATAGCTGGGAAACAACACATTTCTGCACCCAGTGACACATAGTATTACCATCACTGGAAACAAGCTTTAAGGCTTTATGTTAACACTGCAATAGATCATCCCGACCTCTTAGGTTTGTCATCAATTGTTATGAAACTCACTATGTGAAGCAGAGCTTAGCTGACTGTATGAAAACCCAAGCATTTTATAAAAGGAGATCTTGAATTAGGAGTGGAGTGACAATGGGAAAAAGGCACCTGTACATCTTCTGGCATTCCTTACTGAAGAGCTCTTAAGCCTGACTACCTGATTTATCTTTTTTATCTAAGATGATCAGGGACAACAGTCATCTGTGCACAACATCAATTTTATGAATGCTTATACAGGTACATATGAATGTTATTTTCAACTACTTTGTGATATGATTGTTAAAGATTATTTGCTTTCCACATGTGGTGACAACGATTGATATGTTTAAGAACTAATAATTATCAAAGTATATTGTTGCTAATTGTCCTTGCTGTGAATTTTTAACTATCTTGATTTAGGAGTCTTCTATTGCAATCATCTCTGACACCCTTGTATACACATATATGCACACAAACTCAATAGGATGATCTTCATCAGCTGTTTTTCTTTTTTTCCTTACTATGTTATCTTTACCAGGAAAACCCTTTTATATTTCTTTGCAAAATAATTTTGAGCTCTAAGTCATTAAAGGGAAATTTAATATACAAAAATATAATTCCCATTGCTTTCAGTTTAAGTGTATATTTCCTCTAGTCCATTTATCATTCTTCACATTGATGATGAACAGAATACAGATAAAAGAATATTCTACTAGGTTATGAATAATCTGCATAACTTAGTAGAGAATAGCTGTCAACATTTTTTTTTTCCAGAAAAGGTAATAAACTACTTCTTTGAAAAAGTCTGTGGCCAGCAGACTTGTTCTCAGAGATCATTACATGTAAAGAGAATAAAGCATTTGAAATATTTCCTACTTGCTATACTACTTTCATATGTAAAGGCAGCTTGCAAAGCAAGAAAACCATTTCTTGTAGATAGCTCCCCCA
Source organism: Ptilonorhynchus violaceus (assembly GCA_013397565.1). Lineage (NCBI taxonomy): Eukaryota > Metazoa > Chordata > Aves > Passeriformes > Ptilonorhynchidae > Ptilonorhynchus > Ptilonorhynchus violaceus. Next base: position 1,272,631 of record VZRJ01005582.1, read on the forward strand.
TGCTTGGAGATCTCTGCATTAATCCTAAACTGTTTATCATGCCTTTACTTACTTCTTTTTATCAGACTGTTTCTATAATATGCAATTTTGGTTGTTTTGCACAGAAGGATGAAGCAAATTTCTGATTTATTTTTTTCTGCTTGTTGGTACACTTATAAATTGTCTTTGTGGTTTTTTTTTCCTTTTTTTTTTTTGTCCTTAAAATAAAATTAACTTGTAATGCTATTTGTCACTTTGGCACATACTTTTAATAATGTCTGTAATGATCCATAGGAGATATTTATTTACCTTGAAATTTCATTTTCATCAGAAGTATATTTACTGTGCTCAAACAAAGTATTCCCCAGTGCAATGAGTGCCATCAAACTCCATATAAATCAAATCAGTCCAAAAGTAAGATAATTGAAAAGTCTTAAATTAATATGAGTATGAAGCTGCAGATCTGAAATTCACAGAAAGAAAAACCTTGGCCAACACAGGTTTTGTATATGCATACTCTAGTTTAAAATCTATTTCCAGTTAAATGTCATTGAAGGAAAGTTTTACACTTGGAAAACAAGCAAACAAACAAGCAAATAAAAACCCAACCAAAAACCAGGATACTAATTATGCTCTTATGGAAAATTTTCATTTCCTGTATCTGTTGTTTTGCATAGCACAAGATGAAAGATACATCTCCATGCTATAGCTTGTTTTCCAGAGTAATTTATGGAACACACTATCAACCTCACCCTTTCATGTGTGCTAGGCATGAAATCTCAATTACCAGGAACTTTGGCTTCTATAGGGTTTCACATTGATCTGTAGTTACTACTTGATGAAAGCAATTTTACAGAAAATTTTAACTTAACTGTAGGGAAAGGGTGAAGAGAACTGTATTTCTATAAAAATGAAACAAAAGACTGAGGAGTGATAGTTCATAAGGGAAATAGGAACCCAAATGTACTTTTAATTTTGTTTAAAGTATGTATTCCAATATTATTTTACTTAATATATAATGAATCTCTGTTTTCTGTTTGATCAAAGAACAGAGTATGGTGTATGGATTATGGTCCTTCAGATGTTATGGACAAAGTCTGATTTCCGTTCCTCTACAATGTCTTTGCTACAATATTTTCATGGTATATATTTTTAAACTTAGCTTCAATTTCCTTCTTTATATGATTGGCAATAGTTTATAGCATTTTTAAGAGGTTTTTTCGTTAGTTTTTTTTTCCAATTTACACTTATGTTTGTATTTTTGAACAACCTGATCACAAATGTGATAAGATGAAGAATTTTACTTCTGGAATAGCCAAAATTAATACCACTAATGTTTTTGCATTTATTTCACATGATTGTGCAATATGCACATTTTGGAATTTCATAGGGTTAATGAGTTTCTAGCATTGGACCACAGTGGCAGTTTCTTCTTGTCTTTAATAAGAGGTGAAAAAAATAAAATAAAGGACTTTTTAAAAGACATTAAAATAAGTCCCAAAGTTATTACTGTTTGAAGAAAAATAGACTCTACACTTATTTTCATATCAGCTCAAAGATCTAAAATGATGTATCATTTACAGTCTCTGTATTGTTCAGAAAATTACTGGAAAGAAAGGCAGGAAGCAAAGTGGATGAGGAAGTCTTTTCTTGAAAGAATTTAATGCAAAAAACAAGCAGCACAGAAGTCCTGGAAAGAGAAAAAAATGTCCAGGGACTGATATTATGTAAAAAGCACAGTAATCATTTGTTATGGCTGAGTAAAAGGGTCTTCTGGATACTTCTGCATGAGAAAGTCTGACTACTGGTTCTTGACGGCAAAGAAGCCTTACTCTTTCATGGTGGGCTGGAGAAGCCCTTACTGAGAAGAAGGAAATGATGCTATTCAATCTGAAAACATATTTCAACTCTTCTAAAAGTGCAATACCAAATATTTTCTGCTGTTGCTACTAGAGTAGAAATATTTTCCAAATCATGCTGTATTATTTTCAAAGTATCTATTTTCTCTTATATCCTTTCCTGTACAATATAATATAGAAGTCTCCAGAGAATATTTTGCAATGAAAATTATTGTTTGTTTGTGTGTTTTCTGTAGCCTATCCTTCTCTTATATAAGCAAAACTATGTGGTTTTAAGCAGAAAGAGGGACTAACTTGTGATATCTTAATGACATACAACAGCAGACTAAATCTCTCTATACCCTGTTGAAAAAACAAATGCAAGATTAAAAAAAAAAAGCTTGATGAACAGGAGGAAAAAACTAGAATCAAGAAATAGAAAATATTTTTAAGTGTTTCTAAAAATATAAAGGTTTATTTGAAACTTTAAAATGGCTGGTCAAATTTAGGGTTAAATAATAACTCCCTAGTTAAACGGAATTAGTATCTTTCTCTGCTTCCTTGTTTATTTTTTTTATCTCCTTTATTGACAGAAATATACATAAATACTCATAGATTTTAGAGCTAACTTAACTTAGTCAGATTCTTATGATCCTGAGAATATGTGCTTTAAAACTGAACCATTTCTACTCAAAAAACAACTTGAAGAAATGTAGATTTCACCTCTGGACAGAGAAGGGTTAAGAATAAAAGTTATACAGTTTCTAAAATTTATTGTATGCATTTAATAGCACTATTGTTGCAATGGAAACAGATGTATTTTGGTAACAGTAATGATTAGATTTCCGTCAGTGCACAGGGAATTACTGTCATCTCTGTTTATGTTGATCAGAATTTCACAGACGTTCTGATTCATGGTCTCTACAATCCTTTTTGAAGTGCTCTCTAAAATTTAAATAATCTGGTTTTTATTCTTTTCCCTTTTTTTTGTTTCTCATCTGAAAATGACTGTTTGCATACAGAGGTGTCTTTTCTTTTTACTTGTGCACATAACTCCCACTGACATTAAGATGAGTTAAGCATAAAAGGGATATATCTCTTAGGATTTTGAAGATATGTCTTGCAGCCCCCTAGTCTTTTCAGTTTCCTTTGATAACTCACTATCAATTGTACTAACCAATGAAGCCAAATCTTTATAGACCTTGTACTTTCAGTAGAAATTTCTCACAGCATAACAGTCCTTGGTGTATAATAATCCAGAGCGGCTCTCATTTTCTTTTTTAAAAAGGCTTGTGTGTTTTTTACAAGATACATACCAATTTTATTTGACATATTGTCCCTGCAACCTGATGGAAATCCAGTCCACTTTTTATATACTTCATGAAAGTTTTATAGGAGGTTTCTACTTTTAACAGTTTGCACATTTTAATTTCTCACTAAGTCTTTTTACTAGTGACAATTGCCCTGAATGGCTGTTCATAATCTTTGCCCTTCTTTGTTTATATTGTAGTATCCAGAAGAAAGCTCATGGTAAACTGATTAAGACATGTTCTCAAACTATAAATCTGAGCCTTGATCTTTGCTCTTGAATGAAAGATGGGCTTTATTGATCAAGCTATAACATTACGTGTTTGTCATTTGATGGAAGGAGAATAGACAAAAACTGTTATATTAGTCTCATCACTCTTTTTAATGTCAAGAGAAGTTGGTTTTCTCTATGCTATCCTCCCAATGTTACCCATAAATGTCAGATAATTCAAGATCTCCTTTTTGAAGCAAGCACACGTGAAGGCATTTCTTTTCCAAAAGAATGCATGACCAATAAATACAAGGAAAAAGCTTGGGAATAGAAAGTATCACAGCATCTAAGAATATCACTTGCTAATGAGCTCATGTATGTGCTCATCTAGAGAAATGAACTCCTTTATTTCTATTATGTGAGCTGTTTCCCTCTGTGCTTTCCTATGTGAATAAAGAGCAGCTACTGCTAGTCTACCAGTATACTGCATATGAAGATAAACAGAAAATGGCAGTTAGATGAAGTTTTGAGATTTCTTTTTAATTTTTCCAATATACTGGAATGAACTTATGCAAAATTTACTGTGAATATAGTTAATTAGAAATGAAAATAATTTCTTTCCTAGGTTCACAAAGAACTGAGAATGGAATTCCACTGTAAACCGTATACTTGCTTATAGATCAATTTCACTTTTGTTCCCAGAATAATCTAGTCCATAAAATTTAAACCTTTTACTGCTTTTGCTTCCATTTCTGTTTCCGTTCATCTGCATGAGAAATCATTGAAAGAGAAGTATCTGATTTATTTTTTATTCTTGCTTCATTTTCATACAGTTTTACAACAATAAATGGATTCATGGTGGCGTTGAAGAGTCAAGTCTTTCTGGGTATTCAACACTTTAGTCTTGGAAGGTGAAGGTTAGAGGCTCAGTGTCTCTGAAGCCAAATAGTTTTCACAGCATACATTTCATTCACACAGCCCATTTGTCAAGCTGCCTTAGAGGATCTAAACTGAACTCAAACACCTGTCCCCTATCCCATGTTTATAGACTACTTGGGAGGAAAGAGGCACTCTTTGCCTTGAGCACATATTTTTCAGAATATGTAGGTAGCTGAAGTTAAGAGCCAGAAAACTTTTAGAATAAACATGACCCTAAATGAGTTTAAACACTTCTTGGGAAACAGGTTGGATCTATTCTCTCACAATATATGGAAAGAAAAGTGAGATTTTATGTGCCTGCAACTATTGAAAGAGATAAAGACACTAGTCAAAGAACAGGTGATATCCAATTCCAATACCAAGAATTTCTTTCTTTTCTATATTTGGATCCTAATGAGAATTACAAATATCAGCTTTCTTAGGATGCACAATGTTATATATCTGTGTCTGGCAAAAGCTGAAACAATGTCAAAATTTCTTTGAAATAAAATTAAATATGCTTTCTTCCTTTATCTTAATACGGATAGTGTTTATTTTAGTGATGGTAGATCCTGTACAAATTACCAGTAAGTACAGATTAAGTTTCCTTTCAGGTTTTCCTAAAATAAGGTGAAAGTCAAAGTCAAAGAAATAGACAATATTATGACTATTTTTTACATGTTTAGAACATTGCCTATCCACTCTAGTTACTCCGTATTGACAAGGCACAAGTATTTTCATTATAGTTCTTGTGTTCTAGATGGCTAAAAGGGTGATGCTGACTATTATGCTGGCTATCTTGAGTTTACATCTGTCAATTAATATAGGTGTGGAATACAAAGTACATAGAAGAATCTCTGAATTTTATGTAGAAATTGTAGCAAAGCACCTTATCCTGAATTTTTACCAGTGTGACAAAAATGTCAATATGATTAAAAATGTCATGGATTTATTTTCCGTTTCTTTCATGCATCCCCATAAGAAGCAAAAACAGGGAAAAAAACCCACAAACAAACCAAAACCAACAGCAAAAAATCACAAAACGCAGAAACAGAAACCCCCAAATACATCCCAGTATTTCTATTTCTTCATCTTACTGAACAAAATACATGCTTAATGAAGTAAGCAAGAAATCCTGCTGATGAGAATATATGATAACAAAGTGCAATCCCAGTATAGATATAATTTCTGCTACAGCTTACACAAAAGAAATTGGACAATATAGGCAATTCATGATACAATGCAAGTCTAATTCTTTTTCTACAACTCCAATCACTACTGACTTTTATGTGTCTTTTTATCTGCTTTATTGATGGCAGTAACTCTTGAGAAATTCAACTAGAAACCAAAATAGAAAAATAAATAAATAAATAAATAAATTGAATAGCTTCAGTAAGAAGTTAAAATTTCACTAAAATATTTATGAGAGGTGACTCACATTGCTTTGAATGGCATGAGGAACCAAGGTTACTTATTTATTCTGTGATAAAGTAGAAGAGATATTACTTCTGGTTTAGAATGGAAGATTACTTACTATTTTAAATATATTTATTATTCATATTGTTGTGTCACAATATTTTTTTTTAATAATGGAAAGTTATAAATTTTTCACCTACTACACACTTTCTCAAAGGTTACTTAAGAGATTGCCAGGTAAACATCTCACCTAAGAACAACCTAGGACACTGAAAGAATCACTTTACAGTGGATTTGTGCAATTAATTTTTAACTACATTTAAACTTTGAGAGGGAGCTGTGTGTTAGTGACTTCATCCTTCAATTACTGAGACTTAGTTCATGTCAGGCATAGCTGTAAGTCATAGAAGTGTCTTTCTCTATGATAATAGCAATCTGCATGATATTCTATCCTCAGTGAAATTTGTGTCTAAATGCTGATTTTGAGGGAAAATCTTAGATATTAAAAAGTATTCATTTTTAAGAAACGCCTTTATTGGCTTCAACTCTTACATTAATTTTCATCCAAGTGCCACTGTGTCATGGAAATACAGGTCACCCTTCTCCACAGCCCAGTCCTTATTATCACTCTTCATCCTAATCATGGAAAAACTATCTCAAAACCATAGAATGGACATCTTCATTACGTACTAAGCAGCCAAAGCCAGGCTCTGCATCCTTCATAAGATCTCTGATTAGAGCCTGGAGTAGTAATTTAGGCTACACAAAGCAAATTAGGTGTAGCAATGCTTAGCTCTGTTTCAGACTTGCACTTGCATTCTTCATTAGTGTGACTGATGAAAAAAAATGTGCTGCCTTCAGAGCAGTGCCCTAAGCCATGTTATATCTTGTCTCAGGAGAACTGTAATGTCAGGGTTAGAGTCATTGTTTTTCTTGATGATTTCTTTTGCCACTAGGAAGCTTTCATGCTTTCTGACACATAGCCTGAAGCAGAAACTGAAGCATTATTCCAAGCACAGGCTCACTTTTCCAACAAGGAAAACCAAGGCCCATTTGGAATTAAATCTGGCTAAGGATGTCAAGGATAAGAAGAAGGACTTCTTCAAATGTATCAGTGACATCATTCATTACTCAGCTTTTTCAATCTCACATGCTTTAGGTGAAAAACAAAGTTTTAGAGAATTTCCATTCCAGATGGCATTATATTTTAAGATTATTTTTAACCAAAAAATGTGGTTTACTACACATCAGTTTACTAAAAATTTGACCTTAAAGAGACAAATGCCATGTGACAGCAGTTTTTTTCAACCTATTTTTTCTCACTAATTTAAGAAGAAGATAGAAGTGTTGTTTCGATCTCATGCTCCATCATGCACACAATATGCGATAACAACACACATACTTTAAGGAACTATACATGGAAAATATATGAGCATGAAATTTCTTTGATGTTGCTCTACTATATATACCTATATGCTGACCCTTGATCTTTCCTACTGAATTTTCCTTTACTATGTCTCATCAACATATGTTTATCTATTAAATTAGGGTTGTTTTCAGACAAATGGAAGCAACAAAAAATTCAAAGGGTTCAAAACATTACTAGGCTAGGGAATTTTACTTTGACCTTTCTCTGTGTGAAGAAAGTAGAAGATAAAATTGGATAGCTGCAGCAGTACTAGCAATTTATTATTAAGTATTCAAACAGCTGTATTTACATTGCATATAAACAAGAGCCATACTTAAGAAAGAAGATTCAAAAGATTAATACTTGTTTTTATCAGTTTCCAATAGCTTTTCCCAAAGATGACAAGATATCTTGCAATCATAAAATCAGAGGGTAAAAGCCTGAACCATCAGCTCTTTTTGTTAGATAACTTCGTATTAAATACTAAAACTCAAACTGGAAAATAGCAGTGTTACTCTATGCTTTCTCTCAAAACAGTCCGTGATTAAAGCTTTCATAAGTAGCATTTCTAACAGCTTATGTCTCGTACTGGCTATATTTCTTCTGAAAGAAAAAATGTCAATGTAGATCTCACCTTATATATATATATACATGTATATACATATATATGTATCTCTCACCATATATATATATATATACACACACATATATATATATTTACATTAATAACTCTCCTGGGGAAAAACAGAAAGATAGGGATCAGATATAACTAATGGCAATAGTGAGGTTCCTGATACATGTCTGACCAGAGATTAAGCCTTTGCCAGAAAAAAAAAAAATTGGAAATATAGATTTAAGCCATCTCCAGACTAAGATGTTTGATCCCTATTTTCCATGTGTCATTACGTCATTAAGGAGCAAAGAGTGTAAGAAGCATAAAAACAAAAGTAGTACAAGTTAGAGGACGTGTAGCTTTGTTTAGTAGTTGTGTCTGTCAGGTTCAGGAAAGTAATTTAATTCTTGCAGAGAAACACGATGCCACACTGTTTCAAGGGAAATGGAACAGGACAGGTCCAAGGTGTACTTATTTTTCTCTCCTTTAACTTTCAAAATTAAATGTAGCTCACTGTATATGTCTACATGCACATTTATGATGAGCATGTAAGTGTATATTTAAATATTAGAATCTGGAAAATGAACTAGGTTCTGGGGCATATTTTATTGTCTAGTATTGGAGCATATAAAGGTTGGCTTGTTTTTTTTACTGCCATCTGTCCTTGACATCATTAATCCCGTTGGGTAATATTCGTTTTTTCTCTGCCTCCTAAGATATATTTACTGTTTTGTTCTTCGTGTAGTGGTGCTGGATATCTTGTGTATGTTTTTCTTTGCTTTCCCCTTACTTGATCTGACAGATCTTGAATCATTAAACAGAGAGAGAAAAGGAGAAAAAAAATGTTTTTCATGGGAACTTAAAGCACAGATGCACTTTCTGAAGGTTTTGAGGGTTTTTTTTGGTCAATTGCTTCTGGTTTTCTGTTAAGCAGAAAGCAACTGCCTTTTAACAGTATAAGTAATGCTGACTGTGTTCACAAGATGCTGATCCAAACATGACATGATGTATACTATTTAAACTTTGATCATGAGTATTTTCTCCAAAGGGATACAAAAGGTACTTAAAAATATGAAGAGATTCTCTGTATTCTCACGGTCGGAAAAATGCTTTTTTCACACAGGACCTTTACATAACTTCATTTGGTGAGGTCTTTATGAAGTTTTTTTCTTTTTAAATTAAGTCTGATTTAGAAAATAGCATAAGACAGACCCATTCCTTATTACACAGGGAAGAATGATCACAATCCTTCCCATTGCTATGAAATCATTGGTATTTTTGGGTTAAAGAGACGTGCCTCTTGCTTGCTGACTGATTTAATAAATCTGTATACCATTTATTTGAAGTAACTTATATTTCTCAGTGGGGTTGGAAAAGAAACAGATTTAAGCCTCATTTAGAAGGTGGGTTAGAGCATTCTCCTCACACAGTAGGATTTGTAATTTGTCAAACTGAAGAATTGTTTCTATATATGCATTTCCCATCTTAAGAAAGTATTCTATCCACTAAAGTATTATGTAAAATCAGGAATGATTTCTTCCTCCTTTAGAGTGATCTGAGCAGGTCTAATGTGCAAATTTATTCAGAAGAGAGCTTATTGTGAGAATCGTAAGTCTTGACTGGGAAAAACTTCTGAGCTATGTTTGCAGAGAAATGGAACAAGAGATGCCCCCAAAATGCTTTCTCATGAAAGTGGAAATACTTAAACTGACTAGAGATAACTAAGGAGATTTCCATTTGAATTCCATTGCTAAAGTTAAGCAGCAAGGAGTAACTTAGACAACTTTTTGACATTTTGTGTATGAGTCAAGTGATAACTCCTCCAGTCTCCCTGACCCAGAACCCTCCTGTCTGGTCACTGTGGCCCATTCCAGTACCCATGATCCCTGCTGGGATCTCTTTCCAGGCTGATGGATGCCACTTCCCGTTTACAGGTTCAAACACTAACGAAGCTGAGCACGTATCCCAGAGACTCACAGACAAACTAAGAGGGCACTGTCACAGTCACAGCTGTGGCTACACAGATGGCCATAGACAAGGCAGCACAAAGCACATACATCAAGAACTCAGATTTAATAAGATTTAACAAGAAGATATAAGAATTTAGGGCTGACTGCAGTGACCAAGCATAGGGCTCAGACAGACAGGTACTGACTTGCCCCATTTTACGTGTGACCAGCCCTGTTGGTACCCCTTTTTGTCTTACCCCCACCAATTGTACCTTTCTGCTTTCCCTTCCCCTGCACATCCATTCACAGGTCTGTACAACTACATCAATTCCTACAACATTCCCAGTAAGAGGCTCCCCTTGTTTATAATCTTACTGGTTGCAAAGTCCATGCTGATCTTCCTGGAAAAGGTGCCTGTAGTGTCAGCACAGTCCATTAATGAGTGTGACTAACAAGGTTTGTGTCTTCACATCCTCTCTGTGATTTTTTTTTTTTTAAGGTCTGTGTCTCTGTGCATTTTGCTTCTACTTTTCTCCTTTTTCCCTTATTTTCCCAATTGTTCCATGAAAGTTAGGAAGCTAGAACCCAACTTGGATTTAGGAATCTTGCTAGGTCACTTAAATTTAGATGCAAAATACTCAGCCAGATCCCATTTTGTGATTATAGCTTGAGTCGGATTGTATTTCAATGTTTTAGAACTGACATATAGCTCTTTTTCCTCTGAGACAAAATTACTTTGCATTTATAGAATGCCTTTCATCCAGAGATCTCAAAGGACTTTACTAGCAACCATAAAGCTTGAACTATTCAATAACATTCTCTTTTCATTTTGGATATTGTTTTCTCACTATTCTATCTCACTCAGGTGATTAAATTTATGTACATGATTTTATTTTCCTTTACAAGGTACATGAAGTCTGTCTACCTGACTTGGAGTTTATTTCTCTTCTCGGTGCTAAATTTTCAGTATTAACTTTAATTACATGGACTCAAATGCATACGTACAACTGAAAATATGATCTCACTCTATTGCAGTCTTTCCATCTAAAATCAATAATCTCAACTGGATAATAATAATAAAGAAATGCAACCAAAAATATTATAAGGAATATAAAAAAAGAGTGAAGAGACTATCAGTATGCTTATTCTGTTAAGACCAAGGAAAAGCAAAGGTAATCAGGCTGCTGACTACAGTCTAGCCAGCGGTAATAATCCCCATTTCATCAGGTACATTTAAAAAATTGTGTTTCACATTCCTCTAAAGCAGCTTTGCACATGTCACAGCACAAATTAGTGAAGTCTAAATTTCAGCTCAAGGCTTCATGTGTCATCTAATGGCATACACTAGCTAACTGTAGCCAAAAGCAACTTCCACCAGGGACACTGAAACTCCTCATTTACATAAGAATGGGAAGTTAATTGTGCTACAGATATTCTGGCTTCCCCAAGGAATTCATTAAGCATGCTGAACTTGCTGAGAATATAACTTAACTGACATTTCTAGGAAAGCAGGGAAATTCAACTTCAGAAACAGCACCAATGGAAGTAAAATAAATTGTTTAATATTAATTTGATGCAAACTTTTCCGGACTGTGTGTGGAATATCTATTACATTCTCATTGCTGGAGTAATTTTCTAAATATATGTAGTTACTTAGAGTAGTTTTTTCTTCCCCTTTCAGTGTAGGCTCCTGAGCTGGTCTTATTATTTGACAAGAGGATTTACACTTACATTTACCATGGAGGGATTAAAAAAAGAAGGGTTGGGTGACATTTTTCATCATATACACATTGTTAGTAAGCAAGTACTCAGGATATTTATTAAAAAAGAGTGAAAAAATTATAAAAGATAGTTACTTCAGTCTTATAACTATAGAAGAGGTAAAAATATAACACTAAAAATGCTCTTACTGATAAGATGCAATTTCCAGCAAAAGGTTGTAACACTTCTTTTATCAAAAAAGATTCTGATTGTGAAGAAAAAGTTCCCCTGACAAGGCCTGTGGTCAACTGAAATAGAAGATATTCCAGTGTAATAACTTTTTTTTCTCACACAGAATTTGTTTTTCTTACAAAACCTACTTTTTTGGAATGAATTTTTATTAGAAAAACAAAATACTTACTTAATTGAAGAAGAACTTCTGCTTATAAGTTACTGTCACTTTATTAAATTCAAGAAACATTACATTTTAATTTTTTTTTTCTGGATTACGGAGGAACAATGAAAGCATGTTTTTAATGATCTCTTCTGACAGAGAGCTAATGCATTCTTCTCTCATTGGACTTATTTATATACACAGTATATCAAAACCTTTATATTTCCATACATTGAAAGGTTTTTATCTGTTTTCATTTAGCTTTATTTTATGTATGCTTATTCACTCTTGAAAGTTTCTAGTCAGCGAAAGAGTTTTTCCTATGCAATACTCTGAAGACAATAGTAGCAATTTGTTAGTTATTCCATGCACTAAGATTTTAATTTTTTTAACAGCAGATGACATATCAGCTTAAAACTATATATTTCTTACGTTTATTTTTTAAATTCTATTTTAAGTTTTATCAGCAGACTTGTAGTATTATAGCTCTCATTAAAAAGAAGGTTTAGCCAGTCATGGTATTAAATTGACTGAATGTTAATAACTAAACTGAAAACTAAAATACAGTTTTGCACAAAAAAAAAAAAGGAAGACTTTTTTTATTGCAATTAATTGGTTTTATAGCCATTGTAATTGTGAGAATGTATGCACAAGGGTGTGTGTGTGCATAGTGAATGCAGAGGAAAACAATGTATTTATTCTTTTATTGCTTCATATTTCCAATTTTATTGTAAATGGATATGTCTTATAACCCACTGCAGTTTCATACAACATTATGCAATCAAATAGAGTTGATCAATATAAGAATAATATATATCATAATATTGCATTTCTGAAGAAATGTTTTTTGTGAAAAATCCTATGATAGGGATGAATCAAGTGTACCATGCACATTTTACTATTTCAAATACACTTACAACTTGTATCTATAAACTTAAGTAGGGACAGTTGCAGTAGAAAAATAGTAATATCCTTAATTTAGGGAACAAAGTATATGGATTGAAGGATAGTAAAAGGACAATATTCAATACAAATCCGAAAAGGTCAGGATAACAATAAATAACACAGGCAAAATTAGACTGCAATGCCATTGACTAGCATGAACAATATTAAGTGGCAGAACATAGAGAAGTCTTATGAGTCCTTTTTGCTGAGATTTAAAGCCTAAAAAACAAGATGGGTAACCACAGTGCTTGACATCAGTAAACAACTCTGAGAAAACAGGTATCTCCTAAACCTGTTAAAAAGAAGATAATCATTGTGTTACGGCATTACCAGGCTTTCAACTTTATAGGAGTGATACAATAAGGATTAAAGGGTAGGGAGTGGTACTGTGTATGAAGGATATTACAGGAAAAAATTCTTCAGAATCTATCAACACTTTCAGCAGGGTGACCATTATATTCAGGAAATATTAAATGATATTAGGCAAGCTTCAAAATTAGCAGGAGTAGCAGTAAGAGTTCTAGCTAGCCACACGTAGGCTGAACTAGTGCCTTGCCAACAAGAGAAACAGAGAGGCTGCTTTCTAAAACTAGTCTTGGACCTCAAAGGTAAAGATGCCATTGTGATCTGAACTCTGGTTATAACATCCAGGATTCAGTACAGAAGATACTAGTGGAATATTTATATAACAAACACAACAAAATTAAATTTAGAATTGTAGCAGAAGAAAGTAGTCAAAATGAATTGAGGAAGTTTATACTTGCTTTCAAGAAGAGGTCTACATGAAAATTAGGAAAGGACAAAAAATAGCACAAGAAACTCAAAGAACCGGTCTAAATATCAAGTGGTCTAAAAGGAGCCAGCAGGCTGTTTTTATAGAACCAGGTAATAACATATACGACAAATCAGAATGAAAGTGGAATGTCCCACTCCCCACCCCTCCAAAACAACAATCTATCACCCAAATTAAAGTCCTCACAGTGGCAGAGGAAGGCATGTCCCAGCACATTCCTGCTGCATGTCCTGGAACTGTAAAGAAGTATCTACGGATAGTTAGGGTGGATGTGAAAGGTGGTAGATGAAGAACATTCCTTCCACCTACTGGTAACTCAGGAATCACACAGATACCCAGTGCAGCTGTAAACAAAAGAAGTCCAGGATACTGTTTTGCATGTAACCAGGCCTTTCATGTGTCCAAAGTCTGTCAGGCTTTTTGAGGATGTTGAACTAGCACTAAAAAATGGACAAGCCTAGTGGATGGATAAAGATGTGCATAGTAATATTGTCAACTGAGAATAGAACGAAATGCCTCAGTATAAAAACCATCAAGGAGTCATCAATGGTTAAGATAAAAATTTCCAGCTTTCCTCTCTGTACTGATTTTGGCTCATTCTCAGCCAGTAGTACAAGGCTATGTTTTGGATTTGTGCTGAAAACAGCGTTGATAACACAGAGACATTTTTTATTATTGCTGACCAGGGCTTACACAGAATCAAGGCCTTTTCTGCTTTTGGAGCTGCCATGCTGGCAAGGAAGTTGGGGTTGCATGGAAAAATGGGAGGAGAAATAGCCAGGCCAGGTGACCTAAACTGACCAAAGGGGTATTCCAAAGCATATGACATCATGCCCAGTACATAAAGCGGGTGGAAGAAGGAGGAAGGAGAGAATCATAGAATTATAGAGTATGCTGAGTTGGAAGGAACATCAAGTCCAACTCCTGGCCCTGCACAGGACACCCCAAGAATCACACCACATTCCTGAGAGCATTGTCCAAACAGTTCTTGAACTCTATTGGGCTTGGTGCTGCGACCACTTTCCTGGGGAGCCTGTTCCAGTGCCCAGCCACCATCTGGGTGAAAAACCTTCTCCTGATATCCAACCTAAACTCACCCATCCCCTAACTCATCTTCATGCCATTTCCTTGAGTTCTGTCACCAGTCACAAGAGAGAAGAGATCAGTGCCTGCTCCTCTGCTTCCCTGTGAGGAAGCTGCAGACCGCAATGAGGTCTCCCCTCAGTCTCTTCTCCAGGCTGAACAGACCAAGTGACCTCAGCCACTCCCCAGAAGCCTTCCCCTCCAGACCTTTCACCATCCTCGTGGCCCTCCTTTAAATGCTCTCTAACAGCTCAGTCTTTTCCTTACTGTGGTGCCCAAAACTGCACCTTATGAAACACAAATAAAGGACAGTGCATCTACTTCTTGAAGCAGATGTGGAAGTTAATGAAAGCTTCCTGAAATTCTCTTTAAGAAGGTGTGGGAAGTCACAATACAATACCGCTTATTACATTCTTCTTTCCACTTATATTTAGCTTTTCTATATTTAGATAGACACATAGTTCATCCTCTTTAGGTAGAAGAGATTTACTTTGCTGTCTTTCAAAATCTTCAGACAGTTACACTGCAGAATCTAACCCCTAGACACTAGTTGAGTCAATTTCAAACAAAAACTGTAAAATATCAAAGCACTTTTCCATGTTGCTACATAAAATTATATTTCTCTGAGTGTAAAATTATCAGGTTGAATCATGTTTATGTTTTATGCATTATGTAGTGATTTATGAAAAGTATGCCAAAGGAAGCAATCACCTTTTCTCGAAAATTACGGAAGAATTGCGTTTATTTCATGTTAAAGTGTTCTAAAATGTCTCCTTTTTTTAAAAATAACCTTTCAATCAAATTTTAAAAAGCCTGATTGACAGCCCCCAAAACTCAACTTTTCCTTAGGAATATAATGGCAGGGCAAATTGTTCTTTGTCTACCAGATGACATACTTTTTGATGACAAATGCCTCATATTTAACTTGAAAAAATATTTCTAAGGAATTTTTTAAAGACCCTTTGTTATTTATCTGCCTCATAAGATAATTCTTTGTGTAAGAACATCTTTGCACATCTTGAAAATTATATATGTAGAAGTCTCATTACTTTATAATTATTTATTTGTCTTTGTGTTAAAGTTGCATTGGAAATTCTACATGTGTGTACAGAACTACATAATTACACAACTTGATCTGCAAGAACAGAAATTAAATTATATGCACAGGGCACTTCTTCTGTGCACACAGGATGACCCACTGAAGTACTATTGAAATGGGTAAAAATAAATCACTAATTTATACTCTGAGTCATCCCTCTGGTACCTTCTTTGCCAGGACTATTGATGAAAAATGATGAAGAAGGTAAAGAATTTGTAAATGATAGTCACTGTAAGTGAATTTTTGATTTCTATGACTATATCCTTCTTGGACTCGTATCTTTTATTATATCATACATCTTTTTATTCTTGTGGTTTTATTAATTAATTGATTTTTTCAAAATATTGTTTGCATGCTGTGCAGCAACTTGATCTCTGAAGAGCTCTATTTTTTTCAATTTCATTCCCCATGTACTTGTAATGTCAAATGCATTTCATCCATATAGAAGTACCTTGAAGGAGTGACCACATTCCTGTAATCCTTCTCCTATACTCAGTCAGCATAAGTAGGTTTCGACAACTAATGTTTTGATTAAGCACTAAAATCTGAATTAAAATATATTACTTATTTTGTATTTGTACATTTTGGAGAGTTAAGTTTTAATATTTATTATGAAAGTGAAAGCAATTCTCATTATACAAATAAGCAAGCATAAATATGTAAAACAACTCCCAATTTATGTATATCTTAAAATAGAGCTGTTGTAAATCTGTCTCACAAATTTAATTTCCTGTGTTTATTTTACACCAAAAAATACATCAGTAACTCTTAGTCCCTAAAGCTATGTTTAATTTGTACACAAAAATAATAAGGTAGGATAGGATAATTCTGTAAATAAAAAGAGCTCAAATCTTCTGGCTGAGAAATGTTAAATAAACTGCCTAAACATAAATCTCCTTCTTGTTTAATGTCCTTGAAAATTAAATATTTCTGTTTTGTTCTGCTTTACTGATCAGAAACTTTTATATTATTAAACCTTCCTATTTTGAATAGTCTCCAAAGCCTTGAGTGCAGCTGTGCTGATAAGTAGAAGAAAATCAGGGAGTAAAGTTCAGGTGCTGGACTCCATACTTTCCATGCTGCTTAGTTGTTAACTCATGTCCTAGTTCTGCTTTGGATCATTATAGCTGTCTTTTTTTCCAACAATTCTGCTACAAAAACAGTCTTTCAGACTAATAGATGTAAAAAGATCTGTACCATAAACTTCGAAGTACATTTCCATCTTTGTTCCAACTATTGTTTAACAGCAGAGAAAGACCTAATGAGAAAGTTATTGAAAAAAACCCCAAACATCGTAATATTCAGTTTCTAACTGTGAATGAAACATGATCTTTTCAAACTATTATCAATCAAAAATAGAAATGAATGTGTTAGAAATGTGTAAGAGAAACACTGGAGAGAAAATTAGGTCAATTGACAAGTGGAGGAGAAATATGATCTTCCAATAAAACCGAATTTATTATTAAAAAATAATAAATGTATAGTACTCTGAGCATCTATGTAAACAATGCTGATTACTCATTCAGATAAAATTAACACATATTTTTTGACAAAACTGTAAACCATCAGACTTACTGGTACTGGAAAAGACTGAAGAAAGTGTTCAAATATACTTCATTATGAAATTTTAGTCTCTCTTTGGTGAAGAATCCTTTAGTAAGGATTTCCTGCAAATGTATGGGAAATCAGGCAACAGAAAAATTAAATGCCACTTCTTGCTTGAGAATCTCTTGTAACTAAATGGACAAGTAGTGATGATGTATATACAGAAACACTCTGTTGAAACAGAGTTAATGTGCAAATTGGAGAACTATTTTATTATTAATTTTTTCAAGGAAAAGCAATATTTCTATTATAAAATCAATATTGTTATCTTCTTGAAAGATTTGAGTCTACCTTTGACTTCAATATATGAACATTTTCCTTTTACAATTTATGTGATCTTAGACGTGAAAAAAGATGCTTATAATTCAGGAGATATTCACTAAAATATTTTTAATTTTTACCTTTTTTTTTATTGGTGGGTAGGAATTTTCTGATGTCTTACAGATTAGTGGACATTTTAATAAATCCACATAACAGATTACATGCATATATTCTCTTTATGATACATTGATAAGACCTGTACTTTAAGAAGTGATTTCTCTCTACTTTCATTTATTTTCTCAAGCATGGGACTGTTAATTTTCTTACTGTAAACTGCATTTTTTAATAATTCATAAAAATCTTATGAAAAAATTTGATCATTGAATATTCTATAAATTGAAATAAACAAACAAGGTAAATTAGAAGTCAGTAGGTATATTGCAAAATTTTTTCTTTAACGTTTACGTTCTGTCCATTTTGAGACAAAGAGATATTCTCAAAGAAATACAGAAAATATATGCAAAATAGGAGAAAAAGCATAAAATACATCTCACTACAAGTGTAATGCAAATTGTTTGGGTAAAAACATACTTTAATATGAAAATAAACTTGAGAAAATTCTTATGCTGAATTGGTTGATGGATTATAAGAATACCTAGGACTTACATGGGGAGTAAAATTCATGCTGTGCCACTCCATACAAAATTAATACCACTATTGTATTATTACGCTATTTACATTTTTCAAATACCAGCTGGGAATTAGAAAGGATGAGCACATCATCATTAAGAATGTTTTCGTGTTAGGTAAGATTTTCTTGGTTAGATGTTTGTTTCAATAAGTGTATTTCTTCCCCTTTTTGCAGTCAGTGGTTTCAGAAACAACAATGACAGGGTTTTGGTTTTTTTAACAAGGATAATAGGTTAAATCATTCTGAATGTACATAGTAAACTAAAACTATCACAGGTATCAAAAACATCTGAGCAAGAGATGGAATCATTCAAAAGAACCTTTCACATGTTTAATTTAGTGTTTTTTACTTGGAAAACAATTTGGATATCTTGTTTCCTAGGTATTTTCTGAGGAAAGAGGTTTCATTATAATTATACATATTAAGAGGGTTCAAACTGATAAAAAGATAAGAAACAACCTGCTAATTAACTAAGCTACAGTATCTACCCAGTTACATAATTGTGATTTCCCAAAATCCTGAGTTGAAAACAGATTTTGAGAAGAATCCCTAAATAATGCAGAATACTGAGAAGATTGAACTCCATCCTTGTCTTTACATAGTCTTTTTCATTCTACCATAATTTCAGCCTTTTCAGGGCATTGATGTTTTCTGTCTGCATTAAAACAACTTAGAGGCTCCACAGAACACTCTAAGAATTTAAACGAGACAGTAGTGAGGAAATTATACTGATTGTATGATTGCATCCTTCCTTGGATCTTGATTGGAAGAGTCCCATCAGAAGATACAGTGTTCTGCTTGTAGCTGATTTCTGCATAAATATTTTGCACATTTCACATATTTCAGACTATTAATGAAAAATAGTCCTAACTATATCAGCTAATTTTGTTTATGTTACTACATTCTATGGAATGAGACACACAAAACCAGAGAAAAATGTCCATTCTGAAATAATACCTTAGAATCAAGTTCTACTTTCTTGACTTGTTAAGATCAGAATTTTGTAATGGGCAAAAAGACAACACAACTTATGGATGAAATAATTTGTTACTAATCCAATTAAGGCAAAAATTATGCATATTTCAATTAAAATGAAATTTATACCTCAGAAATCCATAATCCTCCATCAAAATAATTAACAAAAAGAAGAGGGAAATAATAATGCAATTGAAAATATAATATACAGGCTGTGTTATCTTAACGCTGCTCCACTTTTCTGACTTTCTTTTTAGTCCTCCCCACGGATGAAGAATCCCTGAGCAGTTTTCCGAGAAAATTATGGGAGAGAAGCCTCCATGGTTAAATGTTAACAGTGCAAGTTCCTGGTAAGACAAGATGAATGCTGATGGTATCAGTGTCTTCCTCTTCTGGTTTTCTTCAGTTTTGAGTTTGTCAGTTTGTCAGCTTCTCTCCCACTGGTCAGCAGACCTACCCCTCTAAATTCTTAGCAATCTTAAATCTCAAGAGGGGCCTCACAGCCCTCCTGAGCCTTCCACTGCTCAGACATATTTTTTCCCCAGAGATTTCAGTACTACCTAAAGTCTTTGTGTGCGATTAATAGAGAAACAGTGAGAGCAGACCTGTAAAAGCATCTCTTAATCTCTCCAGCTTTCACTTTTTATGGTGCTGGAGAGCTAAAGGTCCAAGAAAAAAAATCAAAATCATTAGCAGAGCTGATTGCTCTTCAGAATCTTGATCTCTTTTTCCTCCATGTCATAGTGATCCATCCCTTGTTTAGAAAGCAATATCCCTAAATGTTTTCACTGGGGAAATCAAAGGCTCCACTTCAACCCCTGACTTTTATACTCAATATCATTCAAAGTCAATGGCCCAGTTGAAAACCCATATATTCAGGACCACTAGTCATTCATCATTAATGACTCTTGATTGTTCCATCACCTTTTCTCAGTCTTTTTATTTGGTGCCAAACTTACACTACAAAATTTTTGTACCAAAGCCCAAAGGTAATTTTAGCATGAGGTAGAAATAGCAAATGAAGGTCACAGCAAAATGTACAGTCTCTGAAACAAGATGGAATTCACAGTCTGACAAATGATATTCCCAAACACTGCATCTTTTCATCTTTATTAAGCTATATTATCCTTAAATTCCATATTTTATTCCAGATACTTTTATCATATATTTTCCCTGAGCATGAAATATAATATCAGTATTTTTAAAGTATAAAAATTGATCCCTAGTTAGTAATGTTAGTATTATGTTATATTAGTGTTATGGGTCAACAAAGCAGGAAATTCAGATAAGACAAAGCAATGTTAATGGTATGATTCACTTTTACTAAAATATGATTTCAGAAATAACATTATTTATTTTACTTAGTTTTAATTGGAAGAAGTAAAATTTTGTATAAATTTACAATACTGTTATTTTTGAATAGCTTTATCATGTAATTGCAATTAAACTGGAGTCAAGATTTTTTCTAGGACGGAAAACATTTCAGTAGTGATTTTAACAGGAATACGCTTGATAAAAACATAACTAAAGTTAACCCTTCTTTGCATAGTTTTTTTCCTCTCTTTTTTTTTAATATCAGAGAAATATATAATATTATGGTGTATAGGAAGGACTGTGCCTCCATTGCCTGTGAATTAATCTCCCAGAGCCAGAAAACTCTTTTGTCAAATAAAGTACGTATTCATACCACATACATCCATAATCACTGCATAATTTACCCAAAAGATCACATGACATAGTAAATTAAAAATAAAATATAGATTTTTTTTTATCTTAGGCACCTTTGGTAGGCTTGAACACCTCTGTAAAATTGACATAAAGATCTGCATAAAAAAATCCTGCCTGCCTCCCGTTCACACCCACTTTCTATTAATGGAAAGCATTGTATGGTATATGTGACTATACATGTTGATGTACAACATGTTAAAGTCTCAAATTATTGATACCAGCATAAATTTTGGGGGATAGTTTTCTGTTTTAAAATAAAAACTTCAACCATGCTGTACTTATGGTTCGGCTCTCAAGCTATAGCCTTTTTCAAGAATTAAAACTTTGGTACTTGGGGACAGTAATTATGTCATTCACTCTATGACAGCAATATCACCTCATTTGTATAGTTTCAACATAGAACATTTTTAGGTGTTCCTCATGTCGGACTCAATGATCTTAGAGTTCTATTCTAACGTTAATGATTCTATGAATTCTAAATCCACAAACAACTCCGTGGATTTTTAGGAAAGGGTTTGTTAAAATTGTAAGAGTTGTCTGGAAGAAATAACGGTGATGGCTGTGTCTCAGGTGAACTGAAATAAAGGAAAAATTGAGATGAACTTTTCTTTTTCCTCCTACATCTTAAATATCAATTATTTGCTATTTATCCCATAGATACACACAAACTACTGGCACTAGCTACTGCTTGCTAAACATGCTTGAGGCTTGCTTGTCTTCTTTTCTTTGCTGACGTAGTGCTGCAGAACACTGGTTTTGAATAGTCAATTCTTAAGTAGCTTTTATCACTTGGCAAAAAAAGAAAAGCAGATTCAGGTTAATATCTATACTTCATCAATCATCTGAAAGAGCTTTTCAAGCTTACTACAAGTGCTATTTCAATGCCAGGGCAGAAGAATTGTGTGACCAATAAAAGAATGGAAAGTTCCATAAGTAAATTAAACTCTTACCAATACAAATTTTGCTGGGGAGCCCTAACAAAATCTGTAAGTGTGCCAATTACTTGATTAAATAGCCAAGCCTGAAATAACTAAAAATTTATATCTCGCATGTAACTTGAATTATGTGAGGAATTATGTGAGGTCTTTTATGGGAAACACTTTGTAACATTATCACAACAACCAGGGAGAATGATAAATTACACGAAGCTCCCAGGAAGGATTGTAAATAAGAACATATTTTCTACACAGCAAAGATTCTGATTCTCCTCTTCCCTCTGATACACATAAACAAATATTCCATTCATTTCAGTGAAGTTACTTACTACAAAAAAAAAAGGGGAAAAAAAGGCTACAAATTTTTAAAAAATATATTAGAAGGGAGAAAATGGAGAAAAAAAATGGGGAAAGGAAAAAAGGAAACAGGGAAAGTGAAAGGAAAGGAAGGAAAAAGGGTAATACAAGCCATCAAATAATCAAATGAAGTAGTAAAGTCTATATAAATTTAAGACTCAACTATATGTTGCATACATTTTTTGTATGTGAACTATTGCCTTATACTTTAGTCAGAGGGTGTTATTGGTCTTAAAATCATCATTCTTAATTATAATTGTTATCAAGATGAGAAAGAATTTCTAGTTCCACAAAAGCATCCCATTCTGTTCAAGGAAAGGTGTGGTGGTTTTTTCATACATTTGCTAGTAATAAATTCAAAAGTCAACATTCCCATTCATGTCCCCTTAGATCTATTTTATAATCAACCATGTAAAATAGACACATCTGAAATACAGTTCAGATAGTAGGTGGGCTGAATAATCCTATGTGGAGTTCTGCATTTCTCTGCAGACTACAGAACATGCATAAGTGTCCATGCAGAATCAATGGCAGATCAGTTTTCTTAATTCTGCTTTCAGTTCTGAATGCTTAAAATTTGTTCACAATCTGACTCTGTATCCCTGGGAAGAGAATGCTTAGTGGAAAATAGATTCACATGTATTCTTCTCTGTGATTTATTTCTGTTTATTGTCAAGGACTTGTCTCGAGCCTTGGGAACACTTTCATATTTTTAATCCCTGTTGACAAAGGAAAATCATTATATCTTTAATAAAAAGGGTAAAAAAGCTGGAAACAAACCCCATTTTAATTTTTCCTAATGCCTCCCAAGACCTCTCGGTAATCAGTGCATTGTAGCACATCTTGAGATAGAGGAGTCTAATGATTCCCTGTCCTATCCATCAGGAACAGCTGACTGTGTTTCAGTTTGTCTAAGCTTCTGAGTAAAAGTAAGTAGGAGCCTACAATGCTTTTCTCTTAATAGAGAAGGCTTCATGATGGAAGTGTATATTTTTAAGGGAACTAGGTTTTACTCTGGAATATTTTAAAGGATATAAAATATGGACAATAAAGGGCTATGACTATTCTTGCCATGGGACAGAAAGTGAAGTCAGTAGGTGAGACAGAAGCTCATCTTTAGTGCCTTACTCAATGCTGTGAATTCCACATGGTTGGGAACTAAAATTATAGTAACAGCAACTGGTCTTCTGATACCTGCCTAAAGCCTAAATCCCATTGAATTTTCATGAGAAGATTTGGAACTCTGAATTGTTAAGGTGGCTTTGTTTAATGTTTTATAAAGAATAAAATCCAGAGAAGTATGTATATTATTAATTCACATTTGATGCTTAAAATCCCACTGAAATGCATGTGAAAGATATATTCAAAAATTTTAATCTAGAATATTACCTGTCCTAAGGAAAATAATATATGATATTTTGATTAGATGATGAAATAATATCAAATCACACAACCAGCAGAATGAGACTTACATAGGCTTTGATAGAATGTGAAAAAAAATAGAAACAAATATTGTCCACATTTTTATATTTACCAAATCGTTATTCATTCTTTTACTTAGTGCTATAAGACTTTTGGGCAGTGACCATACCTATATATACATAAATATTCATTAATTAATTGCCATTCTAGACTGCAATGGAAAAGTTAACAGAGGAATAGCCTTGTCATAGAATTTTATCCGCATGATCAAAATCACTAACTATTGTATTTAGAAAAGAAATATCAAATTAAGAAGATTCTTTTTGTAATTATGAAAAAAGCAAATTCCTTCAAATTTTTGAGTTCTTTTGAATATGAAAATTACTGGGAAAATAATTTGATTATAAAGATACTTTTTCAAGAGACAACTCTGAAGCTTTGGCAGATATTTCAAAACATTTTTCAAAGACAAGAGTTAACTTTGAAATTTTAGTTAGAAATATACTGAGTTTTATAAAACTTCTTCTTAGTGGTGAATAAGAGACATTTTTAGCAATGAAAAATAATCTCTCCGTGTCTTCTGTCATATGAGGATGTGAACATGAACAGCAAATTATATGGAATGTAGGAGATAAAACATTCTTACTTTGACTGTATTCCTGGTGCTTCGCCTTCCTGATTTTTAACACCACTCTGTCACAACATCTCAGAAATGTTCACTGGCATTCATAATAGGTCTGAATTGGTGACTTGACCCATAATAGCATCATGACAAACACAGCGAAAGAAAATCAATAGATGTGTCTATCTTAAATTTTTGAATTATTTTCAAGGAAAGATCAAATAAAAAGTGTGAATAAAAACGTCTTGATGTGTGTCTGCAGAGGTATGTGTCATCAGAATCATCAGACTGCTTTATTAAGTCATTTACAGTCAGGATTTTTATATAGCTGGAAATGGACTGCTATAAAAATACATTTGAAACCATTAAGTAATGGTGATGATTAAAAGAAAAGAAAGTTCATTTTAAGACTCAGGCCTTTTTACCTACCTCAAGAAAATACAAGATATCAATTTCCCTGTTGCTGCAAACAAAATGAAGACTTACAAAATTGGATTTGTCTATCAGTATTTAGATATTAATTTTATTCTATGTCCTGTGATTCATCATTATTAGAAACAGCATTGTCCAGCAAATAATGTCATAGAGGGTCAGAGATCGATCTCATATTAGACATGTGAAGCATCTGACACAGTCATTTTATGTTCCTTTATTTCCTTAATTAGGAAAAAACACACTATGGGATCAATTCATCTACTTTGCAGTGAGTGTTCCTTTCTACTATAGTAGAAGTCTAGATGACTGCTTTGAATATACAGTTATTTTCTGGGCATCCTCAGTCCAGCAAGATCAAAATCTTGCTCTTGATATCTTGTCTGACAGTCCAGAAAACATGCCTTCCCTTTGTACTTCAATTCCCTATTCTGTCCAGTTCCTCTATGCAATTTAGTTAGATTGGAAGCTATTGGTTAGGAGATTTTTAATACGTCTCTGAATACTGCCTAATGGAAATAGTTTTCATCATAATTTCTGTTTCAGGTGCCACTGAAATATGATTTCTTCTCTCTCTGAATATGTATCCTCAAAACTATTTCTTTTAAAATAACACTGTTTTGTGTGTAGTATTGTTTTGTTGCATGATATTGGAGGAGCTAATTTTCTTACCTAACCTTTTTTAGTAGAATACTGCATACTTTAATTTTCAAGACTCTGCTTCTTATTTCCTACTTGGACAAATTTTCAATACAAATTGAAAATAGCTTAATAGCTTTTCCCCCCTGTTTTTCAGAAGTCCTAGCTGCAGCGTGACAGTCTTCTGAACCATTCAAATTAAAATTTCAAATTGTGATGTAGCTGTGATTCAATAACATTTTAACTTTGCTTTCACAATTAACAAAATAAGAAGATAGGCAAGCTGATCTGTTACTGAGATACTCTTCTAAATAAAGCTGCCATGCTATTCTGAAATAAATGACTGAATTGAAATAATATTCACATATATATCTGGTTTGTTTAAAGGTCCCAAGATGTGTGTACACTCACCACGTTTGTATTTCTGTATTTATTAGATGTGTTATTCTACCTAATAAGCATCCTACACAAACTAGAAAACTTACTTATTTCACTTATTTTACCTACGTATGTTCTGATTTTCTTTACGGAAATGATGTTCTGGGCTCTACTACTGAACACAGAAAACATGATGATTAAAAATTTTTTTTTTTCTTACCTTTTTTATTTTTTTCCGCCCTGGATAATAAACCCAGGATATCTAAGTAATTAAAGAATAAGGAAAAAGCATGCTGTGAGAAATAATGTTGCATAATATCTGTCCCTTCTAAACAGTCCTTCTTCTATCTGTGAGTTGCTTTTTACCTCCAATTGTTCGAGCATATAATTTATTTCTTTTACTTCTATCTAGTAGTGTTTCATATAGGATCACTATATTTAGTGATCCTATATTATTACTATCATCCAGTACTATTACTATAGTAGTGATTTATATAGGATAAACAGGAGTGTAGCATTTTAGAAACAGGCAGAGTACACAATAAATTAAAAAAACCTGTGTTAACCCTTGAAGAAGTGAAGCAGCCAGCTAAAAAAATATTAAGATCTATATGCTGATTTATTTTTTCATCCCACTGATTTTCTCCTTGTTTTTTTGGGGCTGGTGTGATTTCTTCATTTGGGTTATTTTACCATGTTTTTATCACAGTAACTATTTAGGGCAATTTCAAAATATACCTTATTTATCATTCTGTATGCCAATGTATTACTTCATTTTAATATATTTATTAAATTAATGATGTATAAATGCATTTCAAAACAGGATGGCTTTTACGGAAAAGTTGATTTCATTTTTATTGAAAAACAGCAACAGACTTTCAATGTTTATTTGGTTGTACACTTTTTTTTCTAAACACCCATCATTTCTTGAATACTCATCAGCCTTTTGAGAACAACTTGATGGAAATAAAGACTGAAAATGAAAAAGTCTATATTTCTCTCTTTTTCACCCTTATAAAGTATGATGCAGAATGATATATAAAAATATTAAATATTCAATGCTCGTTATTCACAATATAGTGAAAATTAGAATCCATAAATCTCTAGCACACAGCTGTTGTAAGTATTTAAAAATACAAACCTGAAATGAAATGTGTGTCAGCTTAATGATCGGTCTGAAGCAGAATGATCTGAAAAATACTCTCTGTGATTTTCACCCTGCCAGTTTACCATGATTTATACTGAATATGTTAGGTCTTATTTCCACAAATTTAAACACAGATAAGTAGTATGTCCTTGTTCTCTCCTTCAACAAATTATTGGACCCCAAAAACTTGAAATCAGTCATAAAATGAATCTCCATTAACAAACTTCCCTGAACATATTAAATTCTTTTTCTTATCTGTCAAATGTGGTTCCCAGATTTCTTAATTCAGCCACTATTTTATTGAAAAAGTTCTTATTTCAGAAAACATTCCCTATTCTTCAAAGAGCCTTGAGAGATTCTTAACATAAATCATGTAGCTAATTGCCACTAACTTCTATGGAACATAAGTATGGTTTTAATATTTAGGCTGTTGAAAAAGTTCTTCAGTGAATCAAGAATTATTAAACTAAGACCCTTAACTAATGTTTTGATAGCTTGCAAAGCATTATTTGATGGTACTGTGGTTCATGTTTATTCCACTCTTCTTTCTATGATTACTGCTATTACCAAATACATCTATGAGAGAAAGAGTAGTCCAATAGCTGACACTGTCACCTTTGTGTTCAAGAGCCCCTTAAGAACTTTACAAAGCTCACAGTTTAAATATTTATTATATATTTGTATGCTGACTGTAGAGCATCAAAGTTCATGGTCCAGTCTTCCTTACAATTCCAGACAGACAAGACAAAACATTTATTCACTCTGTACGTAAGAGGAGCTAGCGCTGCAGCAAGATGTAGAAAAACATTGGTTTGGAACTCATTTTTCCTTCTGTCAAATTATTCCTTCTGCACAGCCGGGCAAAACTCAATCTTGTAGTTTCATTGGAAATTTCTGTTTTAGCAGATATATTTATTTTCAAACATGATACCTGCATTCCCCTTCCTCTTCTTAGTCCTCCCACTGAGGCAAGAGAGAGAAAAAAAATGTAGTTAGCGTTGTTAGAGTCCACATGCTGAAATATTCTCATCTTGAAATTGAATGTATTTGTCAATACACACTTTGAGAAGCTATTCCATCAATTATTATAGTCAGATTGCATCCTAGACTGCATATGTAGAGAGAAAAAAAAAAATCTTTTCTTCATTATCGAACTTCTGAATCATTAACACTGCTAGCTAGTTCAAAAGAAATGGCAGAACAAGTGTGCCAAGAATAAAATCTAGCTCACAACTCATTTTACACTAAGCCAGAGAGAACTGGCGCACCCCTCTAGTATGCTTCACCCTCTACTGACTATGTTTTCTAAACAGGCTATTCTTGGTTGTTCCCCACTGCACACACCCCTCTTCTAGGCCAGGTGTTTGCATGCCATCCTGCCATAGTGATTTATGCCTTCATCATGTCCAGGTCAAACTATGATGTGTGAATGCTACACCTCAGAGCACACTTCAGTCACCACAAATGCCAGCGTTTGCACTTGAACAATCTTCCACGTAACCTTGAGATTCACTATTTATGGGACAAAATTAGAGTCCTCATCATTAGCTACATATTTATGAAAGGATTTTCTTCTCCTACATACTCATAACATTCCCACCTACCACCTAATTAAAAGCGCAATAAGACAGTTATATTCTGAATTCAAATATTAACTATTGGATGTTTTTGTCTAACAGCAAAACGAAAAACTAAATATTACAACATTGTTGATTTTAATCCAAAATTTTTCGTATTTCCTTCAAATTTTTTAATTACAAAAATAAAAAATGTCATGTTTAGCCTAATCTGAAATATTCTTCTTAATCTTAAAAAACCACCAACCAAACCATCTTGCTTAATATCCAGGTATTTTAATTGATTAAGACGTGCAAGCTTCAAAATGAAAACCATATCAGAATAAATAAATCTTAAAATTACAAATTTCTTATACCTTTTTTTTATTATTGTTTCTCTTATTACTATTCAACCAGTTCTACATAAATAAATAAATATCTTGGAATATCTTTGAGGACATTTTGACACTAATTTTGTCACGGACAAAATCCTTTCCATTTAAGTATTTACATTTATAATAAAATTACATTAATATAATTTAATTTCTTATGTAACCTATTGCTTTTTTTGTGTCTTATATGTATCTTTTTCTTTATGTAGCACAATACCTGAAATTAAATTTCTCATCAGCTCAGTTGCACAATGTTAATGTCTCCTTTATGTTCAGCCTTCATCATGAATCAGGTGGCATAGTAAGGCTGTGAATTTAAAGGAGCTTACTTGTCTGTTTTTGCAGCTGGGAGAACATTTTGCCACAGTTCTGTATATATGCAAATATTCTAATACACACATTTATTTTCTCAAGCATTATGGTGTGTCATTGATTCAATGAAGCTCCATGAAGTACAATATCCTGATATTTCAAAAGGACTCCCCAAGTCCCATAATGCATCTGTCCAATTCTGTACTGTTATGCTACAGGGAAAGACCTTTTCTCAACAATTCAGAAACTAATCTATGGCCCAAAGCTTCAAAAGTGATTGCTCATATTTTAGCATGTGTGACTGACTATTGTTACGTAAAACTGGGTAGTCTGTTTTTGAAATCATAGAATCATACAACGGAGGTTTGGAAGAAACCTCTGGAGAACATCTAGTCCAACTCCCCTGGAGGTTCACCTAGATCAGGTTGCATTGAATCATGTCCAGACACGGTTTTGAGTATCTTCAGAGAAGGACACTCCACACCCTCTCTGGTCAGCCTGTGCCACTGCTCAATCACCCTCAGAGTAAAGAAATTTTTCCTCACATACAGATGGAACTCTCATAAGAGAGCTCCTCCAGTCCCCTAATCATCTTCATTGCCGTTCACTAGACCCTCTCCAGTAGTTCCATGTCTCTCTTTTACTAGGGAGCCCAGAACTGGGCACAGCATTCCAGATGTGACTTCACCAGGGCTGAGTAGAGGGGCAGGATCCCCTCCCTCATCCTGCTGGCAATGCTCTTCCTAATGCATCCCAGGATACCATTGGCCTTCTTGGCCACAAGGACACACTGCTGGCTCATGGACACCTTGTTGTCCACCAGGACCCCCAGGTTCTTGTCTGCAGAGCTGCTTTTCAGCAGATCGGCCGCCACCCTGTCCTGGTGCAGGGCGTTATTCTTCCCCAGGTGCAGGAACCCTACACTTACTTTTGTTGAACTTTGGACAGTTCCTCTCCACCCAACTCTATCCTGCCCAGGTCTCACTGAGTGACAGCACAGTCCTAAATCATTAAATCCTGTTACTATATTTCAGTATTTGCCTTAGTGAACTCACTATACACCTGTGAATACACATTTCCATTACTTCCTTCAAACTATACATATTATCAAATTATTGTACTGCCTTTTTCTTTATCCATTATTGTTGTTGTTGTTGTTATTATTATTATTATTAATGGAAAATTGTTTTTATGAACTACTGGCAAAACCTGCCTTTTCAATACCTCTACATAATACTGGAGTTTATTTACCTTCTGAATCGTTAACATGATTTTTATACTTGTTTATTCCTTAAGTTTAAAACCATCAAAAAAAGAGTAAAGTCTTTATTTTCACACTGTTGCTAAAATGCTGTATAATTTTTTTATGAACAATAAACTTTCCATCATATGTCAGAGTATATTTCTGCAGTCATGCAAGTCTGTGAGAACAGGCTAAAGCCTGTTTTTTATGTATATTCCCTGAATATGTGTTGTGTGCTACTATCTTTATCAGTAATAGCATTATGGTCCAGTTCAATTTTAGCATCCTTAGTGAACACAAATGGGTGTCAAAAATATGTGCTATGGTATCTGCCTTTTATCTGGTGGGGGACTGTTCAAAGTGTACATACTTGCACGTATAATACACTAAAAAAAAAAAAAAGATACACTTACAAAAGCACTATTTTTGTCCTACATATATACTTTAATGTTCATTCAAGCAGACATCAAATTCCTGTTGGTTTGCAGATAATAATTTAAAAAATTAAAGCTAAAATGCACTCTCAAAGGACAATGTGCCTGATAGGAGGAAGCACCCTTTTAAATCTTGGGTATACATAGTCCTTTGCTCCTATTTGCACATACTATGACTTCCCAGCCAGCAATCAAAAAACCCTCTAATGAAAAGCAAGCAGTAGAAGAGAATAGTGAGTAACTGAATAAAAAAAAATCCTTTAGGAATAGCAATATGCAACATCTATTATCTGAAAAATCTTATGCGTTTTACAGTGTATAGAAAGCCTATAAAACATCACTGTGTATTCATGCAGTCAACACTGCAATCCATCAAAAAATTAATGGCTTTTTTGGTATGCATTGGTCCACTGAATATGCTGCTATTGCAACACTTACATGAATGTGACTTGTTTGGAAAATAAACCCAAAAAAACCCCAAGCCCAAACAACAAGAAAAATTCCCCCTCATGTCCCCTCCCCTCCCAAAAACAGACCCTGAAAACAAACAAATGCAGGAAAAAAACCCAAGGAAGCAAACAAACAAATCCCCCAAAAACTGGATCTGAGCAAGCAGATAATTTTTAGCCAAGGATTTTACTGTTTAGTTCCAAAAGTTTTGAAGAAGTCCAAAATGCATATCTCTTCTTATCCTCCAAATAAACTGCAAGTATTCCAAGGAGAGATTAATAAATCTCACTGACTGGATAGAAACCACTGAAATGCAAATTCTGAGTCCGTTAGAGCATCAGAGATAGAAGAGATAAATGTGGTTGTTTCTGCAAGCACTGTTTGCAGAACATTTACTGATTCCCAGTGTTTAATGACATCTGCTTTGATTGTCTGTTTTCTTGCCATGGTCAACGAATGAAAATTTAAAAATTGCATACAATTCACATCTATCGTTAAACCAAAATTAAGTTTAGGCATGTTCTTGCTAGATGTCTTTCTAAGATTAAATGGAAAAACTGGCAGAAGACATTAAAAATTAGACAGGACTCTAAATAACATCTTCACTTGATAACTTTGAGAGGATTTAATTTAAAAATTCTGAGTACTCCTGTAATTAATCCTTCATGAATTCTTTAGATATTATTGTTAATAAACCATTGTTAGACTTGACTGGATGTTATATAGAATAGACAGCACAAAAAGCACATTGAAATACAGAAATTTATAATATTTAAAATCCAGTCTCAGAGACATTTAAGTGTTCTCTTTGTAAAGAAATAAAACAAATATCCTTTTCATAACATTATGATGCAATCCATGTATAATAAATAAACTAAATGGCAAAAAGAGATATATTTTAAAAGCTAAAAATGTATAAACCAGTTCCTTGCTTGGAACAAAGACCGTTACCTGTAGAGACAAATACAGATACATAGTGCATACATTTCTGTGTGATATTATTATTCAGTGTATTGACTATTATTAAGCAGAAAACTATTTCTGCTCCTATAATTTTTTCAAATAAATTTCCTCTCTCCGTTGGAATTTAATAATATAAACTTGCAGAGTTTACTGGGGCTTACTTTATTTTAAAATTCTTTGTGTTTCTGCAATATTAGATCTAAGAATCTAAAAAATTGGAAATGGCTGAAGGGTTTTCATCAGAATACTATTTTTTTCTTCTGGTATCAGAAATATTCCTTGCATTCACAGGGCTGAATTTGTTCAGATTTTGTTGTTGTTTACATCCAGTCTGGACATTGCATTTGCATTTAATTGTGTATCCTGTCTATGTATATGCAAGAAGAATTGTATTCCTTCCACATACTTCTAGTGATAAATATACTCTTATTTCACTTTCACTGAAATGAAAAAATGAAAGAAACTAGATAGGTTCATTGCTCTAATTCACGTTTCTGCACAAATTCTCCTGTTTCCTTTGAAGAACAGTGAATGTGAATATACATATTTTATCCCTCTTTTTCAATAGCACACTGGTACAAGTAATCAAAGAGGATGTGGGAGAACAGAATTTAATTTATATTTTCTGAGAAGGTTCAAGCTGGTTTTGGGACAGTTGGAGAACGTGTTTATCTGTAATGGTTAAAGTGTTCAACAGAGAGAGATGGAGTCTTTGCAATAAGTATTTCATGGACTTCTCCAGCTTGAGTCCTTCCCACTGACCACAGTTCTTCATGAACTGCTTCAGCATGGTCCTTTCAACAGGGTACAATCCTTTGGGAATAGATTTTTCCAGGGTGTGTCCCCCATGTGCCACAGGTCCTGTTAGTAAACCTGCTCCCATGTGGACTCCTCTCCTCAGGCAGCAGCTTCCTTCAGGGCATGCCCACCCGGTCCTGCATAGTTTCCCATGGGCTGCAGCATGGATATCTGCTCCACTGTGAGTCGTAGGCAGACAGAAAAGAAAAGCACCTTGCACTGGGACTTGTTGAACCTCATGCAGTTCTCCTGGGCCCAGTTCTCAAGCTTGTCCATGTCAACTGCACTCCTCAACTTCATGCCATCTGCACAAGTGCTGTCAATGTCCCCATATGACCCATCCCTGCCTCTCCTGGCCATGCATTTCTTTCTTACTCCTCATCTGAGGAGATTCTTGCTCAGCCACGCCAGTTTCCAGCCTGCCTTACTTGATTTCCTACACACCAGGACAGAGAGCTCTTATACTCTAAGAAAAGTGACCTTAAATAATTGCCAGCTCTGGTCAGCCCCTCTGTCCTTAAGGACAGTTACCCAGGGGCTCTCATTCACCAGCTCTTAAACAGCTGAAAGTTCATTCTTACAAAATTCAGGGTCTTGACTTCGCTTCTCTCCAGGTTCACCAGGCTCACTTCAAATGTCATAATACATAGAAACTTGTTAGTTATTCCCACATTTATTGTTCATCTGTGTTTTAGTAAGAAAAATGAGCCTTATCTGTTCATTAGAAAAAAAAAGGGCAGATAGCCACCCAGAAGATTTTCTGTTTCTGATCCTGAGCTCTCAGACAGCACTTGCCTCTAGTTGTAACACTGGGGGCAAAGAACCATAGAGGTATTGGACTCACAGCACACCTCTGCTCTCAGTGTTTCCTGATAGATAAATACAGGTAGATTTTGCAGCAGGTTATGTTAACTTTTTTGAGGGAAGCGTTCAATAATATTTTTTTAAGTACTCATCTTTGCCCAAACAGTGTACTGGGAGAATACTTTCTGATTTGGGAAACCAGAGCAAGAGTTTAGCAAGAGGATAAAGACTAAATGTCTAAAATTTGACAAAATTATTTCTCATTAATCACTCTCTAGCTTCCATCGAATAAGTGTTGCTAGCACAACATTACAAAATTTCTAAATTTTGACATATTGAAGAATTTGATATGACAGCAAATTAACATCCTGAAAGAATACTGTTAGATGTAGTTTAAACACACACTTGTTTGAAAGTTAAATTACAGAAATTCATACTAATATTAAAGTAAATATTATTTTCATATTCTTTGCAAAATTATAGACAGCTGAGAAACTTAGAATATAAATTTTTTTTACCTGCTTATGGATCAAAAGCAATAATTAAGATATATGATATATATGTTTGCTCATTTCCTCCCTGTGCAACTTCTGTAATCATGCATTGCATTCTTGCTATGACTAGGCTGAAATATTTTATCTTTCATTGATTATATGGCTTGCAGTATTCAGAAAATAATAGCTTTAGTTTTCTAAGGGAGAAGAAAGATTCTGAATGCTACCTCTACGTAGATGAACAGTTTTACTTTAGGGACAGTAAAGCAATCCTGAAACAGCCTTCTTTCTTATCAGAAATTGATTCTCTGAAGTTTAATTTTTTTTTCCTGAGGTTCCTTGGGCATAGCAATTACATAGGAGCCAATCAAATTATTTAAAGATGTAGAAAAAGCTAATTAATCATATATATAATATTTTAGGATTCACTCAATAAAATAAATCCATTTAATTGCCAAAATTGAGCCAGGTGAATTCTTTAGTACTCCACATTGGTGAATTATAAACCAACCTTATAATAATGGGTCTTAATAAAACCCATTTTGAGATGAACGGTAGCAATTAAAAGGTCTATCTGTATGACTCACTGGATGATTTTGAAGTTAATAATCACATATTTATGCAAATGGATGGGCTGATGAAAAAATAAAAATGTAAGAAATATAATGAGAATTATTTTTACAGAATTTATTAAGCTAAAATAGCTTCAATTTAATAATATTCTTATCCCATTCAATTTATATTTGTGTTTTTGAAGTAATTAGGCTTTTTGTTCTTTTTTTTGTTTTTGCTTGAGTCCCTGGCAAAGTATTGGAATAAGTCCTCTTATAAACTGTTACAATCCGAATGAAGGAAGTGGTTGGAAAAGCCAGCACAGATTTACCAAAGGCAAATCATGCCTGACTAACCTGATCACCTTCTACAACAAAGTAACATTTTTCTGTCCATATCAGAAGAGCAGTGGTTTTTGTTTAACTAGAGTTCAGCAAAGCATTCAACACCATTTTCCTCAGCTTGCTTCCTCCTAGTCACACTGGCAAGACATAAATTGGATACCTATGGCCAAAGTGGTGGAGTACACCAGTGAAAGCTGAAAATTGGTGTATGGACCTTTTGACTCGAAAGGGCCATAGTTAGTGGTTCCAATTTTTTTGGTTTTTTTTTTTTTTTTTTGCTGATTATAAAGGATCATTACTGGAGCAAATATTATTTTACATCTTCATTGACATCACCACCTTGATGATGGGGTAGGATCAACAGAGGCTGAGAGAGCTTGGACTCTGCTCTGGAAAAGAGAAGGCTCAGCAGGGATTTTATCAGTGTGTTTAAATACTAGATGAGAGAGGATGAAAAAGAAGGAGACAGGCTCTTCTCAGTAGTGTTTGCTACTAGGGCAAGAGCTAATAGAAAACACAAGAAATAATTTCATCTGAACATGAGAGAACACTTTTTTTACTGTGAAAGTAGTCAAACTGTATAGGTTGTGCAAAGAGGCTGTAGAATCTCCATCTGTGCCCAATAGGGCACAGTCCTGGGCAACATGCTTCAGCTGACTCTGCTTTAGAAGTGGGCTTGGATTGGATGATCACCTTGCCAATGTTTCGTGTTGCTGAACAATGCTTGCAACAGCGTCAAGCCATTTTGTTTTTTCACACACAATGAGTAGTCTCGGGATGGGCAAGAAGGTGGGAGGGGCACTGCTGAGTCAGCTGACCTAAATTTACCAAAGAAATATTCTATATCATATGATGTTGTGCTCAGCAGTAAAAGTTCAAGGGAAGGAGGAGGACACAGGGACATTAGTGCTTGTGGCACTCGTCTGCCTCAGAAACTGTTACATGTGCTCATATCATGCTTTCTAAGGAGTCACTAAACATCTGCCTGCCAATGGGAAGCAGTGAATAAATTATTTTCTTTTTTTTATATATTATTTGTGTGTGTACCTTTTGCTTCACCTGTTAAACTACTGTTAACACAATCTATGAGTCTTTCCTTCTTCCTTCAGTTATCTCCCTGTCCTATTGGAGAGAGTGAGCAACTGTGTGGGTCCACAAGGTTCACCCAATGCCCACTTCTTGGCACCTAGTCTGGATCTTAAGGGGCTCCAGATAATGATAGCCTTGATTGGAGTGTGCTAGACTACATTTATAGTTACTGTTCTTCAGTTTTTAATTGGTAAGGTCCTTAGATTAGTCACAGTGCTTGCATGTTTTACTATGTATTGGAGTCTAGAGCTTGTTAGTGTCTACTTTCAATTGTACAAACAGAAGTAGTACTACTTCCATTGGAAAAGTTGTGTTGTATTTTAGGTGGCCTCTAGCTGCCAGTTCAGACAAGTACAGGTTTCCTCTAAACCCTATGTCTAATTTGTCAGACTCCAAAAGTGTCTCTGATATCATATCACATCTCAAATAGCATAAAACTGCTTCATGTGGACAGATGAAAGCATAAAGCCTGAATTTAATTTGTATTTATTAGTCATTTTATTAAAATTATCAAGTTTATAATCTTTCTCATGAAACTAGTATTAAAATACCACCAGTCATGGTTTTGTATTTCAGTTAAATATTATGTCCTGGATTCACTTAATCTAATTTCTTCTAGCTAAAAGTTAAGTGTTCAGAATAAACAAGTCATCTAAGCTCTCTTTATGATCCATGAAAGGAAATAGGCATTTCCAGAGGCAGTTCATCTCCTTTTAAGATTGATGTCTTACACATAAGTGAGTTGCCCTGTGAAGGAGACTATTTCTGTCCAGGAATAATAAAAAAAGTCTAGCAGACTACTTGCACTGAAGATCTTGTTTGTACATGCTGGAAGAAAGGCAAGATAAATCACCACACATCTTGCACCTACCCCTTTAACCTTTCTTTCCTTCAGTATGCCATTGGTAATTTAAGCATACTTTGACTGACCTGCCTATTAAAAACTTTGAAGTGATTTGAAACTTGCATAAAGGAAAATTATTCATTTGTTTAAATATGAGAAAACTTTCTTTAAAATATATGAATAATGATTTTAACTAATAAAAGCAACCGAACAACAAGAGCAACAACAACACCAACAAAAACCCAGAAGAAAACAAACAAAACCACCACCACCACTGGTATTTTCTACAGGGCACAATTTATTTTGCATCATAAATTTTAACAGCTGCTAGTGGACCACAGAAGAAATAGACAGCTCTCAGCAGTAATATTGTGCAAGGGAAAAAATGAAGCAATTAATCCATCCACCACTGATGGTTCTTAATCATGTACAGTCATTAGAATCTCTAGTATCTAGTTGGTAGATAACACACATTATAGGAGAATGACTGAAATAACTCAAAATGTCTTCCAAACATGAAAGAAAAAAAACCAAACTGAATAGTAATGCTTCAATACAGCAAATTGTAAAAAAATGGTTTGCTAATTGAGATTGGTTATAGCTGAAAAACAGTAGAGAGACAAGTAATTGCCAATATATTTGCTTCAGAAGAACTAAAGAACACAAAAATGAAAATAGTAAATTAGATTAGTCACATAAGTTCTACTTGATACATTTCCAGTAGGCTATATGTGCTAGCTAGTTTTCCTGTTAAGGTAGAGACATTCACCCTTGATTTCCAAAGATTTAGAATTAAAGAATGAAGAGTAAGATTCATCACCTATAGCTTTAGCCACCTGAAAATAAGCTACTTTTCTTATCTTCGTCTAAGTTAAGAATTCCTACCAAAAGACTGATCTTTTTTTTCAAAATTTTCTAAGATTTCTTTTCAAGATGAGATAAATGTCACTTGAGATATATCTATATCTTTCCATTGTTCAAAGAAGACCTAGTAACTTGCAGAAAACTTAACTAAATAGATCTTAAATGAAGCACTCATAACACATAACAAAATAAAATAAAAGCAAAATAATTTAATAAAAGCAGGAAAGTGAGATGGAGCTGGTTTTCAACAAGTATACAATTTTCTACTATCTATAACAATATTACATGTTGATGTCATAGTTTATAGGGTTAAACAATGCTGGAAAAAGCAAGAGGTAGTGACTGATCCATTTATGCCTTGAAATGAGTGACGTAGATACTAATAAGATATAATTCAGAGATGTACTAGCCAATTATTGTCCATGTTTTTGTTGGTCTCAGTGAAGCCTTATAGAAGCAGCAGTAATGGAAATAGCCTCCTGAGAATGCCTGTTATTTTCACTGGGGAGTCTTATCGTACGTGACATTGTAATGACCTGGCCTAACTGTTATGCCCACATGAAGATCTAAAAAAAAGTAATAATTTTGCTGCCAATTATTTGCATAAAAGTTCACCAACTTTAACAGACTTCAATAAAACATTATTCCCCATTTTTAAATTCTATTGTAGTTTAAAATTTAAATGCTCTGTTTCATAATATATTTATGTACTTTATCAAACCTTTAGTTTTCCCATGTAATGTTTATATTGTGTGCATACTAAAGAGGTATCTCCTGTTTTTAATCCTATAGGACAACTTGTGATTAGATTTACATACATACATCTCAAACAACAGAAGTGAGAATATTTCCAACAATGCAATTTAATTAGAAGAATAATTGGACCTTTCATCTTTTTAATTCACATTAGCTTTTTTCAGAGAAAGGGAGTTACCCAGACTAGAATGATTTGGACTAGATGTGGTTAATAACACTTTCTGATTTGCTCAATTGATTTTATTTTAAACTCTGTTAATAATCTAACCAAAGCAAACGACTTTGCTGCAACTTTATTTCTTGCAGTTCTTTAAGAAGCCTGTTCTCTCTAGTGGTTTCACATGCTTTCCAGCAGGAAAAAAATGTGTTAGCAGTTTAAAGTGATGTGAACTTAAGCAATCAGAAAAATATATTGGATGATGTGGATGCCGTTATGGAGAGTCAGTGAAGGATGAGGGCAATGAATCAATCTGATAAATTGTGATTGGCCCTTAAAAAGACAAGTAAATCCAAATTGGTTAGGGAATGTTCGTAATACCAAATAATACTACATTGAGGCTGGCCCTGTACATCATTCTATAAAACTGATCCTGATCTCTCAGACAAAATATCATCAGGAAACACATAGTTAAAACTACAGATTAAAATGAACCCCTCCAAAAAACCAAGAAAAAAACCAACCCTCCCTCAGCCCCAAACAAAACCAACCAACCAACAAAAACACCAACAAAAAAACCCAACCCAAACACCTCCCCCGCCAGCTCTAAAAATAATGCTGCGGTGGTAGTGGAGAAGAGCAGCACAAAATATCTTTCACCTGTGTTTCATGCACAACAAAGTCATAAATCAGGACAGTAAAATTCAAAGCTAATTGAAGATGGCTTGGAAAATAAGTCTTCAGGCCTTTTGAATCGCATTGGTTACAAGGCTACAAAACATGAGGGAGCTAGATTGTTGTAGACAAGCTGATTAGATGGAAAATGGAATGTTCTTCAGTGCAACTAAAATATAAAGGCACATTTTTGTTAATCAGAAGGAAAAGACCTGAAAATTTACAGAGTTAACAGTCAACATTTCCTGGCTT
The DNA here is from genome assembly GCA_013397565.1 of Ptilonorhynchus violaceus. Classification (NCBI taxonomy): domain Eukaryota; kingdom Metazoa; phylum Chordata; class Aves; order Passeriformes; family Ptilonorhynchidae; genus Ptilonorhynchus; species Ptilonorhynchus violaceus. The sequence goes on from VZRJ01005582.1 coordinate 1,312,457, forward strand.
AAAGAAGCTAATCTATATTTATGCTCTGTTCTGGACTAGGCTGTGCATTTATTCGGACAATGTCCATTCTCTTCTGTCTTCCTTGTCTCTATTTCCCTGTGAAGGAACTTAGGTGAAGAATAATTCTCCATCATTTTTTCTGCCTTTTTTTCTTCACATCAGAAAATGTTATTATAACAATAGAATCATTGATAATCCCTAATAATTTTAAGATATAAGGAGCTTTTTTCTCTACACTATCCATTGTGACTGCTGCAGTTTTTAACAGCAGTAGGGCCTGGATAAAATTCAAGAGCTCTTCTGTAAAAATGTATAACAAAATATTATTCCACATTTCTTCCCAGAAAACTGAGATTAAGTAAATTGTGCTATCTGAATACACAATTAATGTAAGAGAAAAAAATACAGGAGAGGAAAAAACTATAGACTTGATTTAATTGCTCAAATCTGAGAACACACGAACTTGCTACTGCTTACATCTCACAGGTATTCAAGATTTCTGTATGGGGAAGTGGCTATAGCTTAAGAGGTTTGCAGGGGACCCATGCCCTATCTGGAATGTCAGTTGGTTGCTAGGCTACACAACATTTGATGTTTGAAAAGGCATTAGGCAACCGTGGTAAAGCAAAGAAATCTAGCCTGTTGAATAGGAGAGCATTTGATAGTAAGTCACTTAAATCTAGAAACCTATATGAAGGTTCTTTGTGTCAGATAGATGTCTTAATTCCCATTATAGAGGATGGACACGACACTACATTTGGTCTTAGGCTAAAACAGATATTTTGTGTCATTTGAGACACCACAGGATAACCCAGGTGGCATCCAGCTACCTCTCTAGTACATGAAAGGACATGAAAGTACATGAAAGTGTGTGGATTCAGAAGTTGTCACAGTTGTCAGCTCCATTCAGAAGTTTCAGATCTGAGGCACTAAAGATCTGCTTCAGGAGGAGTCAAACTCATCCTCCTGGCTTCATTGAATATATCAACTGGGAAATAAACATAGGTATCTAACACTACTTGAAATGCCCTGGCCTACTGGCAACAGCCACACAAAGAAGGTAAATAGGATAGAGGAGACTCATGGCCCAAGTAGCAACAAGAAGGTTGCAAGGCATCTCAAAAAGTGCTAGATGCTGTTTGAGTAATACAGTAGACGCCTGTTTAAATAATACAGTAGACGCCTGTTTAAATAAACCAAAGCTTATGTCTTTCGAGATTTTAAAGCATTAAGCAGCTCTTAGCGTCTGCTTACACATACAGGGTGTAGACCCTTTAATTCTGATGTCTTAAAGTGCAGTTGAACTCCATTCAGTAATATCATTAATAGTTCTCAAAAAAACCCCAAAACACAGTGGTGTTAATATAGTGGTGATAATGTCTGCATCCTTAACCTCTAGCTAAGTGACTGGTAAAACAACTTGTTCTGCCTCTTCATCTGAGACCAGATTTTTGTTTCTTACAATAATGCTGAATTTTCGGGTTTCTCCAACCCCACTCTGTTGGAGGTAATTTGGAGAGTGATGTTTCACACGAATTACTGCTGATCTTGATGATATTTTTTCTTTTTGCCAGTAGTCACCCCTGCCTAATGTACACCTTGTTGATCATACTAGCTATGGTCCCATTAACCCCAATTAGCTGGTGTGTCATTAGGTGTTTTTCCTAGTTGTATTCTCGTTTACCAGCTCCCACTAACCTGTTTAGTGCTGTCACCACAGCAGTTTACATGATCCCCATGCAGATATATTGCTAACTGCTATTTGCTCCAGTTTGTAAACTCTCTGGTAAAAGTATACCAAAGTACACCTCATGGGATTTTAGAATGAAGTGAAAACACATAAATTCAGATTCCATTTTATAACAGTCAGATTTCCCAAGCTTCTCTTGCTAAAAGACAAAACAAGAAATCTCAAACTCAATCCAACCACCAAAAAAACCCTCAAAACCCCCCAAAAACCCAAACCCTCCCAGAAAGCCCAAAATTTCAGAATCTTCTGTGTTTCAAATTGGAGTAATTTCCTTACTCTTAGAAACCCGGGCAGAGCTGTCACCCATGCTGTGAGCAAAATAACTTCTACAAACATAATTTTCTCAGGTTAACAAAATACGGCTTTTAACAGAAAACCCTCTAAGCTATTACCATGTAATTGGCAATTAACCTTATCCATTTCATTATAGCCAATGCCCCAACTTTTCACTGAAGGCAAAAATACTTTTAACCTAGTAGGATGTTATCTCAGTCTTCATCTGTAAGTAGCAGAACACTAGGTTTATACTACTTCATATATTTCCATTTGTAGTTGGAATAAGTTTTAAAGTAAATGCCCATGAAAAAGTAATTTTGCAATATGCAATATAGGTAAAATTAATTTGCAGGTTGTATTTATTGGATGCAAATGACAAAGTGTTGGCAAAGGCATGCTGCAGGGGTGGCCTCTATGCGGAGGACCATGAATCACCCACGTGAAAAGATATGAACATTTCATGAGGAACTCTAGCCTGTGGGAAGGACTCACAGTGGATGAGAGGAAAAATGTGAGGAGGAAAGGGTGGCAGAGACAAATTCTTATGGAATGATCATACCCCCCCCATTACCTTCACCTCTTTGAGATGAGGAAGAGGTAGAGGACTCTGGAATGAAAAACTGATATTGAGACTAGGGAAAAAGGAAATGGTAGGAGAAAGCAGGGAACAAGATGTTTTAGTTTTGGTCTTTGTTTTTCTCACTTCAAATCTACTTGGCAATAAATTAAATTAATCCTCCTCAGGTTGAGTCTATTTTTCCTGTCATGCTAACTGATAGCCGATCTCCCTGTCCTTCTTTATCTTAACCCACAGACTTTTTCATCTTACTTTGTCCTTTTGAAGTAAAAGAGTGAGAGAGCAGCTGGGTCGGTGGCTGGAAGACAGACAGGGTCAACTCATCACACTAGAATATAACATTTCTAGTCTACCAGTAACCTGCCAAAATAAATATACTTATATGTGTAAGATATGAGTATAATAATTTCAGATTAAAGGCTTTTATAACAAGAAGAATTTTAAAAATTGAAGAAAAACTATTAGAATAACAGTGATTTGTGGATCTATAAACAAGCATAACAACCTCCTGAAACTCAAATCTTAGTTTTAGCTGTTATATTGTTGTTACAACTGTAATATGCATTGAGTTTTTTGATATTTCTGTAATGATAATAAAAAAACCATGACAAGGTCAACATGATCTGTTTGTGTTTTTCTGCGGTGCTCTGTAAAGGCAAATTATTCTTTTTCCGCTAAATACCTAAACATGGAGCATTTTGATATCTTGATCACAGAAGCACAGAATCTCGGAAAAGGTAAGGTTGGAAGGGACCAGTGAAGTTATCTAGTCCAGCCTCTGTTCTCAAGCAGGTTTCCCTAGACCACATTGCTCAGGATTGTGTCCAGGTGGCTTTTGAATATCTCCAGGAAGGGAGACTCCACAATCTCTCCAGGCAACCCATTCCAGTGCTCAGTTACTCTCACAGTAAAGAAGTTCAAGTTCTTCCTCGTGTTTGAGTGGAACTTCCTGTGTTTCAGCTTCTTCCCATTGCCTCTCCTCCTACTGCTCATCGCTGCCAAAAAGAGTCTGGAGCCATCCTTCTGGCACCCTCCCTTCAGATACTCGTAGACATTGATAAGGTCTCCTCTTAGTCATCTTGAGGCTGAACAGGCACAACTCCCACAGCCTTTCCTCATAAGAGAGATGCTCCAGTCCCTTAATCATCTTTGTAGCACTCAACTGGACTTGGTCCAGGATCTCCAAGTCTCTCTTGTACTAATGAGCCCAGGGCTTGACACAGCACTCCAGGTAAAGTCTCACCAGGGCTGAGTAGAAGGGCAGGATCACCTCCCTTGACCTGCTGGCAATGATACAGAATTAATTAATATATAATTTACTTCAGAGATGAATGGTCACTGATATTAGAATTTGCTGCCTGCAATTTTTAGCCAGTCAACAAATATATTTTTGTTATTTTTGTTATTTACTAATTAATTTATCTGTGCCTTTTGTTCACTGATTTTTTTTTTTTTTTGAGTACTCAGAATCATGTTGTGATTCTCAAAGAATGGATGAAACTAAATGAAACTTTAATTTTTGCCATGGAATGAACAAATATAACATTTAATAGTCATATAAAATGCCAATATCTTGTTGGATCATTACTTCAGAACATCTTCATAGATGAAGAGACAAATAGAGGATCTTAAACTGATTCAAAACTATATTGTTTTCCCTAAGTAATTTATATTCATCAGAGCCCGGTATTTAAACAGTAAAGAAAGTAATGAAGCGCTGGTGACTGAACACCTATTGGTGTGTTTCTTATTATTTTTCTCCTTAAATCTTAATGAGGTATAATTACAGTTTCTTGTATTTTGTCTTCAAGATGCATTATTCTAACAGAGAGTCATGACAAGTAGCTGTGTCTGACTTCATGAGCAGCAAACTTACTGCAAATATGCAAATGAGGAACAACAAAGAAGAGCCTGGAGATATTAACATCTGTGTGAATGAAGCAACCATTTCACAACTCAGTGGACCTTAAACAAAGCAGACATTGAAATCTGTTCAGTACATGGGATGGATTTTTAAATATGTTCAATTACCGCTTCTTGCACAGCTGTCACTAGAGCACAGTTTCTGTCACACCAGGGATTCTGCTTTGACATTATCAGCATATAAAAATGGTGTTCATGATAAATAGTTTTCTAACATAGCAAAACAAGCATTTTTCACTCATGTCTATGGGTTAGAGATCCGCTTATACTTCCATATCTCTGGCAATTTAGATGAGTAGAGATAGAGGCATCTGCTAGGAGCAAAATAGCTATTTTTGCCAATCAACCTAGTGACTAACTAGCTAACTATCTCATTTCCATGTAATAGTTAAGAAAATGTATTGCTTTTGAGGTGATTATGAATTTTGAATGAAGGATAATTCATCCCTTTATGAGGAAGAGAAGGAGAAAACTACTCTTCTATTGTACGAAAAACTAGATTTCACTAGTGAAATTTTTCCACACAGTGAAACAGAGGACAGTAGAAGAACTGTTTTGTTTCTTACAATATTTCCCTTTAAAATATGTAGAAAAACATGCTACATATTGGTAGGAGGAAAAGCTTGAAGATTCTGTTAAATAATATTTTTAAATAAAGAAAACCTTTACATAATATTCAGCTGTATTATTAATTTAACTAATATTATCTGCAATATTGTGACTAGTAAAAATACTCATATTTGTCATAGGGAATTACATAAATCTTATGTATGGACGCCATAAATAAAATTTGTGAATATATATTGCTATAATATTTCCTGTGTTAAATAATTTAATTATAATAACTGAGAGGCAAGCTGCATTTTTTGGTAAGACTTTGGTAAACCTTTATGCTCACCAAATTATCTCCTTTAATGATCATTCTTAGATATTGGAGGAGCAGTTTGAACATGTATTAATAATAGTTCCTGATTTAGAGTAGCTAACTCCAGGTATAATTTATTTGTATTTCTGTCTGACTGCTTCACTTACTCTTTTATTGACTTACTCCTAAGTATCTAATATCTTCATGTGCAAAGTACTTCAGTGTCACAGCATTGCAGTGCCTGTCACTTAAAAACTCAAATACTAAAAGGAGTATTGACTAAAATGTCTAAAATCTGAATATAACACATGCAGAGAATTGAGCACCTTGCACAGAATCACAGAAACTGTCACACCAAGGGGAGGGGCTACTTGTGGAAACAAGGAATGTTACGCACACAAAATAAATGAAAATGAATCTCTGTAGGTACATAGCTATGGTACCCTTTTTTTATCTCTTTGACCCAATGAAGCAACAATACTCTGCTTGAAAACCTTTTTAGCTTTGAAAAAGTGTTCCTGTACATCATAAAATAGCACATCAAAAGATTGTGATCCACCACTCATCTAGCCAAACTCCTTAGGTGATGCTTGCAATCAGTCACTTGAGTCAGATGGGATAATTTCTGTTCTACTTATGTCTAACGCAGGAGGAAAACAGTTAGAAGCAGTAAATAAAACTGCAATATAGTAGCGTTATTTTGGTTTGTGGATTAGTATGTTGTTTGCAGATTTATGCATATAAATATTTTAATTGTGATGCAGATTTCATAAATAAAAGTTTGTAAATGAAGGATTAGAATCTCTAGTTCCCTTGTGTTCATAAATGCCTTTTTAATTTTTGAGCACCACTGTTCACATTTTGCTCTGGGAGATCTCTAGTGAAATCTTGTGTGGATTCACTCCTTCTGGTACTGAATTCTGCCTGAATGCTGCACAAAGCAGAGGTGGGGAGACGTGATAAAAGAAATTCCATACAATTCTGGAAGATATCCTACTTCTCTTGTGTAGGTCAAGCTCTCCTTTGCTTAACTTAATCTTCACATTGCTGTAGCTTCTGTTGGTGGTTATGGAGAAAACTATATCTTTATCCCTGACAGCCTCTTTGCTCAGTGACTGACAATTAAACCAATACCAGGCAATGATCCAGATCCAAAGTTGTTTCTGAAGGAAAAGCCCTCTTGGATCGTGCACTCGACATTTCTCATAAATGTAATTTAGATCAAAAAAGAGCCATAAATAGTTCCTCCCTTCTACAGTTTTAAATAATAGATAATGTGAAACAGAAACACCCCCCACTCCCCCAAAATAAACTCTAAATATTTTGATCTGGCATATCTATATTCATTCTATTATTCCGATTCTCCTCAAGTGTGTTCTATTTAACAAGATGCTATCGCTGTTTCCTGGGAAGTTACTCATTGGAAGGATGGAAAATATGTGAGCATAATTCTAAATTAGTGATTCAATCATTGTGTTGGGTGGTTTTCAACTAATTTACTTATTCCTTTATCATGCGATCCCAAATGTACATCCAATAAACTCTCAACTTCTCATTGCATGGAACAGCTTGTATACTGTTCTTCAGCTGATTTACTCACAGTGCTTGGCCTGCAGGACCATTCTTTCTATGACACCTTTTGGCTGCTCTGCTGTTAATGACTCTCCAAAGATATCATTCAGTTCTTGACTCTTCATTTGTATCCTGCTGTTTGGTGCTGGTGGTCTCTTCCTCCAAGACCAAAATAGAAACCTCTTGCCCTCCTCCTTGCCTTGCTTTCCCACTAGGATTTCCCAAAAAGGTAAAGCAAGCTCAAAAGACACAATGTTAACACCATTCTTTCCTCCTTATTTTGAAGGTATCAAAGAGTCAGTTTGGGAAGGCACACATTCTCTGCCTGACGATATTTTACTTCTCTTCAAAAGCATTTTTTAAGTAAGCACAAGTATCTTTCATTGAGGGTGTCTCATTATGTCTTCTTGCAAGGTAAGGAGTAGGTATTTCTGACAGGCTGCTCAGTGAGGAGCTAGTTAAAGATCTTTTTGAGCTCCTTAGAAATCTCTAAAGCTGAGGAATCCGCAAATTCCTGCCAGGATTTCCTATAGGACTTCAGAAAAAAATAAACATCTTTGAAGCTTGGGTGTACAAGGTACACTTCCATCATGCTCATGGAAAATATCCTATCCTCATTTCTCCTTCTTCATCTGGAATAACTGAAAATTAATTTGCTTTAGAGTGCATTTTAGTTTGATTTGGGTGCCACAGAATACCATACAACAGACTGTAAACATAATATTCAGAAAAAAAGAAAAATAGAATTTCACTCATGTCTTTTAGAATTTGTCTTTAAAGAAATCTATCACTGCTGCTATATCCCCATAAGATTTTTTTTGTTTCGTAAAATTCAGCTTGTGAATTTCAGTGATTAAAATCTACTCTAGTGCAAAAACGTGCACCTACTGTACTCAACATGTTGGTAATCTCTGATCAGGAAAGGTTTGAGCTTGATTTTATGACTATTTTACACTTCTCAGCAATATCTAATTCTCTTAGGTCCAAACATTTATATTTCTTGACCAGTTTGCAGGTGTCAATGATAAATTAATGGTTAATGTTTTTGTTTAGTTTTATTAAATAGATTACAGTCTTTAGCAAAGTACAGTAGAGAACAGACTCATTTATTATTTTTGTTCTTTGAATCTTATTTTACTAAAACCAGAAAATTACATGGTGCAAATATATTAAGATGTGAAAAGAAAATTTTAGATAAATCTGATAGAAAAATACTTGCTTCTTTATTTTGCATAGTAAGAAAAATTATTTTTCTACTTTACGAAGGTTGTGGGTAAAAGATTGCAGTATTCATTTATTTATTACTTAAATTATATGTTGGACAAACAGAAGAGAGTGGAAGATTAAAATTACTTATCTCATGTAAAGTTGCAGACTGTCAACAAGAAGTTGCATCTGTCAACATGAATTTGCATCTGTATTGCATTTGTAAATACTCTCAATTTAAGTGAATCAGTGTGCAATTATCATGCACAATACAACTAAGGATTACAGTAGTCTGTAGACCAATGTCTAAGATTACAAAATTATTCAGTTTTTCCTTTTAAACCATGTGTATATTCACTAACAAAATTTAATATGCTTTATGGGTGTTATCTCTGTAAGCATTCTCATCAAAGACCTATTAATTCAATCTGTAGTCCTTTAAGAGAATTATAATTTTATTGGTGAGAGCATCCAATATATATTCTCAATTCCTACCTAACAGTAGTCATTAATGTTTACAATTTTTTCAAGGAACTAGCATCCTTCATGTCTTATTATTTAATCCTGTAGATTTAATTGCACTAATACTTCCATTTAGGTGGCATAGCACAAGATTTAATTCTGTTTGAATGCAGCTGGTGCACCTGAATATGTTGCCTGGCTTTTATACATAATTAAGATCAATACGTGAGTCTATGCCACATTTTAAAGTCATATAGGAGGCTTGCAAGAGCATTAAAACAAGACAGATTGATCTAGGCATAAACATGCACACACACAAACATTTTCTCAAACACATAATTTGTCTCAAAATAGAAACAAATCATTGAAGTATCTCAAAACCCTAGGTTGTGTCATCCCATCAACTTTTGAGCAAAGCTCCCTATTGAGAATTCTGATTAAAAATTGATGATATTATATATAGTAGCTTTCAAAGATAATCACAAAGATTCGAAGTTTTAAATGACTTTGCAAATAAGTACCACTCTCAGGGCTGTGAGGGAACTGATACATCCTGAACAATCTCTCCTGAAGCCTCCAACCACACCTGTGAGGCCAACGGCCATTTCAGTTCTGCCTGGGGCCATCAGCCCCTTCGTGAGCTATCTTGGGGGAGTCAGACTCCAGCTCAGTCATGGACATGCCCATGCCTGCCCATGGATCCCCATCATCTGGATCCCAAAGCATGGATGCCTGCTGTGCCCTGAAAGTGAGTTTAGGCCTTCTGGTGCTCTGAATTGAAGCCCACAGAGTCATAATCTCTGGTCATGAGACTACAAACCCTCCTCAGACACCAGCCTTTCCCTGGGCGCTGATCTCCCTGCAACGCTGACCTGTCACTCAGCCCCAGGCTCTGAAATCAATCCCCCTTTTGCACTCAGGTCTCTGGGGCTTGTCAGGGGTCGGCTTCAAGTCTCCTACGCCACAGCCCTTTCCTTGATTGTTGTCTTTGCTCTTTCTTTGCTCCCTGAAACACTCCCAGGACCAGGGAGGTCACACTCACAGCCCAGGACCATCAGTGATGTTGCAGCAAGGCTTGTCTCTAACTACTTGAAATTAAGTAAGTATCCTTCCCTTCTGTTCTCCAGAAATTAAGCCAAAATCCAAAGATGTTAAGAATTTTAATTGAGGGAACTGGTATGCACTTTACTAATGTTACCTGTGTGGAAATATTAATTATTTGATAATGATCAAGATAAGAACTTTTTTGCTATAGGTGGTAGAAAACACAGATTTCTAATGTAAAACTTCGGAATTTCTAAGCACTCTCATCCTGCCAAAACCATAAAAAAATCAAATACTCTTCCTCTCTGGAAAGAGAGGAGTTTACAAAAATGCAGCCCTTATCGTATCACTGAAATAGTTGGCTCAGAGGTCTAAATACAACAAGATTCTTACAGGTAAAACAAAAGTTATATAATAAATAATATGTCTGCTCTGTTATGCCTCTAATTAGTTTGTATTAAGTGTTCAGAATCTAGGACATGGCAAAAAGATGTTAAAAACTGTGTCTGATAGAGGCTGTGATATAAGAATGAATTCATATTACAAAAATAATGAGAAGAGAATAGATTTATCAATCTTGCCTACATTCAGTGCTCCATCTCAGACAAATTTGAAGTGTCTGAATAAGCCATGAAACAAAAGACAAAGGTTTTAAACATTGTGAGACTGTTTACTGGAGTGAACATTTGTAATGAAAATTAAATTATTCCTTAGTGGAAAAACAAATATTCTGTTAAGCAAGAAAGGGTTTACTGATGGGGCTCTCACTTGTCTGGGTCTTACCCTTTTCACTGACTTATATTATTGCCTCATTGCTTTGATCTAAAATGAGAAGCATGGGAAATAATCTTCTCCTATTTGCCTCACATCCTTAACCTAATGTTTATGTCTTTCCTTGTTCTGTAAGGAAACATCACAACTAGACAGTATATTCTAATTTGCAGTGTTGGATTAGCTTTTCAATTATCCAATAATGTCTACCATATGAGTTCCAAATAAGCAATGGTTTGATCTTTATTTGCTAGATTTCTTATCATTTATTATTGATTAGACTCAATAATAGATAATCTCATTACCCTTTTAGTCTAAAATATTTCTGAAAATAACTTCTTTGTTAATAATAAGGTATCTGTGAAATACAAAAATATTATTTCATAAATTATATGTACATCTCGAGAAGGGATTTAGAAGAGTTGCTTTGGGTTACAATTTTTGAGATTTTAAAAAATATTACTTGCTTCTCAGTTTTCAAACCAAATGTCATTTTAGAGGTATAGTGACAGATGTGCATATATCACCATAAGATCCACACTAATTTCATATATAAATATTGACAATGTCTGATTTGTATCAGTGCTAAAAAAGAAATGTTTTTATACATTTTAAATTGAAGGAATTTAACCTTATCTAGTCTTCATTTATTTTCATCCTTACGTCAAAATACACAGCACAAACTCTTCCTGTCTTCAGAGCATAGCTTCCTTTTATGTTAAAGTGAACAACAGCACTGATGCTTACAGAAATTTTCCTTTCTTTATTTCTCCATTTCCTGGTACACTATGGACAGAAGGAACAGCAGGCAGGGTGGAATAGGGAAAAATCTTATCGAGAAATATAGTCGGTGACATATTTTATCTCAACCCTTAATCTCTGCTGTATCTCACAAGGACAGCTTGGGAGTTAATTCTGCAGTGCTTGTTGTGATTAAATAACTAGTTATAGGCTTTTGTATACGTATGGAAACCTACTACTTTCTTATTTGATGTTCAGTTGTAGGGATGACTGAATTTCATAACTGGTTTTTGTGCTATAATGCAACAGATGACACAGTTATTTTTTCCATGCATCACTCGCCAATGTTCCTGGCAAATTATACTGCTTAGCCCATAGTTCGGTTTACATTTAACGGGCAGCTACTTCTTGTCTTAAACTGATGATGTAAATTGTTTGCAGCATTGTGTTTCTATTACCAGAACCTTCTGATAAAGTAGCAGAGGGTTTACACAGAGCCAAAATTGTTGTCATTTCATTATGGTACTTCAATTTGTATGTCTTTCATTTAGAATAACATAAGATAGTGTATGTTGCTAACCCAAAATAATCCTGAATATCTATAGAGAGAGTGTCAAATAGTGGCAAGAGTAATCCTAGGTACACAAAATCTAATACAAAAGCAACTTCAATCATAGATGCACTGCAAGCTGATACTGTATCTGAAGGTTAAATCATAGGTAGCTCTTTATTATCTATTCGTGTTCTATGCAACACCTGTTTCATCTCCTATAGATGTTGTCAGCTTCCTTAAAAAGAATTGCAAACAGACAGCAGACCACCAGCTTGCATTCTGTTCTCAGCTCCCACAGCAATCAAGAAAACTTCAGGTGGTACCAGGTATGCTCTCCCTTTAATAGAATGAGGAGACATATCAAGTGGATTGGAAAAAAGGAGAACACATACAGTCTGTTTTTCATATGCACATATACTTAAATCAAAAACTAAGACAGTAGGAAAGAGGTAATTGGAAGAAGAGAAAAAGGGAAAACAAAACAAAAAAACAAGGCACAACAGAGATGGAGGTAGAAAATAGGCATAAAAGATAGCTTGGATTTATCAAATCTACTTAGCAAAACCTGTGTACTGGAAATGTTTTTTGAGACATTTCAGGATAAGCACTTGTAATTATAGTCTTTGATATCACTGGTTTATGATTTTCACTTCACAGGATAAAAGTAAACCTTTTAGAGGCAACTTCTTTAGCTAGCTAGATGGTTGACAACACAGTGCTCTTTGAAGTGCCTGACCTAACACTTCTGATTTTTTTGCCAAGAGAGCATGCTGTGAAGTCACTACTAGTGGAAAGGTGGGAAGATTTTCACACGAGTCACTGACATCTCCTCCTCAGTTCTGTACCTGATAAAGCAAATGGCTTTGTTACATTGAAGGTTGAGACCCAATAAGAACTGAAAACTCTGTAATTAAAAGAAAACAAAATTTCTTATGTGCTTGGTAGGGGAGAGAACTCTAAAACAATTGCTTCCATTTTAAGGGGCAGAAAGCTGCTCTATTGACAAGTAGTTTCCTCTATAAAATCTACAGTATCAGAAGAGCAGTCTTCCAGCATGTCTTCCAGCATTCTGGAATGTGGATGTCTTCCAGCACTCTGGCGTACAATGAAGAAATGGAAGGCATAAAAGTAGCCAGAATACTCTGAGTTAGAAAATATATTTTGGTCATTTACTTTCAGAGTCATAGTGTGACAGAATTATTTATGGATATATATTAGTTGCAATACTGGGCCAGATGTAGAAACTACATAGTCCATATTCTATTTACAAGAGAATCCAAAAGCGAAAGTTTCAGAAAAATGAAGAACACTACAGTGAAAAGATATGGGATAATCTGAGTCCAATATTAAGTCTCATCGTGATTTTCAGTTGTAATATAATATTTTAATCTCTGAAGTGTGAAATTTAATAATTTTCACTTTTTAAAATATTAACTAAAACAGTTAATATTTTTGTATGCAAATCTTCAGTGATATTTGTTAGAAGAAAATTATGATCTCTTGAGTTCTAAATAATTCTCAAATAATCTCATCTGTGTTTAACTTTCTTGCTTGATCTTTGGTGGAGTAAGACATATCCAGATTATTTATTTCTTAATCTACATGGAGGAAAATGTTAAACGAAACCCCGTTAAAAGATAAACTCAACCTCAGAACCTTTTTATGGAACTCCTAATATCCAGTCCTCTTTTAAGTCAATTTATTTGTTGCCTTCCTATAGCAAATACTTATTTAAACAGTGTATGAGATACCTTTTTTATCTGTTTAATGCTTATAATTTTAATTTAATTTGTTTAGTTCTTGTTGAGCTTTGAGGCAGGTAGAAAAAAATACTCTCATACATCTAGTCCATACAGCTCATTTCTGATTTATTTTTATAATAAAATGTTTTATAATATGTTTAAAAATGATTGGATGTGGCACTCAGTGCCATGGTTTAGTTGAGGTATTAGGGCATGGGTTGGACTCGATGATCTTGAAGGTCTCTTCCAGCCTGGTGATTCTCTGATTCTGTGATTCTGTAATTATTTCTTGTACTCTTCTAAGACATATTTTAAGGTTAAAAAACAATCCTTCAATATTTGTTTGGAAAGATTCCTCCACTCTTTGGTCATGTCATTATCTTTTTTTTTGAACACCTTTTAATTCTGAATTGTCCAATATGTCATAAACATTTTAAAACATGTAGCTGCATTTCAATAAGGTCACCATAGTATTCTTTGCATGATTCACTTCTTCTTCCCGTACATATTCTGGTGTCTTGCAAGACATATTTCATGATATTTGTACAAGCAGTGGTTTCTTCTGTGCTGTCAACAGTAACTCCAAGGTTATTTTCCTGGGTAGTGCTGTTAATTGAAATACTTGCAGGCTGTATGAATAATTTGAATTCTCACCCTGTGTGCTTTCCTTCATTTTTATGGATACTAAAATTCATTAGTAATCCTTTTACCCATCTAACTGCTGCCTTAAACATTTCAAGTTTTTCATAGCTGTAACTGGTCCTAAGTAAGAGAATTTTGTGTCTTCTGTGAAGCTTACTGACTAGTCTCCTAATTTTCAGACTTTAAAAAATATAGTAGGAGAAGAAAGGATTAACACTAATTTTCAATGATACTGTTTTTAACTTTTTATGGTGGTGAAAATAGATGGTTCACATTCCATCTTGTTTTTTTAAATTTAGAACATCTTACTCCATAATACTCTTCCTGCTGCCAGTGGCTCTGCTTTCATTAAAATAGCAGGACTTCCAAACTTGAAAGAAATTCTCAAAACCTAGCACTTTTAATGTTCTAATAATTTATATTATCTCATTTTATATTACAACATAATAGTAAATGTGTTTACTGAAAGTCATTGAGTTTTGCAAATACCATGTGTTAACAAAATACAAGAATAGCAATATAGACTAACCATGATCGTATGTAAAATGCAGTGTGAAGGATCAGTGTTCTGCTAGACCAGTGAAATTGTTGGTTTTCTGTTTCTGCATGAAGTCTGGTAAGAGTTTCAAAATGGTCAATCAACCAAGAAAGAAATCAGAATAAAATAGAAAAGCCTTGTAAAAACTGTAAGTAGACCAAATAGATCATCTAGTTAAGAAGTTTTTACTGACATGTTGTCAAGGGTTTGTTTATGTTTGTTGGGTTTTTTTAAATAGGCTTGCCAGAGATTCCAAAAAATGTTAAGAATTAATAATATAGCTTTTTTTTTTTTTTTACTGCATCTCTATTAGTTGGGCATTCATCACATAAGAGAGGAAATTATTGCAAAGTATACGTTATTTAATTGCAAGGTATCAGGAGTCTTACTGGGCTAAGTAAGGGGGGATTTTGAAAGTTTCATTTTAGGAATACAATGATTGGGGTCATTTTAAGATTAACATTTGCTGACTGACAGCATTATGTACTCAAGGTCCATTCTGTCACCAGTCTTTAGCAATGTGCAGTAATTATCAACTCTATGTTAAACCACATTCTGAGCTATCTAACATGGGAGGACCTTCATTATGTGATGTCCTCAAGAACACCCAGGAATGTTAAAAGATTATGGCTTGAGGCTAGAGATTTTTGGTTTAAGTGGAAATGTGTTAGGATATCTTACACAGACACAGTTTTGTACATATGAGGATCAGAGGATTTTTGCGGATATTCATTAGATATGCATCTTCTGCTAGATAGAGAGAGCAATTGACTTTAGAAAATCAATATAGTACATTAATATTACACCGTATAATTTTTAATTTCTCTCATTATTTTGTTAAGTAGTATCCTTTAGGATATTATTTGTATGTGTAGGAAAAAAAATGAGTACATTTATAAACAAAAGGTAGTCTAGAAGAAATGAGAAAATTTGAGCAATGTTGAGTTAAAAAAAATTCAAGATAAGATCTAGAAGAAAACACTTTACAGAATTCTCCTGTTCTACATTCAAAAGTTTTTTTAAATGAAGTAAAGTATCAAAAGTTGGTCAGATATTTTTCATTAATTATGCATAATGACTGAGATTAGCCCACTTGGTCAGAGCATGGTGCTAATTACATTAAGGTTGTGGATTCAATCTCTGTATGGGCCATTCACTTAAGAGTTGGACTTGACGATCCTTGTGAGTCCATTTCAACTCAGAATTCTGTGATCTGTGATAATCAGAAACAGAAAAAACATTAAAAATTCACCTTGCTAGTAGAGACTCTACATAAACAGGAAAATCTATCTAAAATTACATACACCTAGTAGAACCTTAACTGCCTTACTACATTAAATTTTTATACTTTGTTGAATATTTATATAGAGTTGAAAATAACTGTACCAGTAAGGATATTTTACTGCTAGAGCATTTAAGCCCTATAATACAAATACTTTGTGTTTAGCAACATTTTTTTCAAAGCAGTTTCAGTCCATCAGTTTCTTGAATGCTTTCACAGTCCATTTTTCCAGACAGAGCACTTAGTTTCTGAGCTGCCTTCTGGAAGCCTCGGCATGCAGCTGACCCTTTAGTAATTGTATCACTGCACTGAGCTGCCTGATAAGGAGTGAAAGGGACTGAAGACTTGATTGTATGACAAAAGACTGTATAATGTTAAAGCTGCCAAGAAGCTAAAGTTTAAGTCAATCTCTCTCTAAGCATGTTATAACAACTGAAGATGCAGGCAAACTGTCTCTATACCTGAACACTACTGAGAATACACACACACACAAAAACTTCAGAAAACTGTAAAAGTGCCATAAAGTCAACATATAATCTATGAAACCAGATAAATAAATATGAAATATGAAACAGACAAACAAACCCCTCAAATTTTCTGTGAAAAGCTCAGCTTGACAAAACCAGCATCCTCATCTCATTTTTGATGTCTTGCTATCAAACTTCGAGAACTTATGAGTATTAGAATCCTAGCCCCACTAGATGAAATCCATAGCTAAGTAAAATGAAGAATATTAATATTGATTCAGTTTTCATATTGTCATATTTTGTCACAGTGCCTATTTTTTTTAATTACATTTTTACCAACAAAAGTATATATTAGTTATAATATGAAGAGTTTTTTAGTAGACATCTAAGGATGAATGACAAAATTAAAAATCAAAAGAGAAATATTCCAATACTCAAAACCTCTGGCTTTTGAATGGTGTAATATATAGTACTGAATTGTTATTAATGTCATCCACAAACATATAGTACTTGTCCAATAAAATATAAGAATACATTCGTAGGAGGCAGTATACTTTCTTAAAAGTGTGTGAAGTGTGTGTTCCTTTATGAAGAAAATTGTTTATCTCCCCAAACAAAATGTTATTCTATTGCACATTGCTCTACAATAAAAAAGATGAATTATTCTATCAATTTATCGGTTTAGCAAATAGTTTTCTAAAATATATTTGGTGTGTTTCTCTTTTAACAGTTTTTAGTGATCTTGATATTCATTTCTAAGTAAGAAGACTGTCCCTTGCACAATCCCTTGCACTTTAATCAAAGTTAGGAGTTTTCTTTACAAGACACATAAGAGTTAGTACATTCTAAAGCAGATTAATTTTGGATTTAGAACTATTTGAAACACTCTCAAAATCATAGAATCACAGTATATTCTGAGTTGGAAGGGACCCACAAGGACCATTGAGTCCAACTCCTGGCCCTTCCCCCGACAGGAGAGCCACACCACGTACCTGAGAGCGTTGTTCAAACCCTTCTTAAACTCTGGCAGGTTTGGTGCTGTGACCTCTTCCCTGGGGAGACTGTTCCAGTACCCAACCACTCTTTGGGTGAACTGATTACACTTCAGTCAATGACTGAATTCATTAATGAAATGTGTGAGACAACAAAAGTGGGATTTACACTAGTTTTAGAAATCTGGAAGTTGGTTTTTTTCAATGCAATCTACTCATTTTCATAATGGTCAAGTTCAAAACCAAAAGTAATATAGTGTAGACAAGAGTTTGTCAAAAAACTATGTCAGTACAAAACTCAATAGTAATGGAACATCTTGAAAATTGCCTGTATAAACACATTTTTAAGTATGTCCAGGAGGTCAGTAAAATAGGTTATCAGAGATAATCTGTTTTATCCTACAGTGAATTACTTCACTGAACACTAATTGAACATTAAATTTCATTTAGTTACTGTATGTATAGCAAAATATATTATATATATGTGTGTATTATATACTTGTTTGTCTTGAGGTTTGGTGGGTTTTTTTAGTTTGATTTTTTTTACTTGGTGAATAGAAGAAGATATATATATATAAGGCAGAGCTACAGTAACAAAAGGCAGTTTTTTCCCATTCATACTGTGCAGGTATAAAAACTTCATGCTACTTGCAACATTTTGCAATGATGACATTAATAATCTTCTTTTCTTTGATGTTTGGGTGAGTAATTCATGAGCATAGGTGGAAATCAGAAGTTGGCCCAAAAAAACTCCAAAGAAGGTACAAGGACAAATTCTCTCTGTCTTGTAAAATTGATGAGGAATGGAAAATGAAATATGTTAAGGAATATAAAGAAAATTAATAATTTTTGCTATCATGGATACAGTCTAAGCATCCTGCAGTACAGCTTATCCCTTGTTTTGTTGCCATATATTTCACTGCAATAATCTCTGCATCCAATGCAGAAATATATTCTTAACCTGTTTACATATTGTAGCACAATAATATCAGTATCAATTCCTTCTTAAGAATCCAGGATATTCCTACATTAAATTAATTTTACTTCTTCAGAAATGCATAAAACAGTACATAAAAGATAAATACAGCATTTAAATTTCCATTAGGAGCATTTGTTCTAATTTCCCCACACACCTATTGTAAAAGGTGGCAAAGTCTTGTAGCCTACATGCCTCATGCAGTGCGTCTAACAGAAATACTAGAAAACAACAAAATGAATGCAAGGATTTGAAGGTTATCCAAGCCAGTTCCAACTTTGGAAATTATAGTGGCAGATGCTTCCTCTATAATTTCTGGCATCATTGAAGCACAGTCTTACTTTTTGCAGGTAATATGTGATACATGATATTTTCCCTACTTAAATATAAATTAAAATTATACTTTCTAATCTGTAAATTATAGACTTAATTCAAGATTAACATAAATAACAAAATGTTCTTGGGGTACCTGTACTTTCTGTGTGTTTCATCTGAATTGGTGCCTGTTCCAGTAATTACAAATAATTAGGATGACCCCTCTGAGAATACAGCCACTGTTGTGTGTAGTCCTGCACTTTGCAGTTCTTTCGTGTGTGCAATGTTGTAGGTTCTGAGAATAGTTTCCCATGCTCTGTTCTGTAAACACAGCACTTGTTATTCTAACCGGCCTGATGTTTTGACTTCTTGTAGTCTGTATGATAGACAATTCTGCTAACCAGTGAACAGTAGGAGGTGGTATTCTCTCCCTCCAATCCTGGTGGTTTTCTAAAAACATATAAATAAAGACCAAGGGCAGAGGTCAGCCCCTTTTTTTGGCCCTTCCTTTTGCTCCATTGCTCCTTGGCCTCTGCCCTGGCTGGTGGACCCTGAAACTGCGACTCGCGTGCTTATTTGCGTCCGAAAACAACAGTTGTGCTCTGCTCCTTACCTTGATCCTGTCCATTTCTTAGGAGACATTCCTTTTAGAAATAAAAGAACCTTTACTTTGAATCTTTTCCAGTGAACAGGAACAACCCCTATTAGGAATTTTATCTAGCACTAAGAAAGCACAAAGAGTTAAAATCACTGACTAATTCCTGTGATTCGTTTTAAGGGAAGGGTGATGCTGTCTGAATTTAAGTAGTTATATAGTCTACTAAGAAGAGTCTAAAAAAAATTGGATGTTTAGAATACACTTTTAAACATGATGAAGTTACCAGAGACACATGAAAAAGTATACTGTACATATATATCTTATATATCCTTAAATATGTGTATACACAACAGCTTAGTATATATTATTTGCATATAATATGTAAATGCCTCTACATGCCTATACACCATAAGAATAGCATACATATAATACATTATATGTCTTTGTCATTAGGTATAGCTACAGAACAGCATTTTGCTATTCTTGTAGGAATGTGTATGTTCTTTAAGTTAGTGCTATTAAATGAGAATAGCCTGTCACTATGCAGGAATATATGTTCGCGTGTTTTCTTTTTGCTTTTTTTTAATAGCCATAAAATGAAATGTTGACATTTATAGTACAAATGATTGCAAATATTCATAAAAAGATTAAATCTCGAGCTTTAAGTAGGGGAATATAAAATAAAAATTCTCTCTCTTCTTGTGGATTAAGCCTATAAACACTAATGCAAAATTTACAAATTGCATATTAGGAAAACCAATGTAAAAATTATTTCTTGTTCTAAATAAGTAAGAAATGAAATCTACAGTTTGTAAGGCTTATGTAATGATCACAATGAGATTTTCAGAGTATATTGTAAGACTTAAATAAGGGGGAAATGTTTGTATTCCAGAATAAATAAACATGATTCTTCTGTGTTTTTCTTTTTGAATTTTTAATTATTCCTGTTTTGAAATGTGCAAAAGAAAATAAACACAAAACTTCATACATTTGGAAAATTAATTGCTTTCTCCACATCATCCTCAGACCCTAACACTGTAAGACCGGCCAGAAGGCCTAGCTTTTGAATTGGCTGTTTTTGAAGGTAAATCCAAACATTGCTGAACTGTATCCAGATGCACTCTGCCACTACTTATGTGTGCCATGATGCCCTAAGCAGTGATTCCTTTACTGCCATCAAAACAAAGTCAAATATTTTTTATCTGCTTTTCTGTGGAGATAGTAATTGTTTGGAGAATTGTGGGGTTTATGGTTTGGAGAACTGACTAGAACCAAGTGTAGGATTCATAGTACATATGATGAAGAATAAAAATGAAACATTTTTTTCCCTGTCTTTTGGCATAGAAAAGGGATAGCCCCTTATTTTCATGGGGGAATTCTAATGTATGATGGGATTATTTCATTATCATTTTTGTATATGTACTGTGAATTGGTTTGGCTTAGTAATTCTAGACGTAGGGGTTTTGTGTAAATTACCTAACAACTGACAGTTCATAGAACAGACATACATTAAAGGGCATTAAGGTGTTCAAAGTTGTAATGCTTAATACAACAGCATGAAGTATTGCATCTTTCCCAGTATTTTAGCAATACTGCTTCATCCCAGGAAAACTTGGACATACAACAGTTGTCACCTCCTCAGTTCAAAGAGTTTCTTCCCAGAATGCTGACTTTCTCAGTGTGTAAATTCCTCTGAGGAATCTTGGGTGGATATATTCTCTCTACAACTGAATTTAATGTCTTTTATGTTCATAGAAGCAGTATAACATCATAATAGAATAGGCTGTGAATCCCTATTGTGCATAATTCCCACATTATAATTTCAGTAGACACATTATGTTTGGCACTTGAATGATGGTTATTGTTACACTGTGGGAAAACTGAAATGAAAGAGTAATAGAGGCAGCCTTTTTGGAAACTATATTATCCAGTCAAGTTTGACTTACAAGGTTTTTGACATTCTCTGGTTCTTCAACCTTCTGTAGGCTTCACAGTTTTTATTTCCTTTGTTTCCCACAATGTCATGGTTTAATCCTAGCCAGTAACTTGGCACCACAGAACCACTCACTCATTTCCTGCAGTGGGATGGAGAAGAGAGTAAAAGAAGAGTAAAAGAAAGAGGAAGAGTAAAAATGAGAAAACTTGTGGGTAGAGATAAGGACAGCTTAAAACGTAAAGGAAAAGCGGCACACACAAGCAAAATAAAGAATTAATGCACTAATTCCCTTCAGCAGGTGGGTGTTCATTCATGTCCAGGCAAGCGGGGCTCCGTTGCGCATAACACTGACTTGGGCAGACAAATGCCATCACTTCAAATGCTCCTGCTCCCCTTCCTTCTTCTTTCTCCAGCTTTATATTTTGAGCATGACATCACACGGTCTGGAATATCCCTTAGGACAGTTGGGTCAGCTGCCACAGCTGTTTTCCCTCACAACTTCTTGTTCTGGTTCTTGTCACCCCCAGTCTCCTCACTGGTGGGGTGGGATGATGAACAGAAAAGACCTTGAGGCTGTGTAAGCTCTGGTCAGCAGTAATGAAAACATCCCTGGATTGTCAACAGCATTTTCATCATAAATGCAAAACACAGCCCCATACCAACTACTGTGAAGAAAGTTAAGTCTACTTCAGCCAAAACCAGAACACACAGAGACAGAATCATTCTCCAGTGTTACTTCTTTTCCAGGCCTGTTGATACATAAGCAATTTTTTTTTCTGTTTTCTATATGAAAAATTGTTTCCTTCTATTCATCAGAAAATTACCTTTTTTTCTTGACGTTCTAATCTAGGTCCTTTTGTTAGAATACTTCCTTCTTTTTCTTAAAGTAAAAAATCTAACTGTTTTTTCTTTTTTAATATGAAAGAGAAACATTGTAGTGTTGAAAACTTGAAATTCACAGTGTCAGTAGAAAAACATTTTACAGATTACTCAGGCATATTCATATTCTATGTTGAAGTCAAACAAGCTCCAGTCAGACATAGGAATAGAAATTTTACCAGCTTAGAAGAGCCTGAAGAGTCTAAAAAAATAATTATCTACAATAGTATCCAAAAGATATTGACCAAGAAAGATAGTTCTGTATTCATTAAAAAAGTGGAGAGGAAACTTAATTTACTTACAAAATTTTATACATATAAAAGTGTAGGCTATAGGGAAAGGTATGTTCAGAATGGATATTGGGCTGATACTTCAACTCTACCTGTTCTTTTTGGGACTATGGATTCAAACTTCCTGAAGTGGAACTAAATCTGATGTCACCATTTGACTGCATGTTCCGGATCATCAAGAAACTGTGGAAAGTTCAGAAGTGTACCTTATTTTTCACCCATGTTTTTAAGAGGATAATTATTTTAATAGATAAGGACTCACATTGGTGTCAGTCTCTAAAATGAGTTTCACAGAAATGTAACATCCTATGAAAGAGGTCAATTCTAAATACACATTTTTGAGGCAGAGTTGAGTGATAATACGAGCTGGTTCAGCGTGCTACTTGAAGTGGATCCTAACACAGGTACCTTGCTTAGCTTGTAAATTCCCTTTCTGCAGCTGTATACATCATTTGAAAGCATTAAGTAATGACTAATTCATTGCTTACAATTCTCGCCTATTTTTTTGAAAGGAGAGATGGTCCTTGGAGCTGACTCAATTTAATTGCCACTCTTATGTGTTACTAAATCTGTTCCAGCCACATTTTCTGACCAGTCATAAACAACTGAAGATGTGTTGATGAATGCTTGCTTAATGTTTTCTATGGTTAGTGCTGTTCCTTGCTTCTGTTTGTCCTTAAGAAATGAACTGGTATTCTCAAGTGTTTGCTTCCTTTTGCTTTAGTTTGTTGAGTAATTGGGAAAAGAATATTCTCACTCTGGTCTCACTCCCTTAAAATTACCAATATTTTTGAATCTACTGAATTGTCTCAAGATTCTGCTGTCCTCTAAACACTGTTTAATTTTTCCTGAAATATATTAATTGTTGCTGAATAGTACACAGCACCCACATTTCCCTTCGGTTCATCCTGTTGCTGTCTCCAGCTGTATAGCTCCTACATACAGGAGACCAGACAATTACAGAACTGGGGCAAAAAAATTAGCAGGAGAGTCTTTGGATATTCATATCAGATTTCAGTCTATTTGTGAAATATAAAGCAGCTTAAAAGATAGTGGAAAATTCTATACAGCTATTTTTTTTCAGTGGGGCATAATCTTCTAAATCTTTTGTGGACTGGAGCTTTGGATCCTAAATTTGTAGGAAACTGGTTTTTTTACACTGTTCTTAGTGTGGCTTTTAACCATAATGGCCTGTTTACAGTGCAGTCTATAGCATGAAACTGTGCCATATTCTGACTTACTAAAATCTAATTCATTTGTGAAGCAGCAGTAACAGCTAAACAACTTTTCTCTTCAAAAACCAGTAACTAGCTTTTGAAACGTGCTTTTCTTTGGAAATGTTAATGCTTTTAGGGGTGACAAAGAACAAAAGACCATTTCCACACTGTATTAGGATATCAGAACATTCAGCTGATATTCCTTTTTCCCTTAATTGGAATAAGGACTTGAAATTCAACCTCCTATATGCTACAGGAAAACATAGCCAGGAATTTATTTTGATTTATTCAGTAATATTTTAATAAGTGAAAATGCTCCAACACGAGATACTGAAGCTGTACCACGTTTGGGGTTTGACTGAACAAACTTCCATAACAAATATTTTCTGCCGTTTCTCTTTATAGGTCCATGAACTTTCTATGTAGGTTACCATGTGCTGTGTTAACAATATGGAGCTACAAATTCAAAACAACAGTAAAAAACATCATACCAATAGATTTTTTAAAAGTTACATGATTGACTTTAAATAATAATTGATATAATTTATTATGTGGTTCAGCTATGCTGTGCGTTAAATGCTGGATTGCTTCATATTCTATTTTGGATTTTTTCTAATCTGCATTAGAATATATATTCATTAACTGCACAGAAAATTTACTTTGTAAATACTAGCAGGGCAGGCAAAAAATTGGTAATTTCATTTAGCATAAGGTAATTTCCTTTAGCACAAGGAAATGGCTACCATTTTTTGCTATGTGAGAAAACACAATTTTGTTAAAGCACCTTGCAGGTGGGAAAACTGAAGTGTAAACTGTGAATTGCTAGTTTATCAATTTTTTTTTCCATGAAGAATGTTTGGGTATTCTAAATATTTCCTAAGCCCATTAGACCTCTTGACCATCATCACCACCACTTGCCATCTGCTTCGTCACATTTCTTGTCACCCCTTTTGGGCTTTGGATGCAATATTATTGAACAGATGGCATCAAATGGTCTTATTGTGTTCTGACTGGTTAGCAGTTTTTGAGGTTACCCTAATATCTCATGGCCATGATAGTCTCTAAAACTGGAAAATCTCTTCAAAAACATGTAGAACATGAAAGCATCTGTTTCATTAAAGTAATCAGGTCAAAGACTGTTTCAGTTCAAAGGCAATAAAAAGTGACACAGAAAAAGATAAATAAAACAGAGAGACACAAATCTCATAAAGAAAATAATAACTATGACTAAAACTCTTCAGCCACTTCAGCCACTAACTGATGTGCCATTAAGAAACTACAAGCACAGGTAAGCTTTGTTTTTTTTCATTTACAGGTAAACAAAATCTTACATTCACATCTAAAATACATTTTAATTGAATTGTCATTACGAGCACCTCAAAATTATTATACTAAGATGTCAGAGAATTTTAGAAGTATGATGCATTGTGTTTTCATAGAATCATATAATCATCAGGGTTGGAAGAGATCTTTAAGATTATCAAATGCAACCGTCAACCTAGCACTACCACTTTAACCCCTAAACCACTAAACCATATCACCCCAAACCAGGGTTTTAAAGTAAATCTTGTTGCATATTATCCATACTATTATTATCCTCTCTTAGGGAATATCACTTGAGGGTTTGCTTTGTATAAAATATTTAATTCAAACTTATGATATTGTTCACAGCTGGGACAACCACTCTCTATCACAATTATTTTGAAATACAAGAAGTGGCAATCTTCCTGGAGAAGATGTAGCAATTTCCCTTGGAGAGAAGGATTTCAGAGAGCTATAGTGTCTGACAACCAATTTTTTTGCACAGTGGGGTTGCTATCAGCAGCCACAATCTTTTTATAAAAGTGCAAAGGACAGCAAAGGCAGCTAAGGCACACTGTCATTCTTGCAATGGTTAGCTCAACAGGGGTGGAGAGAGGTCCAGCAACTCTGCTCAAGATTGTGTGAGGCTGTGTAAAGGTCATGTCAAAGTTACTCAGAGCACAATCTCTGGGCAAAAATCTACCTTGATCTGTCAGAGGACTTGACCCAGATAGAGCTCCAGAGGGAGTATGTCATTGCAGATCTCGAGCTCCTGGTGCTGAGCAGTCTCACGCAAGGAGCATGTGCTCTGCCTATGCCGCTGAATTGCTATGAGGGGTAGCTGTAAGAAGAAATGGACAGATCATATACCATCTGGGAAGACTAACAAAAATTTTATAGGGCCTTCACAGAGAGTCCACCAGGGCAGGAGCCTGAAAGTTGTGATATAAGGAAGGAGGGATGCACAAAAGAATTTGTCCAAAGAAAACAGTGAATGCTGACTTCCACAGTAGAGGTGTCTGCAAGCTTGTGAATTTTAGGAGCATGAAGGATCCTTTTCCACTTGTAGCTCTATGCTTCAGGACTTGCATAGTGCAACAGAAACTGGTGATGGTAAACAAAGCCTGTCACAGCAGGCATCAGACTCAGAAAAGCTTCAACCAAGTGACTGCATAATGAGAACAATGTGGATGAAACTCACCAGGGACCGTCCTCCAGGAACAAAGCAAACCAGACACCAACCTCTCTTATATATGCTTGTGGGGAACTCAGACCTAGGATGTTGCAGAAAGACTCAAGATCTGTCTGACTCTTGAAGCCGCTTGCTGCTTAGTCATGATGTGCACCAATTGCACTCTCAGGGCAGATATGAAGTGTATCAAGAGTGATTTCAAAGCTTTTGAGCTGAAGAGTGGCAACTCTGGTCATATGTCTCAATAATGTCATGACAAGTGAAAGGAGGAACTAATGTATCCAGTGGATTAATTCATCGTGCAGAATTCATGTCTCAAATTGTACTTTGGCTTTTATTAATATGGGACTCTGATTGAGTCTGACATGGATTGTTGGGAAAGGACCAATGCATCTGACAAGGTGGGGCAGGAGTATATTTAGAAACAGGCTTGCTAACCCAGTGAAGAGATTTTTAAAGAAGTTACACTGAGGAATGCTTCTCATAACCTAAATGCAATGAAGGCATGGCAGGCAGTGAGGAAGTTAACTAGTGAGCACCTATCATGAGCTCACTGATACAAGATGGAATTCACTTCACTTAACAATTGAAGTATAGAGGGTAGATATCTCCTGAGCTGGTGCCTCTAGTTCCTTGTTTTCTGATTTCCTTATTCCTGTCTAGATTAACACTTGATTAGACTGAAATCTAACAAATCACATGCATTCTTTAGATAGGCAAGATTTCTTAATGTTGCTTATTTGGAATCTGCCTGGCCAAGTTATTTCCATATCTACAGAGACATGATCAAGGCCTGGTTCACCTTGTCAGAAAGCTTACTTCGAAATGAGGTTGGCTAAATGGGCTATGCTTCTCTTCACTTGTAACAAGCATAATCTAAGTGATTATTTGAATTGTAGACATGTATATTGTAGATAATTAGACTATAATTAGATGAATCCCACCTACATTGTTCCCCTAAATTCACAATCAGTAAGTGACACAAAAAATTGATACAGTAGTCAGTCCAGTGAAGTCCACTTCAAGCAGAATAAGAAAATAAAATAAAAATGAATCAATGCCCATCAACAGAGCAAAGGAGATCAAGGTTGCCAGACAAATGAAAAGGTACTGAGGCATGACCTATTTGGTATCCAGTTATGAAAATCCACTTTGTATGTAAAACTAAGAGGAAAAAAAATCTGAAGTATATAAATGCATGGCATTTTGTTTTGTTTTCATTCTCTTGCTAAAGCATGAAAAGCAGAAGAAATAAATGCAGACACTTGTATGTGAAGACACTTCTGTTATACATATTAGTCTGAAATATAACACTAGTGTTCAGAATACTAATATATTCTCAAGGAAAACAGTCTCAGAAAAAGCAAATGGAAATGTAAATGTTAGTCCATGCAGAGGACCAACAAAATTCAGACTGAACCCTTATTACTAACACTGATTTTCTGTGAGATAAAAGTGCTAGGTGAGATATTTTTGTCTTTCTGAAAGGCCTTAATTTTCTGGAGTACCTAACATTTTCCTGAGCAGATGATGTGGTAGCAGCATAACCAAGAAAATCAAATGAAATGTTTATTTATGAGAAGCAAAAAATAATCTGCTTTTCAAAGTAAGAGATCATAGCTCCTCTCCTTTTCCTTGGCAAGAAAAAAGTGTTAAAACCTAAGACTTAAAATGCATTCAAAGTAAGTGAATTCCTCTATCATCACTCCTGTGATTTTAGTGAACAAATTTGAATCAAATTACCTTGCTCTCAGGGAAAAAAACCGGCTTTTTTTTTTTTTCAATGGCCTATGTGATTTACATATCTCACTTCAATATATGGATGTTCTGCTGTGAGGTGATAGAGATAAATGTATTTCATTATCACCCAAAAAACCTTCATCCTGGAAGAAAAAGTGTAGAGAGCTCAAGAATCTTTAAATCACTTTGAATCTGCTTTTCCAAGTGCAAAACTGTCAATATTTTAGTGCTTTCAATATTTTTTCCTGATATTTCAGAAATGTATGTGATAATCCATTAGTATCAGTTTGTATTACATATGAAGAACACTCTTTAAGGTACCTAGTTAGCAATTACTTTGAGAAAAAGGTATATGTCCAAATATAGATCTTTTGCCTAATAGTAGGTCTCTGCATTTAGTCATAATCTGTCTGCCTGGCTTTCAAAACAAGTAAGTTTTCATCACTTGATAACTTAAGACATTGAAGCAGCAGCCGCAGGGAGAAATTTCCCTAGAGGAGGTAGCAGTTCAGCTCACTCAAACCTACCTACCCACCTCGATTTCACTTTGCTGTAACACTCTCTGTGTCACTGCCCTCTGTTAAAAAGGTCTCAGAGCTGCACTCTCTCCCTGCCTGCCAAGACCTCTGTTCAAAACTAGTTCCAGGAAAAAAAACCAAAGAACTCTGTAAAGACAGAAAAAAAAGAAGTCTCTTTCATGTTGCACTGGAGCTATAAACGGAACTTCGTATTCCTGCAGGTCATTGCCAGAACATCTGCCACCTCTGTCCCAGAGGGCACCTGGGAAACATGGCCAGCTGTGGACTTGGTGCAACACACACAGAGCACTCCTTCTGTGTGTTTGCACATGGCAAACTGGAAACCTGCAACAGGAGGCAAAAGGATGGAAATAGGAAGAGTTGGGGTAATTGGAGTTTAATGAATGTTCCTATTAACCCTAGCCATTGCAAATCTTCCTTTGTTTCCTATTTTTTTTTTTCTCCTGCAGAGGTACTCTCACATGTTAATTTATATGGCCTTCTATGAATGCATACTCTTGTATAATTCAATTTTATGAGCATTTGGAGGCAATGAAGACTAAGGTAATCAAATGAATTGAAATATACACAACATTTTAGAGAATATTCAATTATAAGTATATGTTTATTATAGCACTAATTTTTGTGCTGACACCTGTTTTAGTTTAACTAAAAACTTTGCTAGCAATATTTGCTTGAAAACATAGCAAGTACTCAATCCTACTGTCTTTAAAATAATAACCTGTGCAGAGAAGCTGCAACACTTTTTGTATTATTACTTTCTCCTATTTTTTTTATCTTGAAAAGTAATGATACATTTGGGGCTGTCATGATTGTTGTTGCTACTTCTTGTGCTCTTAAAAATACTTTGCCTAACAGCCAACAATGATCACAGGGTCATCTTCTAAACAAATTTGGAGAAAATATTAGCTATAGTCCTTGAAAGCAGGATGATTGATTAAAATATTTCTGCTTTGAACTTTTGTAGAAGATGTTAACATTTACAAACTGTCTGTTGTTTAGAGAACAATTTTTTAGAATTTTTTTTTTTTTTAAGATTGTTAGTCCTCTGTACTCCTCTCCTTTGCTCTTTTTTGGGTTCTTTTGTCTTTTATTTATTTATTTATTCATCTGATTTTAATTATTGATTTACACATTTATAAAGTATCTGCAATTATGCTGTTATATGCCTATATAAATACTGTGTTAAGGAAAAGGAGTGAGTTCTGCCCAAAGGAATGAGCCATTTCTCCCTTGAATTATGCAGCCCAGACTATTTTTTATTCCAGGAAAAATCTGGAGAGAATCTTTTGGTCTTTTTCCTCTCTTACACAGAAAACATGATCCTTGTGATTAATTAGGCCTGTTTTATGAGAATCTTTCTTTACCTGAACAAAACAGACTGAGTTTAATCTACATAACACTGCCACAGTGTATTCTTGCTGCTGTGTCTTGTAAACAGCACATTTATGATTGCTTGAATCTCTCCATCTCATCTGGAGATGTTTCAAATGGAACAATCCAAAATTATATGACACAAAATATTATTGAAAATGTTTGTAGTATTTCTACCAGTCCACTAAATCCATACTTAATTTTTCTAAGTTCTTTTTTTAATTAGAATAGCCTTTGAGTTATGAGGGGAGTAAACTTTGTGTCTCAGGAAGGGAGCATGAGAAACAAAAATATCTTTATCTTGGTTTCAGTGTTGAAGACTCACAAAAAGACAAGAAATTTTGATTATGTAAAACATACTGGATTATGATATGAATGCCTAGGTTATCCTACTGGTTAAATCACCTCCACACATAAAAAGGGGAACACTCTTCTCAAAATCCCTTTTGACTTGCATCTGCAGAAAAAACTGTTTTTCCAACCCAAAATATATGTGTTGGTGCTTGAGCTGGTGGGCAAGTTAGGGTAGCCAGTGGTCAGGGAGGATTCTGTGTGCTGCTAAGGGAACAGGTCTGCTCGTCCAATGTGTCACATTATGCAACCTACATCTGACGTTCACAGTAAAGAGCTGAAAAATATGAAAATTTACTGTGTCAGTCTTCACGTCTGAAAGGAAAAGACAAGATGGGAGAAAATCACTGTGAAACACTGTTTGAAATTGGCTTGTAGTCATTCTCTTGCATAAATCTGCAAATATTAAGGACAAGACTTACTGTCTTGATCTTCTCAAATGTAAATAACAAAGATATTAACAACTGCATTATACCATCACAAATTTCAGTGCCAGAGATGACCATTCTGAACACTCAGCTCCAGTGCTTCCTTCTCAAGTTTGTATAGTACATAACGTTTATCTGAAAAGCTTGAGAAAATCATTATACTTTTAAAGACAGCTCAGCTCATTTTAAAGACTACAAGCACTAGCTAATCCATTCCCTCCTGTGGAAGTTTTCCCAGTGTTTAATTACCATCACAGCTACGAAAATACACCTTATTTCATGATTGATTTTTTTTCTCATTTCAACTTCCAGTCACTTAATCTAGTTTTGCTTCTGTCAGCAATGCTCTACCACACTGCTATAACATCACTTTTCTCTATCTATGTCTATGAAGAGTAAGCAATTCTCAATGTTGTCTTTAGTGAAAGGAGTATTTTAGGTATTTAGGCTCCACATTATAAAGCTTATTTTCTGGCTTTGAAGGATTTGCCTAATTAATACCTAATACCACAAAATGTTCTCTGCCATCTCCATGATGCTTTTCCTGTTGGCCTTGACATGGGATATAAATATTAAAAAGATGCAAGTGACAACATTGATCCATAGGGAAATTCTGATTGGAGAAGCATTTAATTGACAAGAACCATTAATTCTGCCTATTCTGAACCAGCTAGTCCTGATAGACCTAGCAAGAGTCCTTTTGTCTCTGCCTAGGTATGTTGTAATGTGAATGTATGAATTTTTGATGTATAATGGGAAAAGCTAATTGGTGTCAGCAAAGTAAAAATTTCTATTACTAATCAATCCTTCATTTGATCAAGTACTTTGAGTAACCTCTGTCTTTGAACTGGTCAGATAACATTAAATAAAGAAAAAAGGCAAAAAAAATGTTATTCATTTTTTTCTACCTGTTTTCCCTTCTTTGCTTTTTAATAAATTTTCAGATCTTTCTTACATATATTCATTGATGCTTAAGGAAATATTGAGATGTCTAGAAATGAGACTGAGGAAATAGATATTTATTCTAAACTGCTGTCACTGATACTCAATGACTTTCTTGTCACAGTGACAGTTGTGTTCCCTCATAGAGTGACACGTTCAGAGGGTGAGGTGAGATTCCTGCTGTCATTGCATAATAAAAATGTGGTATAGGAAAAGTGCTTTTTTGGAAAGAAATTTTTCTTTCCTGCCCAAGTTTTATTGCAAGCGATTAGCTAGCAAGAAATTATATATCTGTTGCTTCACAAGAGTTATGTTCCTTCATTCCAATCTACAGTTGCAGTAGGGAGAGAAAGTTCTTCTCCTTTCAAGAATAAAATCAAAACCATTAACATATTTAAAACTACTGATGGTCAATCTAATTTTACATAATTGTAAATTACCATAGAAAGTTCAAAGGAATCGTTCCTTTCTTTCTAAAATCTGACTTTTTTTTTCCCAGGGCAATACTATTTTTCTTGAATGATAGCAGTCTCACATAACAAAAAGCTATTTTTCCACCCCTTTAAATATGTTGACACAACTTATCTAAGACACATTTCTAAGAGATTTTTGAATTAAAAGCTCTGCCTTTGAGATATAATAAAACCTGTAAAGATCTGAAAATTAAAATTGATTTCACCGATAAACAGAATTACAGCATGCATAGACCAAGTAGCCTGCTTAGTGGCACTTCAGCAGGGGTGTCAATCCATCCATATAAAAGACAGGTTCACATATGCACTGTCCTGTATATCCTAGTTCAAACACTGTAGTTTGACAAGATGGTGTACCTTGTTCTAGAGTATTTGCTACTGAATTAAAAATGTGATAACCATAACTGAACTACTGCAAGCATTCTCTAACAGTTAAGAATATTTTGAAAATGGTGCTCACATTTTCATTTGACTATGGAGAAAGAATAGGAAACATAAAGTAGAACCATAATTTTAAAGTAGAACTATTTCATGGCACTGAAACCTTTTCAGAAGGGATTGTTGACATTAAATATTCTGTCTGCTCTTCCTGTACTATTTACTTGGTAACTGAAGGAGAGCTTGATAGTATTGAAGAAGTGGGAAATTAGTCCTTCCCTTATGATCGAATGAATGTGCTAAGAAACAGAAGTTTCCATATAGAATAATGTATTAGCAGAGAAAAACAATCCCTAATTAAACATGTAGGTCAAGCAGAGATGTCTCTGTGAAAAGCAGGCTACTGGCAGGACTTGGGGAGACAAAAATAGACTTTTAGGTAGCACAGGGAAGAACATGTACAGAGGAATAGATAAAGTGGTTTGTAAGCCTTCTGATTATGATACATCTGACTGTTAACTTTGAGGCTTCTCTGCACAAAAAATTAACTGCTTGAGTAAATATTTCAATAAAAGTTGTGTTCCTATATATTTACCTTTGCAACTTTTGTAATGATTCAAGGAAAGTGTTTGGAAAGATTCAAAGAAAGGTCTGGTTTGATGTTCTGTCAGAGAAAGCAATAATAACTCCTATTGGAAGATTCCCCATTCCACACCAAAAAAATTATACTTTACTATTGTTTGATTTTGCTGTGTTACTCCAGGGCTCTTCATGGTCATAACTTCTTCAGTACAATTTTTCTGTTTGTTGATTTCTTTTCTAACCTTCACTTTATATTTCTCAGATATTTGGGAATCAATATTCCCTGAAAATAGTTTATTTGTGTAAGATCAGTGATTTGTCCTAAAGACTATCAAATAGGTATTCTGCAAGACCCAGTACTCAGAATATTTGAACTTGTATTAGCTTAGTTTGGAGTTAAAAAAAGATTATAAGTAAGAAAAGAACATTTATTATTTCGATTAAATTACCTTTCCATGTTATTTTATTATTGGTGGAAATTTACCTGGAAATAAGAATAAAGATTCATCTTAGCTAAATGGATTTACAAGAAATTTTAATGTATAAAATTTTTGTTACAACTGTCAAACAATTTGGTGTAGCATGCTTTTGAATATGTTGCCTATAAATATGCATAGCCTTGTACTTTAAATGAAAAGTGTTTGAATATTTGAGCCTGTAGACAATCTCTTTTTAATCTTTAAAAGTGAGTTAATTTAGAACAGTTTTGGTGGCTTCTTTCCTATTCAAGGCTAGATACAGTGGAAAAGATCTTCTAGCACAGCTTCTTGAAAAGTCATTCTTTTGGTAAAATGCAGTAGAAAATAATTTCTATTTTTCACTTCACTTGAAAGAATTTTTCAGTGTAGAATTTAAGGAACACTTCAAAAAGGTATATTTGTAATGTCTGCATGGGGGTACTTTTGAAGACATTGCTCATGCCCATTAAAAATGTGTCTTTGTGATTAAATATCTTTGAGATGTTTTACTGCCAACATAAAAATATATTGATCAAAAATATTTGAGTCACAGTTTAAGTTGGAGCTACTTAGATGCATTTGCATATATAGATCAGGACTTTTTAAAAACATTTAAAAAGGTAGAACTATATTCAGTAAAATACTGAGTTCTTTAAAGTCTCCCAATGAAAGGAAATGCTGAATTATAGAGTAAACATTGTCATTTTCCCTCCACATTGTGTATAGCTACGGAGATTAAAAGAATAAATGAACTTGAATACTATATAATATACTACACTTGAATATTATACAAGCTGTCATTCTTAGGCACAAGGAGACAAAATAAGCATGATTTCAACCTTAACTTCAGTTTTCCTACTTTTATGGATTTAAGCCTGACCATTAATGCACTTTTTGTGATTTAATTTCTTCCACAAATATACTTAATTGCTTACTATGTCGTATAATGTTCAATAAAGCAAAGCAATGAAGCAAAAAAGTAGCAGGACCTCTTACAAAGGCTAAAATGAAACTCTTATGAAGACAAGAGTGAGTAATGCCTGGGTGCTAATTACAATGGTATAGTCAGAGCATATAAACAGTGTGAAACCTCATTAAGCTCTATTAAAATGTGCGCTTAGAATTTATCTGGTCAGAGAGATGAATAAAAAAGTGTAGTTTTATTAGCCTCTACTGCCAACCTTTGCTTCTCGGTGGGGAGTATTCTCATATGGTTTGGTTACCAAATAAAGTACAACGAATGAAGTTTCTCTTTCAAGATTTAAAGAGCAATAGACATTCTATACATAGTTTACACGAAAAATAAAATGTGTTTTGATGTTTGTATACCTTTACAGAAAAAATGCTATCAGTAATAATGTTTACAATTTAAAAAAACTAAACAAAAAGGAAACATTTAGAATGCTCCAGCAGAAATTAGGGTTTTTGCTTGTTCTATGGTCAAATAATTTCTGTATCCTCATATCTAAAAACAGACTTCTAAACTTACAATGCTCTGTCAGTCCCTGCAAACTATATACATTGTTCAAAATCATTACCCAAATAATAAATGTCAATTACTATTATCATTCTTTTATTTAGTAAGTGGATGGCTCAGTTTCCCTGGGTGAATCAGGCATGTGCTAAAACTATCATGACTGCTTTTATTAATAATACATTATTGTGCATTAAACACCTTCATTTCTTCATTTAGTAAATGTGACGGGATACTAAGGAAATGGGGCAATGGGCAAAGGAGACGGATGTGTCCTCTGATAAATGTTAATGAGAACACTGATTGCAATAAAATAAAGGTACTAAATCATGAACATGTCCACATCTTGCCAAGTCATAATCATAGGTTTAATTTTAAATAATCAGTAATTCCACCGATTTTAGCAAATTTAGATTACAATCTCTTTTTTACACGTTTCTTACTCTTCTAAGAGAGGCAAAGCAGCTGAACCTAATTCTACTTTTTGTCAACAACAGCAGTGATTTTCTTTGTCTTTGAGACACCTCGTCCAAATGCTGTAACAATGTCCTCCACAGTGCAGAAAAGGCCAGTGCTGTTCTGAGCTCCAGCAGGGATCTTGCAGGTATTGGCTTTCTACTACCTCCTAGAAACTCAAGGCTCTCATTTTTTCAAAGCTGTGTTAAAGTTTTTGATATCTGAATGAGCCTGGGTATACCTGCTGGGACATACCTCAGCTTTCAGCTGATCTGTGTCCTTTACATTTATTTCTGTTTAAACTGCAGTGTACAATGAACTTATGGAGTAAACCTGGACCTTGGCCTGGTTAGATTGCAGATATTACATAAACATGAATAAAGGAACTAGACAAGCAGTCAAGTAGCCAATTAGTATTTAATGGCAATCTTTTTTGTGGCAGTACTGTTAAATAATTCTCAGTCCTGATATATTTTAGCTCTACATTCATTTCAACCAGACAGACCTAAACAGTTTTTTAAACATAACCAAAGCAAAATATATTTTTTTAATTCTTTGCCTCTAGCTAAAAAAGTATCTTATGCTTCTGTGTAAGTAAGGAATGACTAGCACTAGAAACTTCAAGCCTAATGTTCATTCAAAGATCAGAGTATGTGTGCAAGGTATGGCTTTCTTATGGAGACATTAATTGTCCCTTGAGTCAAGAATGACACTGGGAAATAAAACTAATGTATAAAGAATAAGACTAAACAGTAACTTTTTTCTTTTTTTATAATGTCTTTTTATTTTTAACTTCCCAAAGTATTCAGGACCAATAATTTTAATAAGAACAAATGTTTATATTTGGTACTCAACTAGTCTGCCTGAGAACAACTAACTTTCAGAACTGTAAAAGTCTGTAAAGATATATAAATATTTCTATAATAAGATATTAAAAATACATGCATGCATATTTAAAAACACTTATGCATATATTTTTGAAAAAAACCAAAACCAACTCTTTTACGCAGTTTCTGAATCTCCACTAGACATGTCTAGGAACTCAGAAGACAGTTTTAGGATATAATGTATGAAAACTGCCTGAGGAACTATCAGATAAAAAAGGGAGTACACATCAATATTAGGTTTTTCCGTAATCCTGTGGTTGTTGAGTCAGTACCACCATTAGTTAGAGTACTGAGATCTAATATTTACACTGTGTCCAGAGCCATCCATACTAACACTAAGCTGAGCTCATACCTACTGTTTGGAAGACTGGAGTCTACCTATAAATCTCACCTCTGTCCCACAGTACATTTCAGTGTTATATGTTCTTCCTAGTTTGTAGCTGTACATCTCATGGGTAAAAATTCTGGATTTATTTCTGAGAGAATTTTTAATATAGATGACTCTTTTTAGATGTTGCTTCCTGTTACAATTTAGTTTCTAGCATCTTCCTGTCAGTATTCAAATTGCTATTTTCAGGTATGCTTGTTCATTTTTAACAAATACTTCTGCCAGAAAACAATATTAAACTCCTTTAGAATTTTTATGCTATCACCCTTAGAGTTGCCTTCTCATAGCATTAACCATATTAAAACAAAAATAAACAAGAAAGAATTTAATTTTCACCTTAAGGTGCTCTAACACCAACAATGACAGCTGAAGCCAAACAGTGCAGGAAAAACTGTCCCTTCTGATAAGGGGAGGAAAAAAGAATCCAACCTTTGGATTCTTTGGATAACACTCTGTGTTAAATGTGGGTGGAAAACAAGGCAATGGAAAATAGAGGTTTGATCTTGCAGAGGTCTGAACAGCTTCTAAAGGTGCTGACTAAAGCCCTTTTGCCATTCAAGATGACGGATTTGAGAGGGGTCCTATAAAAGGGTTCTTGGCTGAAAGTACTGCATTTCTAAAGGTTACTGGCAAGCCAACACAAGGTAATGATTTTTTTTTAATTACATCTGTTACAAAATAGTCTGTGTTTGATCTCTGTTATTCTCAGAGCCCCATGAACTGCGTAAATCTGTGCCCGGGGTATTCCATTCACAATTAACCGCTAACCACAAAACTGCATTGCAAAAAGTAAACTTCCTGGGTTCATTTGTTTATCCTATCAATTTTTTTCCTGTTTCAAAATAAAACCTTATAAGTAGGAACACTAAACAATGGCAAATTTTGTCCCCTCACATACAGAATCTCCAACATCACTGCAAAGAAATGTTTGGCTCCTGCCTTATCATCACACATAGAATCTGGCTGAATGCCTACTTAATCAATGCAAATCTTTTTAAAACTTCTTTGTGAACTGTGTCAGTGTCTTAATGTTTAATAATGAGACAAAAACATAAGAAGTTATGCCAGTATAATAAACAATGTCACTGATGATTGATTGAGATATTGTATTTATCTCATCATCACAAGCAATCACCACATGCCTTTATAATTTCCCCACTCTTCACTAGTGTGTAGGGTCACAGGGTCACTTGCTCTCAAAATTCTTGCAGTACTGTTCTTTTTTTTCTTCCTATGTGAATATAATATTTGGCTGGAACACCAACAACCTGTTTTTCCTTAGTTATAAATTTAATGTGTAAAGATGTGTATAAATAGTTAGAATTTTTAATCAGGTAGGGCAATCTATTATTATTTCACAATAAAAATGGGTAGAATTTGTTGGCTTTTGGTTTTTTTTTTTCCTTAAGCAATGTCTCTGTTTAGAAGTGAGCAACAGCACTCCTGTAGTGTTATACAAGAGACTTGGTTTTTTTATCATGTTTTTATTCTTTTCTTTTTTTTTGCTTTTCACAGAAACAGCCTTAAGACCACAGTTTACAATCAGTGAATATATATATTAGCAGCAATTAGACCCAACTAATTATCTTATCACAGAGGAAAAGGTTAGAATTAAGTTTCTTCATTGGACACCTGCTGTGTAGATAATTAAGTATCTCTATGGTTTCTTTCATTACTGCATTCAATAATAGCTAAATACCAGGGAAACTAGCCATAATCAGACATGATTTGAGGAGATTCAAGGCAGGGAGAAAAGACAGAGACAAACAATATTTTTAAAAGACGGCACCAGAGCCTAGATTTTTCATCTTAAATGCAAATTATCTAGGGTAGAATTGTGGAGACGGCCAAACAGTACCAACATTAGGTAGGAGCACCTTAAAACATGGAAACAAGAACGTTCTCTAAAGGTTACTCGGGTTACACTGCAGGGGTTTTTTTCTGACATGTCTTACTCTATTCCTGTGTCCCTTCCTGACAATCAGTCCAGTGGCAGAGTCTCTATCATTGTCCATGCTCTTGTGATGGCCTTCCAAAATCATTTTTACTTCATGCCTCCATTTAAATTACTGGTTTCTAATTAATCTTCCCATCTTCCCTGCAGAACTGAACTGAGATGACATTTGCTGTAAAAATGTGATTTACTGTCTATTATAGACTTTTTCCAATCCCATGGTCATCTAATATGCATTGACTTTAAACTCTTTGAAAAAGCATCTATCTGCTATGCCTGCATTCCGCTACTCAAACTCAGGCAGGTCTCACTAATTATCATAAAGTTCCTGAATTCCTTCCTATGTGGAGATAGGCAGGATTTTTTGCATATTTCTAGAAAGTGAATCTTCATATGTAAACTCAAGCCTGAAAGTTTGTTGAGGTCTTTTTCTGATAGCTTTCAAAGACACCGACATCCTTCCTTTCCCTGTGTAATCAAAACATCTACGATAGTTTGCTTGATAAACACCTAAAAATTAGGGTCAGGACAAGTTTCTGAAGTATGTGCACTGGACTTTACATAGGGTAGGGAGAGCAACGTATCACCATTCTAAGTTGACCTTTTAGTCTCCGGCATTAATATATATGAATAACAATAATAACAGTTCACCAAAATCACTAGAAGAAATCTTTTCAGAATACAGTAATGCCACCTGATAGTTTCAGAGTGGATTCTGCTTATTTCACTTCCTCATTATTTATAACTATTTTCTTAAAACGGGGATAGAATAATAGAATCTTTTAGTTTGGAAAATACCCTTATGGTTATCACATCCAAATGTGATTTCAGCACTGCCAAGTCCAGCACTAAACCAAGTCTCTAAGTACCACATTTACATGTCTCTTAAATACCTGCAGGGATGGTGACTCAACCACATCCCTCGGCAGCTTGTTCCAACGCTTGACAAACCTTTCCATTAAGAAATTCCTCCTCATATATGATCCAAACCTCTTCTGACGCATCTTGGGGTCATTTCTCTCTGTCCTGTTGCTTGCTGCTTGGGGAAAAGAGACAGACCCCCACATCACGACAACCTCTTTTCAGGTTGTTGCAGAGAGTCATAAGATCTCCTCTGAGCCTCCTTTTCTCCAGTCTAAACAACCCCAGCTCCCTCAGCTTCTCCTCATAAGACTTGTGCTCCAGACCTTTCACCAGCTTTGTTGCTCTTCTTTGAATGTGCTTCAGCACCTCAACACCTTTTTCATGGTGAGGGGCCCAAAACAGGATTCAAGATGCAGGCTCACCAGTCCAAACTGAGTAAAGAGCTTAGGAAAAAATTTCAAGTTTCAGGATACAAGTGCATGTAGGATTAATTAATTACATTCCTAGAAATACAAGACACCACAGTTCAGTTCTATAATTAAAAAAAATCCCTCCGATATTTTTTGATATCTGTCCACCATAATGATTTAAAATGAATAAGAGGGAGTGACCTTTGGAATTTTTCACTCTTAGTTAGGGATAGCTTTGCATAATGCTTAAAAAGAAAAAATCACAACCCAACATAATCTCATTAGATTTGCAGTCAGAAGCAATTCCTTAAAAAGATTAAATATAGCCAGAAGCTACTGCGCGATATAAATTCCACTGAAGACAGATAAAAACTAAGGTCAAAACTTTCAAATCTTAGTTTCTAGGACTGACTTCTATAAAATCAGTATTTTTACATCCAAAAGAAAGTTACCTGTTTTTCAGTAATGCTTTAATAAATTTCAAAATTCAAAATAAAGTAAAATTACCAACTTTGATGTCAGTTACTTTTCTATTCAGAGTGCATAATTTTAGTGTCTCCCTTTTGCAAAAAATCATAATAATACAGCTTTATTTTTATACACAATGTGAATTAGACTCAAAAAATGAGAGACCAGTTTAACACTTTATCATCCGTTATTTAATGATCAGCACCTGTACTACTTGTTAAAGGTGCACTTAGTACTGAGTTTGATAATGACTGTTATGTATGAGAGTCCCAATTATGTCCTCACTATCAGTTCTGCTATCCACAAAGTATTACATAAATTTTGAAGGTAAGAAATCCATATAATTGGCTTAATCTTACCTCTTCTTGATATGGTAACTGGTCTGGAATCATGCAGAGATACCTGGATTTCTTCAGAATTAAATAGGTCTGTTCATGAAAGCCATATGGACATGCCATTATGGTCTTGCATGCAGTGAAGTGATTTAAAGAAAATGATGATTTCCCTGGAACATTTCCTTTAGGATACAACATCATTTGATATTTTCTTGTTCCTGTTAATATCTGTCTGTATTTAATTGCTAGCTTAAAAAAAATTCAACAACTTCTACAGAGACCGCAGACACCTAAATTGGAGTTTAGGAAGCAGTAAAATGAAAGAGTCTAGATGCCATAATTCTTAAGCCTACCACACATCTGATATTTCAGTTCTACAAGTGGTTTCAATTTTGACTAGTTTTTTCACTGAATTATTTCAGTTCAATCTCAGAAACACTGGTCCTGAGAATAACAAATATATAGCTACTAGATCAAAATATGTGAGTAAGAGATGATACTCTGCTCCTTCTACAAGAGAAACCTCACTTGATGAATGTGCTACATCGTGTGTAATGCCTGACAGCCATTACTATTTTAGGAACTCTCAGCTACAGCACTCCTATGAGATTCAGGCTTCACCCAGGGAAAGGCAAGTAAGAGAAGCACATTATACAGCTGAAAGACTTGAGTGAAGTTAGCAAGAATCATAACAATGTCACAAAAGGGGTAGGCAATTACAAATAATTACTCTATCCAGAGGAACACAGATGTACCGCAAAAAATTTAGCCTTCATTATTATTTCATCTTCTAAAATATATTGTCAGAAACACAAGGAGTTACTACAACCTCAATAGAGCTTATAACTCCATCCTTAAAGCATTTTAATCTCAGTTCTAATTTTCTCTTCTTCCAACAGACTCTGTTCA
Organism: Ptilonorhynchus violaceus; assembly: GCA_013397565.1. Lineage (NCBI taxonomy): Eukaryota > Metazoa > Chordata > Aves > Passeriformes > Ptilonorhynchidae > Ptilonorhynchus > Ptilonorhynchus violaceus. The sequence continues at coordinate 1,353,975 of VZRJ01005582.1, forward strand.
TGATCTTGACCACAGACTGACCTTCTATTTTCCTATAAGTCTGTAAATTGGGTTTTGTGTTTTGGGTTTGTTGTTTGGTTGGTTTTGGTTTTTTTTTCTTAGAAATCAGATGATGCAGATAACTTAGTAACATCTTCATTCAGTGAAAGGAATTTTAAAGAACAAAGACATAGATTTTCCCTGATGAATTTCTGTTGACTGATTCTATCAATAGGTATGATCAGGTCCTATTGAAAGACTACCAAAAGCCTTTTAAATTGAAAAGTCATTATTCCGCTACATGTTGAGTGTCGTTATCAGTTTCTACAAGAACAAAGACTCTTAGATTGTTTCTACTTCAAAATAAAGCTAAAAGGATAAAAGTCCAAGTCTTATGTTTCAATTAATGAAGACAAACATGTTTCCTGGAGAAAAATATAATCAATCTCCTACTGTCTATTGAAAACCAAGAAAAAATCATGCAAATTTGCAGTACAACAGCTATTACAGGACACCTGTATCTGTAATCCTTCTTGGTTACCTGCTTCATGTTCTGAAAGTGGTTTATTGCTAAAAAAAATTAGCAAGATATGAGGAATCACATCAATTTTCTGTGGGGTTCCGGAAATTTTTTTGTCAATATGCCAGTGAAATAGAAACAGGACTTTTAGCTTCTGTTTTTTATTTTTATTACGCAAAACATGTTTTGTCATCTTAATAAACACATTGTAAAGGTTTCTAGACAGTAGTTAACTATCTCCCCATATTATGATTCAGTGTTTTACTAAACATGCTAGTCACGTGGAAAAAAAATCCCATGATGAATGTTATCAGACAGACCTTGCCATACTAGTGAATAGTTAAGAGGCCTGTTTACCAGTATTTCCAATAATCTTTCCCAATCAGTAATTGAATTTCTTTGTATTCCTGCATAGTAGAGGACCTTAATTCAGATATCCTTCTTCTTCCTTTTGAAGACTGGGTACATGCAAGGTCTTGTGAAGCAAAAATTTAACAGTGTAAAAGACGAAGGACAATATAATTTGGTAAGAAATGATCCGACAAACTTAAGTTCTATACTGGACCAACAAAAAATATGGCCTTTCATTAGTTTTAGATGAGGGATGTTCCCCATGGCTTACTGACCTGCATTTTAAATCTTTTACTCTTTTAAAATACATTGGTTGAAAGATGTATGGTAAGGCATTGATTGAAATCTTTATTAATTTACTACTATTGGGCAAGCAGGAAAGGGAAAAATTTATAAGGACTGAATATGTTTAGTTGAGGTGGTGTTAGGGCATGGGTTGGACTCAGTGATCTTGAAGGTCTCTTCTAACCTGGTGATTCTGTGACTCTGTGATTCTGTGAATATTACATTTGGGTGAACAATCTCTATATCTGTGAAAATGATGAACTATTTGCAATGGAGTGTCTCACTTTAGGGTCTGGCTGTACTTTTGTTGTTAGTGGTGGGGTTTTTTTAGTTGTTTTTTGTTTGCTTGTTTGGGGGTATTTTTTTTGTGGTGGTGTTGTTTTTTAAGTTCTCATTACAGCAATATTTGAACTCAAAATTGGGTTTAATGTTCATATTAACTCCTATAGTGGTCCTGGGTAAAGAATGTTTTGAATCTGCAAAGTCACTTATAAAAAATCTTACAAAAAACTAGATGGGGCATTTTATTACTGAAGGAAAGTTTTATATTAAAAAAAAAAAGCAGAAGTAAAAGTAAGTGTGTTTTTGTCATTTGGAACACACAGTCACATTAGCAGTATGTGACACATTGCATGAGAGAAAGAAAATTACAAGCACTTGGCACAGAATACAAATCAACTTGCAAAATACTATAATCTTAATGAGAATAATATCAAAGAGAAGAATTTAGATTTTTTTATTTTCAACTGAGAATATTTCCAGTCTTATGTTCCACACCAGACTGGCATGTACAAGTGTTCCAATCATAGAATGGTTTGGGTTGGAAAAGACCTTAAAGATCATCTAGTTCCAAGCCCCGTGCTGCAGGCAGGGACACGTCTCAATAGACCAGGTTGCTCAAAGGCCCATCCAACCTGGCCTTAAACACTTCCAGGGATAGGGCAACCTGTTCCACTGACTCACCCCCCTCACAGTAAATAATTTCTTCCTAATATCAAATATAAACCTACCCTCTTTCAGTTTAGAGCCATCACCCTGTCACAACTCACCAGTTCCTTGTAAATTCTCATCAGGCTGCACAAAGATATCGGATCATGGGTCAGGGAACTCTTATGTTTTATTGTACATCTTCTTAACTCCAGCAACCAGCCCACTGCTTAGACTCAAAAGGTGTCGGCTAACAAGCCCTTAAATTCTTGCAATACACTTCCACGTGAGTGAAGGTTAACAAGCCCTTAATTTTGTACAGTATATTTCAATAAGTTCTCAACTCTCACAACAAACTCATCAAAGGTGCTGGATCACAAGCCACAAACATCTCCACAAGCTCCCCACTTCCCCAACAAACTCCAGTGCTGAGTATGAGGTAGAATACGATAGCCATGCTTTGCCCAGGCAAAACGAGGAAAGAAAACAAACAATATCATCAGTCCTTAGATACTGAGTTGGTCCAGAGCTGGAACTGCGAGACAAAGAAAGCAAGAGAGAGTAAAAAAAGAATGAGGGGGTCTGATTCTATTTATCTAGAATAAGTTTTGGAACTACAGACTGCTTAGGCCATGCACGCGTAAAAACTCAGCCGTCTTTCAAAGCAATACTGGTAAGAATGTTATGCTTTTTAAAGAATAAATCTAGACAAATCTTAGTCATCAAACTCTAATAATACTTATGCTATCTGAGGAAAAACTATTGTCTCAGAATTTTGAAGATCTTATTGCTAGGGTTTGTGACATTGCACTGTTGACACCACACATGTACAAAGACAGCAGACAGCAAAAGTGTCCAAGAACAGACAAGCAATAGCCACTGCCACTGATATTGATTAACTTTAGCTCCGAAATCATGATATGTTAAGCAAAACATCCTTTAAGACTAAAATCTCCATTTTCCTTTCTACAGAAACAATCATGAACCTAAGAGAAAATTTTCTACACATATTTTGTATATTGACATGCATGGCAGATTTAAACATAATCAGAGAAAAAAAAGAAAAAATAATTAGTATTCATTATCGATTTCTGGCTCTCCATAATCTAGCTAATGACTGACATTAGGAGTGTGACTTTAAAAATTTTTTATAAAGCAGGCATCACAGTGCAACAAGCTCTCTTGAAAATTTTTTAAGTATTTCAAGTGCATTGAAATAGCTAAGCAACTTTGAATCTTTTGTTTAATTCAAACCTTATTAAAAGCAAAAGCTTGCAAGTTTCAATATTATGTATCTTATCTCCAAGTGTAGTCATGGAATTTTTATGTTTGTAATCCTACAACCATATAGCAGAGAAAATGAGATTACTCAAATATATTCTTCCACTTCAGTAAAATTCACATGAATATTACATATATACTTACAGCCATCCTGTAGAAATAATGAGATTACAAGTACTCTACTCCTTCTAAGGATAATAAGAAAAAATATAGTACCCTACATGATTATATTTTTTAAGTCATTGTAAAAGACAATGCAGACCACGCTTTTTTACAATAATAAAAGTGCAGAAGTGCCACTATTAGTTCTTCACAGAATTAGCTCTTACAATGTATTATTGATACGTATAAGGAGGACAGTGAATTTTAATTTGCCAGCCAAATTGGAAAATATATTTTAAAAAAAAGATATATTTTAATTATATGGAAAAAAACCATGAGAAATTAATTTTGTATGCTCCTACTAACTAGGATAAGTGCTTTTTAAAATTGTTTGTTTGTTTGTCTTTTCCTCAATGAATTAGAGAACCTGTTCCAGTTGAAGGAATTCACTGTGGTATGAGGTTTTTTTCTGATGCAGTACTGTGTATTATAAAGACCATACAATATCTGTTTTCCCTGAATGCAGCAGAAATAGTAAAACAAAAAGAAAATTTAATTCCTACAATGTTAAGATTTTTTCAACTTTCTGTTAGTCCAGGATCCAATCTATTCAAACTTTTCTCAGGACCAAGTAATACACATAAATTCACATTGTTTGATCATTTTTTGATTCCTCCCTACAAAGAGAACTACTTCTTTAGGCTGTTTTTCCCTTCAGATACAGAAACAGAGGTGTGTTTCAGTGTACATTTCAGCTGCATTTTCTCCTGATAGGAAGAAAACTATCAATATATTTTGCGGAAATAAGAATAATTCTTTTATCAAAACAATTAACTAGCAACTTGCTGTATTGCACATAAGAGCCCTAAAATGTCAAAAAAATCCCAATATAAATAAAATAACTTCTAAAAGACAGTGTAGATTTCGGATTGGTAATTATTAGCTGGAAGTCTTTAACACTGTCTGAACTAGGTCCTTCACCATTCCTGTAAAGATCACACAAAGATTGTGTAAAAGACATATAAAGATGGGCATTTATCTTGGTAGAGACTGATCACAGTATTTCAGGAAATGAAACCACTAAAGGAAAACCAGGTATACATTTTTTAGATGAGATAGTTCTGCCGTTCATAGAGTTACCAGGTTTAAATCACAGCTATGGTAGATCAAGGTGGAAATCAAGTTTTTATTTTAGAAGAAAAGGTAAGATTTCAATAGAGACATACTTTTTCACGGAAAAAATGGACTTAATCCCAGGAAGAGGAGTGATTTAGAGATTCTGCAAAGCAGTAGTTTTGCCAGTGTGACTTCCCCATACATATCTGGACATGTGGCAAAATCAAACACACGGTGGAAAGGTTAAAAGGTGCTGCAAGGTACGCTAAAAGACCAGTAAAATTCTGTGGTTAACTGCAGAACTGTTACTTGAGCTAAAACATAAAGTTAGTGTACCTGAAGATCCAGGAATAACTAATCTGGTAAAGATCTGGCACTCTAAAGTGCAATGAACAGAAGCCCAATAGGTTAGATAAATTGAAGGAGGTGATGCATAACCTCCAAACCTTAGCTGCAAGCACAAGAGATCAGTAGACTGCAGCAAAAAAAAAAATCAAACAACCAAGCAAAAAATTGTACAAACAGGGCAAGAAGCAGAAGCCTCTACTGATAAGGAAGAGCTCATTCACCATGACCATCTTGTTCCTCCCAGGAAAAAAAATCTGGATGCTGGCAACTTGTCTTAATCCTCTGAGAAAGGACCCAAAGATACACAGAGAAGGTGAATATAATGTCAGAGAGGAGGCCTTTCTGTGTGAAAAATTTAACTCTATTGGTGTTGGTGAGGCTTTTCTACACTAATTATATATTTTGGACTAAACCACTGCTATAAGACTAATTGAACTAACAGCCAATCCTGCATATTAACAGTGAATTCTCCTTTTCCCATAGCAGTAACGTGAGACACACAACACACCTGAGGACCTGAGATTTCAGACTGAAGTTTATTTGGACACCTAAAGTAACACTATGATAGCATCCATATCTTTGCTGAGACAGGTTTAGATGATCACCTCTGATCATGTGGAACACAGAAATCCAGACAAATACAGTTACCTTACAAGACCCTGGTTTTGTAACTAGACACTAGTTCATGCAGTGATGAAGGCAAAAATGAGGGTAACCTCCAGAGGTGATGAAAGAAACAGAGGTGGTGCCATCACTCACTCATTGCAACTTTAGAGCTATATCCAGAAATGGCTGTACTAGAACTTGGAATCCCCCAGCCTAGTTTCTAAAATGATAAGGACATTGTTATAACTGAATATATGCTGCAAATCTACGATGTTTACATACAACAATTGTGTATTTATTTTACATATATAGTTACATAATACATATGTGCAATATATGTAAACATTCAGTAGGGAAATTAGAAATTACTATGACTAGAAATGATGGAGAGATGAGGGCAGTTTTAACCTTCAGAATAATTTTCTATTGTGTTGCTGTTCATTAGCAATAAACATTGTCAATCTAATTTCTTAGTCATTGTCAATTATTATTACAACATATATAAAACAGTCTCTAACCCTTACAACTTAAACCAGCAGCAACATGTAGCTAATACTGTAGAGTCAGAATTGATAGCTACAGCCCTTGGTGCCCTGAGATCAAGATGGCCATTTCTGAGAACTCTTCAATGTGGGGAGCTGAAAGCAAAGCAGGAATATTCATTCTATGCCGTCTTGACTCTGTCTTCACTGATGTTTCATGTTCCACAGATCCTCTCTTCAACAGAAATTAGGTGATCTTACCTGCTACGGCCATCAGATACAACCTTCTAGTATTGTACTGGTTAGCATTTTGCCAAATATTGTTTCTTCTTACTCTACATTCTTTGCTTTTCTTTCCCAGATTTTACCACTTGCATATATTTTCCCGAACCATGCTTGTGGACCTATGCTTCAAGTCTCCTTTGCAGTAACATTGTACATACTGTTGATATTACATGTCTTGCGTTATAGAGTTATGAAATTCTTAATGTGCTGGTTCGGATTACTGATGTCCAAGTGTAAGACAAATAAATCTTAATTTAATATTTTTTAGTCTACCTCTACCTTATATATACAACAGGTCTCCATTCTGGCTACAACATCGAATATAATCGGCTCTTCTATAGCCTGTTCTGCCTCTGGTGCTGTGTCTGTGACACTCCCAGATGCACAATGCCTGCATTCAGTGGGAGATATGAAACATACTTTTAAACAAAATATCTGGTTGTTTGGTGACCGTGGTAATCCCCTGGGATGTGAAGAATGCAACTGTAGCAATTTAAATCCAGGTCTTCCTATCTCTTAGAAAATGTTCTCCTTGAAAATTTATTCAAAAGTTTTGATTTTAAGTGAAGTAAATGAAATAACACAGCACAGAGTTATGAAATGCAAAGTGCGGCTTGTTCTAAGCGTACTGAATATATTAAGTCTCTTTTGCATTTTGTTGCATTTTATCTAGACATTTGCAGCTGTAACTACATGCATGCTCATGATCTTCAGTTTTAGGGTCTAAAGTATCTTCAAGTGACTAAGCAAGTTTGACAGCATTTTTCCATATCATTCACCAGGAACCAAACATAAATTTTATTTACGTTTCCTTTTCATCTATAATTTGCTTTGTTGTGCTTAGAAACAAGCTCTGATTTTGAAAGAATCCACACTGAACCTAACTGATTCTGAATACAGTATTTTGTATGTGGTTTTAAATATTACTGAAAAAAGAAATATTGCATGCTGAAAAATAAAATGTATGCACACACACACATTTATCATAATACAGAATGTTGAAATTAATGTAGGTTGACTGAAAATACCATCATATACATTAATAATACATGGAATAATTTCTCTTGAGATATCAAATTATGTATTCACAACAATATTCAGGGAGATTACTTGATAGTTACATTACACATGGGAGAACTGTATCTTCTAGCAAATACTTTCTAGCAACTCTTACCAGTCAACTCCCTTCATTGTTGTCAAAACAGAACTTTTGTGCATGTACCTGTAGATCAGAGTGAAAATATTTGGGCTTAACAGAAGATCACAGGGATGAATTTAGGCAGAATTAAGAAAATAATAATAATAATAAAAAAGTCCAACATACTTTAACAATCTTGTGACTACTATAAACATAAAATATTTATTTTCTTTTTAATTTTTGAAAAAAAAAAAGTAAAATGATGACTTACAATTATTAAGGGCAAAAAAAAAAGCTATATTTGTCAAAGATTAATCCATATTACAGTAGAATTTATTTTTTATGTGGTTAACATCTAAGTACGTTTAGATCAGTCCTTTTTCCTTTCCTTTCCTTTCCTTTCCTTTCCTTTCCTTTCCTTTCCTTTCCTTTCCTTTCCTTTCCTTTCCTTTCCTTTCCTTTCCTTTCCTTTCCTTTCCTTTCCTTTCCTTTCCTAATCTTTCTATATTTCTTCACAAAGTGGGACCACTGCTAACATATTTCATGAAGTTCCTTCTTTTTCATTTAAAAGTTTATTTATTTATGAGGAAATAACTGCACTACTATTACACACAAGAACTTCTCATGATACAATTCTGTAACTAATTTTGTTCATCACATTAATAGAGCCAAAGAGGGGGTTTAGGCTGGTGGGGTTTAGGACCCAAGGGGTTTAGCAAGAGGGGGTGTAGGTCTAGGCATAGACTAGACAGTTTGCTTAAGCCTAACAAGAGCAAATTCTGTGTTCAGAAAAAGCAATCCAAATTAACAATTGTCTGAGTTTAAAGTGACTTAGTTAAACTCTTTAAAACGATTACACAGAGACTTTTTTTAAAAGGAAACTAAACACTAAAATCTGTGCATTGACTACAGATGCAGACCTAGATGGGTAGTGTGAATTAGATGCCTGATTTTAAGGCAATGATTTTAAGTTGATTAATGTTAGGTGAGGAAATTCCCCACACAGGGTATGTCTAAGCAAGCTGGTCTTTAATAAATATATGTGAGTGTCTCGTGGAACATCTGCAAATATTGGTGTACTTACTTCCAGTAAAAATCAATAGCTAGCTTTGCAACAACATGTCTACTAATATAGCTGCCCAAATACAATGCTTCTAATGTTTCTTTGGTCATTTTCTATACAGATTTTCTCATTAGCTGAAAATGTTTTTTTGCTGAAAAACTGGATTTCTTTACACAGGGATTGACAGTCAGCTCCTTTGGTACATATTAAAATAGAGCCAGTTATTACAGAGAACAACGGTGAAATGAAAGCAAGTCAAGAGAACTTGAAAGACATTTTTTAAGGTCTTGGCACTGGAAGTTAAATTTGATACATACACAAGCATTGAAAATATTACACAAAAATTATGAGACATATTAATAAAAGAACATTCACAATTCATAACCCTTCAGCAGTTTAAAATAAAAAAAAAGAATTCAACAAGCTATGGAAAATTCCTTATAAATGACTGCAGATAAATATGAAAACTTGAGGCATGGGAAAGCTCAAGAAGACAGAATACTTTTTGCAGCAGTTAATAGAATTGTGAGCAAAATTCCTTTTGACTGTGAAGCTCCTAATCACATGTCCAAGAATTAGAAGATATATGCATCCTTTGGGTAGTGAATTGCTAGCAAAGATCACCTGACAGTCATTTTCCAACTAATTTCATACAACACTGATAGCATTTTCTGTCACCTATACATGGTTGTTTGACATGTTCACAGCATGAAATATATTACGAAACTATTAAAGTTATTCCACATGGATATCTAAATTTTGCCTACGTAAATAGCTTTTTTTTCATAATTTGAATAGTGATGGAGTGTTAAGGATACAGGTTAATATTTATAAAATATATTCTAAATTATTCTTTATTTGTAAACAATGTAAATCTGTAATAATAAATAAGTTTTCTTTTGATATAAACCTGAAATTATCCCTGAGACAAAAACTATTAAAGTAGTTTTATTCAAGTTTTTTTCATCTGGCTAGGATGAAATGGTTGCTGAAGGAGTACAAGATGATCTTCATTTTTTTGGATCAGGGGCCCCTATTACAGCCAATAATAGCAGTAATATTAAAAAAAAAGCATATTGCCACTTATATAATGAAAAATACAAAATACTTTCTTTCTGGAAAAAGAAAAAGGTTTTTAGTAGGCCTGATCTACGCAACTGAACAAATGAAATGCCATAGGGTTTGGTTCAACGAGTAACTCCTCAAATTGTTGCAATTATTACTTTGTCTAGAAAACAGACCACTACCTCTTCCTGGTGGATGGAAAGGACTCCCAGTGTTTCCAAAAGAAGGATGAGTGCATATGTTAATGTCAAAATACTGCAAAAATGTAAATCAACATCAGATTAGAATTGTTCAAAATAGACATTATAAAATGTGGGAGTTAAAGAAAAACTCTTGTGACTCAACTACATTTATATTTCTTCTCTCTTCTAAAATTACATCTGAGCATAATCTAGTATACAATGCTTTTGATAGAAAAAAAATTCCCTTGATAAAAAAAGAAGAAAATATATCAAAAGACACACTTGTTCAATAATTCATATAATTATCTTGATATTAAATTAATTTCAGATTCCAAAATTCTTCACATGTCTTCTGAGACTTAAATAAATTCCTAAATTTTTAAGGTGAAAATCCAAAAAAATATTTTAGATTGTACAAAAAAACCCCAGCCAAAACTTCTGATCTTTCTCCTTGTTTACAATAAGTCACAATGTAATAGAGAATACAAATTTAAGATTCATCAGACAGCACTAGTTACGGAATAAGACATTGTAAGCAATTCTCATTTATATTATGAAATTTATTTTAAAAGATGAACTACACTGGGAACTAAACAAGAGTTCATTCCTCTTTTGTTATCTGGCAGAATTGGAATGTTCAACTATTTTTGATTCCTAGAATTATTAAAATAACTGAAATTAGACTGGAAAATTCATCAAGTTGAAAGTAAAAAAACGGGACTGAATCCTTAAACTACACTGGTCTGCCATAGCAGCTTTCATCTTGACTTGACCCTCAGTTTTTCATCCAGCTTTGTATTGAGAAGATAATTTAAAATGTCATAAAGAATGACATGTACCTGCAAGTGTGGACAGCCATTGTTAGTCAGTAATAAAGCAGAACATCACCACTCAGTAGAGTGAAATTAAGATTTTAATTGAAGGCTCTGACTCTGGTTAGATGGAATTTTATTCCAGAAATAAAGAATATCACAAAATCAAAGACTCTTGTGGAGGCTTCTGGTGGAGAGGGTCTTGGTGAGACACATGGGAAGTATCTCTGAGAGGTACTACTGCAGACACATGGCTTTGAAGACAGGAGAATTCAGGGGCAGCAAGAGAGGATCCAACGCAGAGCCAACCAGGGTGCAGAAGGCACTGAAGTGACATTCAGAGGATGCCATAGCCCAGCTCTAGGACAGTGCACTGCACAACTGTGACTGCTGTGCTGAGCTGCATGACCTTCCTCCTGGATACAGCCATCATGCCTCAAGGGACAGGAAAGATGTAATTAGCAAAACTATGCATCTTTCTATGATTAAAGCATCTTGGTATTTAAGCCCATTTAGTCTCTGCTCTATCAGTTTCATCTTAACTCTCACACAGCAGTATTCAGGTTTTTTTCTGACAATTTTTCTGTCTGTGTAAGTAATCCTCACCCAGTCCATTCCTGTGAGCAGATGAAAAATTCAGATTAAGCCACCTATGTTTTCATAAGAAGAGAGAAGCAGACACACATTCTTTATCTAAACAGCAGAGACATAGCAACCCCAAGAAGGAAGCAACTGCTACATCTCAGGTGAGATCAGCCCTTCCCTGTCTGAGCAGTCTGCCTCTCCTTCCCAGTCTGGGCCACCCATTCTGATTGGGAACTAAGCTGCAGCACCAATAATCCATCACGGTAAGAGTTAGGGTTCAAAGAGCCACAGAGTCTACAGCTTCAGGGACACTGGGGCTGGAAAAGGCATGCCAAGTGGATCACGGCAAGATGACAACATGGCTGCCTCAACACTTTTCCAATCTGGGCCACATTGATAGAGATCTCAGATGCAGCATCAAGAATCCATTGAGGTTAAGGTTAGGGTTAGCATTAGGATTTGGAGATTCACAGAGCCTATGGCTCCAGGGACAGTGTAGCTAGAAAAGGAATGCTAAAAGTATCATGGCAGGGCACCACACTGGCTGCCTCCACACTTTTCCAAACCATGCACACATACATACTCAATTTCTCTTAACTTAGAACAAACATTCGGTACCATTTAAGAGGATGTTGGAAAGTGTTTGGAAAGGAAATCAACTACATTTCAGAGTATGGGTTTCAAGATTATAACAGGAGGAAAGACTGCAATTTAATTCAATTAGTTAATCAAAACACATTCAGGTTATCCCTGAATTCAATAACCTCTGAAATAAGTCTTAGTATTATTATTACTGCTATTGCACATTCACTTTCCAGGTTCAACAGGTCACAGACTCTTTCAGTATTCTTGAAACTACCTTTCTACATGAAAATATACTTTCCTGCCCTGCCCCTTCTTTGGCTTAATGAAAAGCAATAGGCTGATTGCTATTTGTTCTACATGCCTTAGATATTAGGGGAAGAGAAACACAACAGCTTTAAAATATAGTCATAGGAATTCACACTATTAATTTCACTTATAATATTATAAGCTTAATTATATATTTAGCTTTTGAAAACTAATTAAAAATATTGATTATGTAGGGCTTCCATACTTCACGAAAATTTTGTATTTTGTTCTAGTTAATGCTTCTTACATCTTGTTAAAGATACAAGCAAATACTGAAATTCTTAGTCACTTTCACTTCAAGTACATGTGAAAAATATGCACACACGTTCACAGAGGGAAAATTGTATTATTGAGGCACGACTTAAATATATCAGGTAGAATAGACGCATCTTCTGAAAGTCAGTGCCTGCATTCCCTATGTAGTCAATGAAAATGAGTACTTCTGAAGACCCTCAGAGTGACAACACTTCTCATTTTAAGCATCTATTAAGAGGGAAAATAGCAGAGGTGAAAGTTGTATCAACATTGAGGTGTTGTATCAACACCTCAAATTTCTAAAAGACAACTAGCTCTAAAACATAGATGTCTATATCCAAGGTCTCAAATACCAACACAGAATTTTTTGTAACCCTCTCCAGAGGCTACTTCATCTGATCTACTTAGGGTATTCATTTGGATTGAAATAAATTGCCATCCTGATGCGACATTTCAGAGATTAAACAAATCTCACCCAGGATGCCAGCTATTTAAGAGGAAGTCAGATGCTGAAGTTAGTCAGAATAGATCTTCTTTTTATGAAGTAATATTATAGCTATCATAAAACTATATTCCATCAACAGTGCCTTCTGATAAACTTAAAGCACATTTGAGAGTGTAGAGGTGCACTAACATTAATGACTAAAGAATAAGTCAAACCCCAAGCAAATAAACAAAACTTTATAGAAGTAATCTGAATTATTTATTTGAAGCTCAATTTATTGTTTGGAGAGCAGGGAGGGGGCGGGGGGGGGGAAGGGAGGTAACTCAGCATTTTTAATACCCTATTTAAATACTGCTAAACTTGTGTAAAATGAACCAAGCAACAATGAACCAAACATAAAATATATGGAGTACAGAGACAGAGGAATATTCATATAGGATTTAGATTCATCTATTTATCTACACAGCACAAATACTAAATATGTTATTTTTATATATTATCTCATGATTAATTTTACTTTTTGAAATCTCACCCAATTGTATCACTTTTATTCTTCAGTCTCCTGTTACCTTTTCCTCAGTCTTTAAAATGAAATAAAGGACTTTTCTAGAGAGCTTCGAGGTATAAAAATTGAGGATCATTAGTAGTATATATTTTTTAAAGTTAGGGTTCATTTTAATACTCTTGCCAAGATTTTGCTAATTCAAAGACCATTAGGGAGTTAATGAATGTCATTTTCTTCTTTACTCAATTCATTTAGGTAATTACAGACTTCCAGGATGTGTAACCAGTCCTTCTATAGATCATTGATTTCATTTCTTTTATTCAAAGAAGTCATATTTGAATCCTTTTAAGGCAAAAGATTAGGCCAGATGCTTCAGATTGTGCAAGAGTGCTATGAAGAGTGGGAGAGTGGGAGATGGGTAAAAAGTTTGTAGCTCGCTTGGACTGCTGTTTCTTAGAGACATGGGTCAGTGAAAAAAAATAAACCAATGACAATGCTCATGGAGAGGAGATCCAGCAGTAAGCAGCCAAGCTGGACAACAGATCACAAGACTGTAACTGAGAATATGTTGCTACTCTTCATTTCTTTCCAGTTCGATGGCCTTGAGACTATATTTGTGTGAAATATACACAGCATCACATAATATTCCAGAGAGAAATACCACAACATTCACCCTGAATCCTGGTTGCTACTTTTCAGCAACTGGCAGAATAGAATTTAATTTCAGTCATTAACGTTACAAGACTAAATATAATCAATGTTACGTGCTCAGTGCCAGTATTTAGTCTATGCAGATTAAAGGCTGATCTCTTTAACACAATTTTCAAGAAAATTGTTTTCAATAAACAGTAGTTAAAAAGTGAAAAATTTTGTAGATTTATTGAATTGTTTATGCTAACAAAATCCAGCAAAAATATTATCTTTCATTCAATAAACTTACAATTAGTAAAACTTTTATATCTTATAATATTCAGTGGTATGCTCTATGGATATTGCAAAGAAGCATTTGCAGTTACTCCTCAGGTGTATTAAAGGATAGCTCCTTGTCCATTAGAAGATAATATTTAATTGAAAATGTTTTGAGAAGCAAAACAATTCTAATATTATTCTATGTCACTCAACTTCTGTGACTAATAAAGAGGCAGCAATTAGATACAATTTGCTTTACTAAAGCCCAAATTGAATGATCTTGTACCTCAGTTTTTGCATGTAAGACATTAACAGGACGAAATCCACACATTTCCCTTCCCTTCCCTTCCCTTCCCTTCCCTTCCCCTTCCCCTTTCCTTGCCATCTCCAGTTTGCTGTGAATTACAGTTGTATTAACAATGGGTCATACAGAGATCATTGTTGATTAAACTATTGTTTTTATAATGGAAATAGCCTACAAATCTACCTACATGGATCAAAGCATACACTTTAAGAAATGTTGTCTTTTAAACTACCTCCTTAATGTCAAGAAAAGTTTTACTAGAGGCCAAGAAAAATAATTATATCAAGGAAATAGCTAAAATTGCAAACATCAAGCAAAAAATTCCTTCTGTTTTTATAATTTTGTAACTGAAAGCAGAATTACTAACTCATAATTAGATTTCATTCCTACCAAAGACCCGGAAAATGGTAATGGTGTCTCTGTTTAGCTACCCACGTTTATTACAGCATAGGTAAAACTCTGGAAAGCCTTTAAATATGCTCACAGTTATGAAGCTATTGCCTGAGATGTAGGAAGCCCACATTCAGTTTTTTTGCTGAAATAACTTGTTCCACATTTCTCACAGGATAAAACAGTTCGCTACCTTGAACACTATTCTTCTTGAGTAGTGTTGGTAGGTAGGCTTTGAACCTATTCCTTCTTCTGAAGCTGTTCTGTGAATGAAAAATAAATAACTTCAATTTTCTGAGGACAGGAATCATGCAAAAGAGACCATGACTTTCCAGAACACAGTTTTGAATTTTTGCCAGGTCCTTGATTCAAGAATTATGAGCAAAAAAAAGGTTCTTGCTGAATATTACATGCTAGAAGCCAAAATATTGGCTATTGTTGCTGCCTATCACATTTTGTATTTATAACCTTGAATTCTATTCCTTTAGAGTAAAGTGTTGGGTTTGATGTAAGCAGTATTTCACCTGAATTCCATTATAATCTTTTTGTCATTAGTTAACTACTCCAAAGAGATTCAGAGTCCTTCCTGATAAAATGCCTCAGATAGAAGTCAGAAACCTTAGAATCTAGGATAGATCTCAGAAACATTTTAGGAAAAGATTTCTATTCTAAAAATTGTATGAAAACAAGGTCATAGTTATTTGTTCAATTGAATAGAATCATGAACTTTGTAAACAAGATTAATAGAGATTATATTTTATTGTTATATATAAACTTTGAAAAGCAGAGAGCACAGTAGAATGGATTTATATAAATATATATATATATACACATATAAAATTTAAAAATGGCTGGCTGGCTGGCAATAGAATACATAGATAGATAGATAGATAGATAGATAGGTAGATAGACAGAACCCAAATCCCTCCTGTCTACCATTTCTACCTGATAGTATAACTCCTTTAGGTCAGAAATGTTTATCTATAACACTTTGAGCATTTGTCAACTCAGCTTTTGGCTGTACTAGTGAATCTGCAGGTATTTTTTGCAGATCTAACTCTACAGATTCATGTCTCAGTCAGTTCTTTGACAGGGTATCACAGATGAAGTTTCTGACACTGCCCTTGATGTTGAATATAAATTGCTGGCATTGATGTGAACTTTACTGATAGCTATTCAGAAATCAGATGGTAGTAAATGCAGGAAACAGAATGAGTGCAGAGGTATTTTTATTACAAGCATTAACAATATAATTTCTTTCCTTAGTCTGGATTTCCTCTTGTTCCTGTTGGGGTTTTTCTTGTTTGTTTGTTTGGTTGATTGGTTATTTTTTCTTAGAAGGATATTGTGGCTTAATTCTTATCATAATGAGTCCTTTAGCTGGGGTTCCATTAGCTGAAATTTATCCACATAAAGGGAATCGTTCAGCTTAGTTATCTTTCAAGACTAAGAAAGTACATGTAACTTAGCAATTATTCTCACAAGCAGGCTTGGTATAAAGGGCTTAAGGGAAAACACAAATAAACAAAATAATTGGCAATTTAATCTTCTTTATGTTCTTGTTTGCACTACAGATCAAAAAGAGTGAATGACAGTGGCAAACTGTGCTGGTTTTGGTTGGGGTGGAGTAAATTTTCTGAGAGCAATGTGTGGTGGGACTTTCAAACATTGAGATAATATTTAGGAAAGGCCACCTGGTTAGTCAGTACTAGGGAATGCAAGTCAGTGTGCAAAAGGCATTATACTGGAGAACGCCTTCTCCTCTTATTTACATGAATGCAGTTTCTTTCATGTTTACTACTACAGAAGGAGGAAGCAATGATGATATAGATTGCCAATACCACAAAATATCAAATTCTCTGCAGAGGACAAACAACTGTGCAGAATCTGTGACATCAGAAAAAATGTGATCATTTAGACAAACACAATAATATTTCATCTGCATCTGAAAAGATGTTGTTGTCAAAACTATTTGCAATTTTACCAGCATAACTAGACTTTGGTGTTTTTCCAGTTAATGATAACCAGGAGCTCTGGAACCGTAAATTTGTATTTATTTATACAAATATTTCAAGGCTATGGCTAATTCTGCTCAGTGCATAATATCAATAAATTTGTCATGAAAGCTAAGAGGAATCAACTTCATTATTTCCAGGAAAATTTGGAAAGTTCTCTTTCTGTATTCATAAATCAAATCTCTGTGATATTTTTCCTCTGGAAGACTTGTACAGCAGTAGTATCTTTATACTAGATACTTTGTATTAGATAATTATATGGTTGGATAATGTTGTTGGCACTGTCCTAAGTGAAATACCTATCTGTACCAAATCAGTAGCTTCTTGAAGAACTACAGTATTTCCTTGTTTACCACAAGAAAAAGAAACTTTTTAGGAAAAATGCATGAAAAATTATAATACAACAGAAAGAAGAACAACGGCTGCTTAAGCAACTTAATCACATACAGATTTATAACATCCTGCCAAACTTCTAGAGGATATAATGTAATCAGAGGATATCACTTTATAAACATCCCTTGAAAAGCCTAAAGGTCTGTATACATTTAAGCCATGATTAAAAAGCTAGTTTGGCAATGAAGGCAAATTTGAATATTACTGTTGCTAATACTAGGTTTATTCTACCACAAAGAGCAGGCACATGTGTTTGAATAGGGCAGGTGGTAGAAATGGACTGTACAGCTGCAGGAAGGACTATCATTTCCACCATATCAATGTAAATATGAATGCAAATATATGCTCACTCGCATTCATAAAAATATATATGTATGTTCAAGCACAGTCTACTGATTTTGTATATGTATGAAATTATATTCAACATTGGATATAAAGAATATCAGATTATTTAAGATATACTCCCTGAACTGGATTTAAGTTCAGTGAAACTGAAGCACGAAGTGGAAAAATAACACTTTCAATACTTTCGTTTAAAGTTATCTCTCTATAAAGAGTTATAAACAGCAAAAGTGAATGGATCAAATAGGGTATCCTTACACTGAATTTAGCTGTTCACATGCAGTCAAAGTTATCATAGCTGCACATTTCATGAAACTTTTGATATATTTTAATTATTATACTCTCTTTGAAGAAAAGTACAAATGTGACAATAAGCTGAAAAGGTTAGTCAAATAGCACTTATTTTAATCTGTGTGGCTAGCCAAGATCATAGAAACATAGAATCACCAAACTATGAAGGCTGGAAAAGACCTCCAAGATTATCAAGTCCAACCTTTGTCTGAACACCACGTCAACTAAACCATAGCTCTAAGTGCCACATCCAGTTGTTTCTTGAACACTTCCAGGGATGGAGGCTTCACCACTTCCCTGGGCAGCCCATTCCAATACTTAACTACTCTTTCAGTGAAAATATTCTTCCTGATATCCAACCTGAACTTCACCTGATGCAGCCTGAGGCCATTTCCTCTAATCCTGTCATGGTTTGCTTGGAAGAACAAGATGATCCACACCTCACTACAACCTTTCAGGCAGTTGTAGAGAGTGATAAGGTCACCCCTGAGCTTCCTCTTCTCCAGGCTAAGCTACCCTAGCTCCTTCAGCTGCTCCTCATAGGACTCACTCTCTAGACCCTTCACCAGCTCCATTACCTTTCTCTGGGTACTCCAGAACCTCAGTGTCTTGAGGTGAGGGCTCCAGAACTGAACACAGGACTCAAGGTGCGGCCTCACCAGTGCTGAGTACAGGGGGACAATCACCGCCCTGATCCTCCTGGCCACACTGTTGCTGATACAGGCCTTCTTGGCCACCTGGGCACATTGCTGGCTCATGCCCATCCAGCTGAGTAATTTAATCTTTATGAGATTCCTAAAGAAAAAAGACATTGACATAACTTGGGAACATTAATTCAGGTATTTGTGAATTCTGCTATGGGCTCTACTTTCCTTAACTTAGGTTTCTAGTTTGCAGCTTAATTTCAGATGTGCAATGAACATGTATTCCTAAATGAGGCACCTCATTTTCCCATACCGGTTGGGTAGGGAACAGGGCTGGATGAGTTAAAAGCCTCAAGAGGAAGATTTATCTACTTGTGTTAGGTACTGAATTCAGTATTTATGGGTACATGACTGTCCAATCGCTGTATGCTGAACTTTGACACCTAGCAGGGAAAGACTGTCACAGTGTTTCCAGTAAAGCCTACTAAAAACATATCCTTTTGTAAACCAAATATTGGCTCAAGGTACTTTTCCTAGGCACATAATTGAACAGTGTGATAACATATGGTGGCAGTGAGTTTAAGTTCTTCTTTAGTTAAAATGGGTTCACAGGTTCTTTTTTAAAGAATTTGGTGTTAAAGAGACAAACCTGTTGAGAAGTAGGAGCTGTCATGAAAGCACAGAGCAAAGCATCACTGCGGAACAGTACATAGAGTATGGAACATAGTTATGGCCAGACAGAGCAAGGAGCCACGATGAGCTCTGCACGTCGTTTTGTGTGACCATTTCCACTGGTAAAAGCAGCAGAACAAATGGTATCTGATAAAAACCAGTATGTACAGAAAATGTGGCTTCTTCAAAGGCTTCACGTAGTTCCAGTCAGGAAGTAGAGATTATCCCTTGCAGTCTTTCTCCATTATGTTGTGGAAAGCTTATCCTATATCTCCCATTTTTTTGCTGATGTTCTTAGTTTGGTTTCCTTTGGTATATTTGCAGATGGCAAAACAGACTGAAAAAATTTCCCTACTAGTTGTCTTTTCTAGACTATACCCAGTTTTACAGGGAATCTCTAACTGAATTTGGAAGTTCTACAGGGTTGAGCTTTGTTTTGGATTTTTGTGTTTTTTCTTTCTGATAGAATTAAAATACCATGACAGGTTGAAGAGAAGAACAATGTTTCTTACTCTTCGCTCCCGTCAAAAAGCTGTGAATTTCTGACAGCCTTGATGTGATCAAAGAGAAGAAAAACTCAACATTTGGCAGATCCATAGCTATCTAAACCCTACCCTATATATGAGTTTAAAGATAACATGAGTACATAAAGAAAAGAGTATAATACATTGTCATGGTTTAATCCCAGCTGGCAACCAAGCCCCACACAGCCACTTGCTCATTCCCCCACCAGTGGGATCAGGGAGAGAACCAGAAGGCTAAAAGGTAGAAAACTTGTGAGTTGAGATAAAGACAGTTTAATAGAGAAAGCAAAAACCACACATAAAGCAAAGCAAGGAAATAAGTCATTGCTTTCCATGGGCAGACGGGTGTTCAACCATCTCCAGGAGAGCAGGGTCCCATCACACATAACAGTTACTTGGGAGGACAAACACCATCATTTCAAGTGTCCTCACTTCTTCCTTTTTTCCCCCAAATTTATATACTAAGCATGATGTCAAAGGGTCTAGAATATCCCTTTGGCCAGTTTGGGTCACCTGGCCCGGCTGTGTCTCCTCCCAACCTCCCAAGCACCCCAGCCTCCTTGCTAGTGTGGCAGTACAAAAATCAGAAAAGGCCTTGGCTCTGTGCAAGCCCTGCTCAACAATAACAAAAATATCTCTATATTATCAACCCTGTGTTCAGGACAAATCCAAAACACATCCCCATATAAGACACTGTGAAGAAAATTAAGTCTCCCCCAGCCAAAACAGCACATATGTTCTGACTCCGCCTGCCTGCAGTTATTGACAGGGGCACACACAAAGCACTGAAAATTTGTCTGACTACAGGCACTAAAAAAAGTATACAGCAAGCTGCACATTCTGCCACATACTGCTGACTTGAGATAATTGTAATACCACTTTGGGAATATGGGGTCTGAGGTTTCAAACCATGAATCTAATATTACCTGCAGCATTGACCAACCGTTCTCTTCAGGAAAAGAAGAAAGTAAAGGCCAGAAAAACAGAGAGAAAAAAACAGAAGCAGAATGATGTCAGAGCAAAGAAGCCAGAGAGAAGGCAGAGTCATACAACTGGGCACAACAGGGAGAGCACCGGTTTATGAAAGAGTCCAGTGTCTGCAGAATTAATGTGCTGTGTACAGAGATGTGAGCCATGAGGGTGCTATATTTGGGGGATGAGCAATAAAAACGAAAGTTTTCTTTTGAATAGAAAGAAAGCGGTCATGCAGCTGATAGAAATATTTCTTTCTGATGTATTATGCTCTTTCATAAAAAAGATGCTTCATCAAATAGAGGCGGTGTGGTTCTTTTCCACCGTGATCCATGTAAAATATTAACGCAAAAACATCACATCTAATTTTTTCTACTGTATACTTTCACTGTATGTAAAACAAATTCTGCTTCCCTTTTATGCTTAAGAATAAAGAGATTCTCCGAGAGTTAGAGAGCTATGATAACACTTACAAAAGAAAAGACATGTTTTTAATGAGGGAAGTACAGTTCAGCATGAGTTTAAAATCCTATCAATAATGGCCAAATCACTGTGAAAATACTTGTATGATGTATAAATAAGTACATTTAGTATTAAAAGTATATTAAAAAAAACCTTAAAACAAAAAACAAGACTTCAGGGCTTCAATCTCTCTCTACAATAATGCGTAAGCCTCCATGAGAAAAAAAGTGTTTAAAAGTGGCAGGTTTTTTCCCAAAAATTAGCTGGAATTCTACTTAAGTTTGTGGAGCTCTCTTTTCACATTTGATCTGCTGAGTATGTATAATTTTCTAG
This sequence comes from Ptilonorhynchus violaceus, assembly GCA_013397565.1. Taxonomy (NCBI): domain Eukaryota; kingdom Metazoa; phylum Chordata; class Aves; order Passeriformes; family Ptilonorhynchidae; genus Ptilonorhynchus; species Ptilonorhynchus violaceus. The sequence goes on from VZRJ01005582.1 coordinate 1,375,449, forward strand.
AATGACCAGTTTTATCACACTATAAATAAGCCTACAATTTGTATTATAATAAAATCAGATTAAATATTTTCCACTCTGCACTTTCTCAATCATATAAAAGATACTTATAATCCAAATATCATCTGTGGTTTTTACTCAACTTTAAATACACTTATCCCATGTCCTCTGTCACTTAAGACTAAGAATAATATTACTTTTATTCTCTATGAGTTTATGTTCCCTCAGCTATCAGACCTGTTCCTTCACAAAATATACAGAAAATTGATTGTGTTTTGTTTAGGGGTGCTATTATGAACTGTCATCTGCTAATGCCACTAATCATGAGACTAACTTATCCTTTATTTCATCCTTTTCTGAGTCTATTGATTATTCTATTGATCTATTCATTATGTGCTTGCTCTCTTGGACTTCTGACAGAATGTGCCTTTTATTCCTTGTTTCCATAGGTTTGCTTTAGACACAGGCAATAAAAGCTGGCAATGTTCTTATCGTCAAGTCAACCTTTTAGATTTTATTCTGTGATAAGCAATTGATCACCAATGAAGATTGTTTTATCTTTACCTAAAAGACAGAAGAGATTAAATTTGAAGGAGAAAACCTGTGTCATTGTCACTGAAGGAGAAAGAAGGAAATGGAATGAGGCAAAAAACACTCCATGGAAAATATTTAAAACAACAGCACAGAAAACTGGGTCTGGGATGTCATAAAGTAAAATCTAAAACAATGAAGAATGAAAATTACCCAAATTTAAAATATCTGCTACAAGACATATTTCAATACAGTCTTCTGATTGTAGTCGAAAAACTGACTAGTGTAGTACTGACTGTACCAGGCACTGTAGATGCTAAATGATGTAATGTAAATAAAATACATGGGAAAAGAACAGAGGTAAACTATATAGTCACTGACACTGCAGAAACAGAATAAGAATGCCTCATATGTTGAAAATTCCACTGATTTCATGAGTGTGCAGGAAGATCTTGGACTGGGGACTTAACCAAAGAGTCTCTAAAACCTTTATCCCTTTTTTTCTCAGAGAAGATCCTATGAATAATAAAGTTTGAAAAAAAAAAATGTTTAAATCAGAACTTGATGGGAAGAATTCTTCCTTTAAAAAATGTATCCTTTTAAGTACCCATGAAATGTTTTTTATGATTGCTACTGCTGATCAATGCATGTAGTAAACTATGCAGCCTTTTATCCCCTATCCTCCTTCGTACCTTCCAAACCAAAATCAGAAAGTCTTCTGTCTTTTTCTGAACAGTTTTCTATAGTTTTGAGTGTCTGTGTTACTTTCAGATAGGAAAATTTACTGTCAGATAGGAAAAGCATTAAACAATCTGCCTTGCAGGTGAGCTAATTAAGCCTGAATTGTATTTATGTGATTTAAATCCTGTATCTAAATATTTTGGAAATAAGCCAGAATAAAAAAATAAACACAAATGATGTGATAAGAAGAGGAAAAAATGTTTAGTAACGATTGCACATGAAAAAATTTTTCATCTTGAATTATACACTTAGTACATAAATACGAGATCAAACATAATGATATAATATAGGTAGCTATGACAACTTTCAAAAATTCAGTCTCAAAATTTGAAACAAAACTTTAGTTTCATCTCAAGGAACTGGTTCTTTCCAGTAGGCACAGACCATATATTTAAAACTCAAAAACCCTAGAAATTAAGTAATAAAACCAGATCTTGAAATTTATATTTAAGTGTCCAAATGTTCTTGTTTTTTTCATGAAAGATAAACCCATGCCACAGGCTCAGAAACCCATTGGGAGAGTAAAATTCAAGAGTGTGCTTTCAATAATCAGCAACAACTTCCAGTGGACAGCTCAAAACATTCAATTACTGACAAAACAATTGCAAGAAAACTACTTGTATGTAACTGTAATGCAGTTTAGTTCATAAAATGAATCTGTAAATAAGTGCACATAATCAATGGGATTAATATTGATCAATTTAACATTTAGAAACATGAAGAAAAGAGACAGGCACACTTTTAGTAGCTTTCCCATGTTTATTATGCGAGCTACTCATAATGATAATATGGAAGAGTTAATTTTCCCTTGGAGGAAAAAAATATCCTGTTTATATCACATATACCTATATCTGTATCTGTCTAACATATACATACACATATATAACAGTTTATAGAAAACTTGGAGTGATCTCCCAATAAAATAACCGTACTTCTAGAGGGTTGGTTTGTATGTTTCTTTGTATGACATAGATTTTGTGTACCATAAACAACATACTGGTGGATTTTGTTACTTTAAAAATCTGAAAATAAAATTATAGGCAAAAGGGTACTTGCTACTCAAACGTATTTAAAAAAAATGGATAGTCAAATCAATGTTTTAATGCTCTAGAATTCCAAATTGTCTAGTTAGTACAGAAAAGCCTCATAAAAAAATGTAAAAATTACTGCCAGAACTTCCCCAGTATCTTCCTCTTTTCTTGGGTGGTACCCTTATTTTCCCATAGTCCCTCTGGGTCCTAAAGTCAGCACTTTTGTTCTTCCTCAGAAAGTGGGGTAGATGCAGGAAGTATTTACAATTCAGCAGCACCGCCATTTCCTTCCTGGGAGGAGGTTGATGCCCACAACAGTAGGGTCTTCTTCCCCAGTCTTACAGTCAGCTTGCTTTTCTTTTTACATGATTCCTGTCACAATCATCCTGTCACGTCCCATGGGATCCATGTAAAGGCACAGAATAGCCTCCTTCAGACTCAGCCCGTGGCTATTGATGCACTGTTATTAACCAGAGATAGAACATGATATAGCATATACACAACCACACCTGTACTATCACATCATATACAGTACATGAAAACTGTTGCAATCTGGAACCAAACCAGTCCAGTAGAAGCTCTGACAAATCCTGAGAACTTTTGGTGTCAGTCAGTGAAATGTCTCTGTCTCCTACCCGTAATGATAAAGCAATATTTATTGGGCTGGAGTGTGCTCCTCATCTTTACCTTCTGTAAATACAAGCATAACATCACAGTTTCTAGAAAGCTCACTGACATGGAAAACATGAAGAATTCCACTAAAAAAAAATTATTTGAATACTGAGCCCACCCTACCCTGTTTTTTCACCTATATATCTCAGTAGATTTTTTTTGAGCTCCCTGTCAAAATGTCTTGTGTTCTTATGCTCTTACTAATTTTTATAAACATCATCCTTCATCTTTATTTTACACAGTGAACTGCTGGTTTGCATTTGTTTTGATTTTTAGTCTTTTTTGTTTATGTGGTTTTTTGGGGAACTGATTTCCACTTTCCCTTACTTCCCACATCAGCTCAGTCTCACTCATTGCAGGCTCAAATTTCCACCAAAATATTCCATCCTGCCACTCTCCATTTTGCCCTCCTCAACAGGAAACTGGCAGAAAATTAGATGAGAAAGGATATGGCTGGAGATAAAAATAGAGAGAACACTTAGCAATTATTGCCATAAGCAAAAGAGAAAACTAATTTAATTTATTGTCAATTAGCATAAATACTTAATTAGTGATTTGAGTATTGGGAGACAAAGAAGACAAACAATAGAACACCTTTTTTCCCACTTTCCCGGGCTTAGCTTCTCTCACAGGTTCAGCTTCACTGCCAACAACTCTCTCACTCAGTCTCTGCAGCACAGTGGTTTGGGATCAGGACAGTAGTTTGTTTTTTCCTCTTCCTTTTCACACTTTTCCTGCGCTCCAGGATTGGTTCTCCATAGGCTGCAGTAATTTCAGAGGTGTGCCAGCTCAAGCAGGGTCTTATCCATGGGTCACAGTCCCTTCAGAGGAGTACTTGTTCTACCTTGGGATGCCTCTTACTTGATGAACTAACCACATCTAAATAAGGTTGCTGCTCATCTTCATTGTTAGTGTCAAACAAATTTTCTTGAGTTTAAAAGTAAAATTAGAAGTTAAAAGACAAGATAAAAGAAAGAGAAGTTGAAAACAAAGATCTGCAAGAAGACAGCATTTCAGAAAAAGACTCCAAATAGTGGAAGCATTCTGAAAGTGTTTATTGATGAACAGTTTTTTCTTTAGGTTTTACAGTTTTAACTGTTTAAATAAGGAGTAAGTGTATTTCAGAGCATTTTCTTCCCTCAGACCTGTTTATCAACATTACAATAAATTGCCTGTGATGGGAAAAGTATGAATGGAAGTTAATCCTGCATTCTCAAAACTACCTCCCGTATATTCAGAAAATAATTGGAGTTTACTTGTTTGAATAGGAGTGAAAATAGATATTCTTATTGTTTTCTTTCAAATTTCAAGGGACAACACAAAAATTTGCAAATTAATATATTCTTCCTTTCTCTTCATGAAGAAATGCTGAAAAACATCCTGCTGAAATTCTTTGAGGTTCTAGCGATATATGTGTATTTAACCTTTATTGGTTTTCTGAAGTTGTTCCATATGCATTAAAAGAAATTAATCAGGACAAACTTTCATCATCTGTGTCCTCTGGAGACTTCCCTTGTGTACTATGAAAAGATGCATACAGTGCTGTATTTGAGGAAAAAAACTCAGTTTACTGCTTTCATTTTTTATTAATTTTTTTTTATACTTTGCAAGGCTTTCAAAATGTACACTGAAATATGTTTGTCTTATTAGTTATACAGTGATTTGCAGTTGTAGTTGTGATTTTAGTGGCAGAAATCAATATCACTCTTGCCAACTGATATTAGAAATATTACACCAAATGATGAATATCTAAGATTTTCATAGAAGTTCCCTCTTTTGCCTCTCCCAATTAAAACATAAATCATTCATCTATACATTTTCACATGTATTTCCGTAGCTGGCTTTGTGCTAAATGTTTTCCTAGCATCTTCTGTCATTCTTTATTACTTTGGATTTACATAATAGTCCTATATTTCAAGCATATTTGAAGGAAAATTCATCCGTGTCAAGAAAAGGACTTTCCATCAGGACTAAGAGAGTAGTTGAAATGAAAAAAAGTCAATCCAATGCATTCAATTGAATTACTAATTGCATTCAGACCTGACTTGATTTTCCATAACACTAGAAACTTGTGTTCAGCTGTTTCTGACTTGAATTTTGAGCTAGTCAGAATAAATAAACAAATAAATAAATAAGTCACATTGTAGCAGAAGTCACTCAGCACTTGTTAACCTTTCACTAACTGCTTTTAGATCGATTTGGGCACTTTGTTTTGGAGAATGAGTTCAAATTTATTGCAGCAGTACAATGTTAATATGTACAAAAACACTTTACCTCATGATATGTTTAATTAGCATAATTTTACTGAGCTGTAAGTGGATGCAGAGTATCTGAGAATATTTATTAAATAATATTTATTAAAACTATTTATGTAATAAAAACATAAGCACAAAACACTTTAAGTTTCACCCAAGTAAGAAAAATATGGTATTTAGTTTTATGAAGGTATCTATATGCGCTTTTAAAATTCTTCTTTTCTACATTTATTTGTTCTATGCTGAATATATAAGCTAAACATCATTTGCAAGTTGCATTTTATGTTATTTCTGATCAGCTGAAGATTTTGCTTTAAAAAAAAATAATAAAAAGAACATAATTTGCTCTTAACTCCTTTAAACTTTAATGTGAATATTTGATTCCGGATCATTGGTCTATGAATCCTATGGAAAAGTAACTTTCTGTTTTGAGAAACCAAGAGCAATAACGTAAATGTCACCAAACATTTCCAACTGTGGTTTAAATTGGTATTAAATGGAGGAACAATAAGTCAAAAAATTGTATAGCTCAGGCTAATATGTATATGAAGATATTTCAAAGCAATAGTTCTGGAGATAAGCTATGCATACGCACAGCACAGTTTGTCATAGTTCCTACCTATTCCTGTTGTTACAAAAGGGAAATGCTTAGAATGGTTGCCAAATACCTGATTAGAGAGAATGAACATTACTAGCACTGGTGTAACACAAACAGCAATAGATCTTGATGAAACTTATTTCTGGTTGCTTGTTAGCTATTAACATGATAAAACTTTCCTGAAAGTAGTTGGATCTAGGTCAGTTGTGAAAGCCCTTATTATTATCTACATCCATAATTTGACAGTGCCCTATAATGCTTGAAACTTATTGCACAAGCACTTTGCAAAAAAAAAAAAAAAAAAAAAATTTGTGGTTTTTTTCAAGTACATTGATACAGTATTTAGTGCATATTTAGCTATTGTAATAGTAAATATTAGTACTATTTACAATATGAATCCAATAAAATTTCATAGGGTAATTTCAGGCATATTAACATTCAGATATTAGCAATATTGCATTAAAACAAGGGACAATAATTAAAGTAGTAATGTATTTGTTGTTCCACTTATCTTTAAATTGTATTCAAAATGATAAACAAGATGCAAATCAGATCTATGAGATATAATTCTTGGCCCAGCAAGCATGTGCATACACACAGATGCACAGATGTACAGTTCCCATCAGCTAGTTTTTATGCAATATACCTTTTGTGCTGTCACCAAGGAGATTCTTGAAACATTTGTTCACTCATTACCTTATTCTATCATCTTCATTCCTTCATCTTCTTGATATCTTACTACTGTTTATTTTTCTATTATTGTTTCTGAATGTCGTCTTTTATCTAATGTTTTCTTTTCCCCATTGATTCTCCTTTAAATATTCCTCTAAGGAATGGGACTATGGCAAATACTGTGATTCTCCAAAACTTAATACCACGGGCAATCAGCATAACTGAATTTGTTAAACTAAATGTATCAGGAACATCTGGCAAATCTAAAAGTAACACTATTTCATATTTGTTAAATAATATTATATCCTTTGATTTCATTTCTCACAGTGCCTATTCAACACACCATCTCAGATTTTCCCTTGTTTCATCGTGAAAATAAAAAAAAATAGATAATATAAAATAAACCCAATAGAAAAAAAAATCTCTGAAAGCTGTTTTTAAAGAAAATTAATAATTTTGCTAATTCTATTCAAAATTATACTATCTTCTTCATGTAATTATATCAGCCATTACTATCATCATAACAAATTGATTGTTTTTTAAGCCTAAAGATATAAACTGAAGCAATTAACTAAGTATTCCTTAGTAACCATGGTCTTCAGGTAGTGCTCCTACAACATGTACTGTAGGAGCTTGCATTTTTTGCAAAATTTGCATGCTTATTTTTATTCATGAAAAATTGAAATAAGACTATCGAAATTTTAGCAGTCAAAGGCCTAGAGAAAGGAAAAAATGCATACACAAATAAATGACTTAATAAATCTGAAGCTGGTTGGGGCATAGATTCACATGGGGGACATTCAGCCCGAGAATTGAGGAAACATAGATGCCTATGGTATCTACCTGCAGGCAAGCAAGGCCTGACTGCATCTGCCCACACAAAAGCAGGTCCAACTGGGGAACCCTAAGCCATGAGGAACATGCACAAGACTGGCACAGAGACATGGGACATCAACAGGGTGCTACTCCTTGGAGCAGCAGCCAGGAGCGGCTCAGGCCTTTCAACGACCTTAGATGATTTGGTGTGAGTTTCCAGATAACGTATATTGATGAAACCTTGAAAGCCAGTCAGACCTCTCAAAAGTAAACATGTGGTCAGCTTAAGAAGCTCCTTTAGGATTCTCCTATTTAGCCACTAAATAAAAAGAGTAAAGGAGGTAAATATCACAAGAGTACAAGAGTAGACGTGTCTGAAATTTAAAAAAAAAACCAAAACCACAAAAACCCCAAAACCTCAAATCCGAGAAATGGTTCTAGGGTTCTAGGTGTCTTCAAGGTGATTAACTTTAAGAAATAAGCACTTAAGTGAAATAGTTTAATTAGTCTTCTAGAAATGTCTGCTTTTCTTTGATTTCTACCTCACTGAATCACAGAATCATAGAACAGCTCAGGTTGGAAGGGACCTAGAAAGACCATCTGCCCAACATTTAGTTGGAAAAGGAGCCAACATGAGATTACCTAGCTCCCTGTCCAGTTGCATCTTGAAAACCTACGGTGATGTGGACTCTGCCATATCCCTTGGATACTCATTCTTACTATAAACAATTTTTCTTTTATCAAGATGAAACCTTGCCAAGTGCAACTTATACCCATCACTCATTGTCCTCTCTACGTGTCTCATGAAAAGGGAGCCTCCATCCTCTTTATAGCAAAGCTTCAAGTACTGGTTCCCCTTGAACTTTCTCTTCTACAAGGTGAAATGATGTAGCTCCTTCAGTCTTTCCTCATAAAGCAGGTTCTACAGCCGTTCATTAATCTTCTGGGCCCTCCTTTGGACCTGCTTAAGTCTTTCTGCATCTTTCTTGAGCTGGGGGGACCAGAACTGGAGGCAGTAATTCAGGTGTGGCCTGACAAGCACTGAATCTCTCTCTCTCTCTGTTAGTAATACCCTTGCAGATACAGTCCATGATCTGATTTGCCTTTGTTGCTGCAGTGGCACACTTGCTGGCTCATGTTCAGCTTGTTGTTCATCAGGACCCCCACGTCCCTCTCAGCAAGGCTGGTCCTCAGACAAACAGATCCAGCCTGTATTGAGCTCTTTGGTTATGACATCCCAGGTGCAGAACCTTATCCTTCAATTCAATTGAGTCAATTTCTCACCCATATCACAGACCACCCATCTAATCTGTATCTTGCCAATTTGCCCAGGACAAGGCTGTGGGAAGCAGTGTTGAACACTCTGCTGAAGTCCAGTCCATCCATGTACTTTTGATGCTGAAAAATCGGGTTAATTAGGTGTAATTTGCTTTTAGTAAATTAGTGCTGGCTTTTCCTAATCCCCTGCATCATTTGATTTGGAAAAGTTTCTAGGAAGACTCATTACAACACTTTTCGAGGGAATTAAGTAAAACTACTGGGCCTGTAGTTTCCTGGGTCTTCTTTTGGGCCATTGTAGATGGCATTTGCTCTCTTTCAGTCATGAGGATGTCCCCTGATCTCCAGGACATTCCAAATATTATAGGCAGTGACCTTGCAACAATGTCAGCCACTTCTCTTAACCCCTGGGGTGGATTCTGCTCACGGACATAAATTTGTGTGGGTTGAGCTCTTGCAAGAGGCCACAGACCAGTCCTTCCTTGACTACTGATGTGTTGACATGTGGATTGTCATAGCTACCTGATCCTGTGATCTGGTATTAAGTCAATACAATTAGAAATTCATAGAGCATGTATATGTACCTTCACGAGTATGAAGTAATAAATTAGGAAGCAAAGCTGCATGAAAACGTACTCCAATTGTTACGTTACTACATTCTCCGAAATATATTTTATCAACAATTTATATATCTATATATCTATATATCTATATAGATATTTATATAATATTGTATCAAGTGGAAATAGATATGGAAACTAAAACAGGGCTTACACTTTTTCTTTATTTTGTTACCCCTAACACTTTTAAATGAGTGACTTTTTATGGTTATTATTTTTTTAGCACCTGTATGAAGAACAAAAATAACTAGAAAAACATTGAACATTGGTATTTTCCTTATTTTGCTGGTCTGAGTGTAGGTGAACAGCATAAAGTGTTTTAAGGAAATAACTAATCACTGTGTCAGCCATATACTTCACTAAATAAAATCTAAAGGGAAGAGAGTTAAAGTATTCAATGTAGAAATCTGAGCATTTATCAATGTTTTGGAGCCTAAAATAATCAGTTTGGGGCACATCTAATGTCTGAATGTGTAGCTCAGAAAAAGGAATAATTAAGAGATGAAATTTGCTTTGCACTTAGTATCTTTAATTAAGTATTCCAGAAGTTTGAGTTTTACTGCTTTATGCTGTTTCTCTCTGAAATGGCCCAGAAAGATCTTTAATGTGGACTACAAACTGCAGCATTGTGAGCATTCTGCAAATACATAAGCTACCTAAATGTGTGAGACAAAGTCATAATCTTTCAAAACCTCATCTACCATAGTATAATTACATGATTACACCTCTGAACTTCTCGTTTCATCTTACTTTAACCTGTTAATCAAAAATGTTTTATAATAGAGATGAGTGATAATACCCCTGTATTTTGGAAGGTTACTTGAATTTTAATAATATTCTGTTTTTCAAGGTTCATAATATATTTTCAATTTACTGTAGTTTGACCTTGGCAGTGGAAGTTTCTTTCTGTCAGATGAAAGTGTAAGGAATGTACCTTGTTTCCTACAGAAAAAGTCATAAATAAGAACTCTTTTTCCCTTTCAAATAAATATGCCAAATAAAAGATAGAAATTCATTTTAAGGTTATTGTAAATATGTCTTAAAAAAAGAAAAAGAAAGAAAGAAAGCTAGAACAATAATTAAAAACTTTATCCCTGGCCAAAAATGTACAAGTTTTCCCGACAAAATTGCATTTCCAATACCATTACAAGTACCACTTGCACAGTGTAATTGTGTAACTACAGTAAAGTAATATTAACCAAGTGACTAATTCTGGGTCTGTGAAGCACAGAAATGGATTAAATTAGCCAAATTTGGATACTAAATTCAGGCAAAAGAAAACATTACAATACCTTTTATGCTTCAATTCAGGCCAGGACAGGCTGGCTTTCAGCTGCAAGTAAATATAATAAGTAAGTAGGTAAAAAAGATAAGGAAATAATGGTTTTATTGGAAAGTATAAAAGTGGGGAAAAAAAATGGTGCTCAAAGCAGTAAGTGGAAGCTATGTTTTTCATCATCTTCAGTGTAGTAAAGTCAGTCATTGGGGAGGAAAAATGCACAAAATATTTTCCTTCATAAAAGAAATGAGAAAATTTATTTTTTATATGTCTTTGTTTAAAGGAATTATATTATTCTGACTGCATAGAATTAAATTAAACAGAACCTGTTAGGTCAAAATTAACACGAAACAGCAACAGAGATAAGAAAGAATATCTTATTGATAAGTCTTTGATAGATGCATGGAAAAACTGCTAATTTGAATATACCCAGCATGTTTAACCTGGAAAACAGGATTTATTTTTCTCAAGACTAAAACTAGTATGACAGGAAACTGCAGAACCTTAATATTTCTGAATTAGGAATGATGAAGTACAGAAACTAATATATATGTAGATGTGAATTAATTAATAACTCTATATGTGACAGAGAGAAAAGGCAGAGTCAATGAGATGCTGTCACAGAAAAACAGTGTGGGTTGGGGTTTTTTTTCCAAACAGAAATGTGATTAACTCACATGAGGAAAAAAATGTAAAAGGCAAGCATCCAGAGGCTATGGACATAAGTGGATTTTTTTTTTTTTATCATTTCACTCAGTATTTTTTTCACTTCAGTTTTTTGCTATTTAAGTTGAAGTGAAAAACTGTTCTTTTACTCTTTGAAGCCTTTTTGTCAGTCACTGACACCATATCCTTGAGTCAAAAGGCTTACATATGTTGAAGTCAGTTGGGCTTGTTATGATAAAATAGAGAGTAGGAAGGGAATGAAGAATGATTCTGTTCTATTTCAGGATGACAGAATCATACGATTTCATAGTGGGAGAGGTGAAGTATTGTCTGATGAAGAAAGAGTATTTGAGATGCACTTATAGTGAACTTAAAGTAATTCTGCAAAGATGACAACCATCAATGGCAAAAGAGCTTCAGAGTGAGCTATATCTAAAATACCAAAATGCAAGAGAAGAGATTTCTTAGAAAAGATGTGAATTTCTTCTCTATAATAGGATGTCAGTTATTATTAATGGACCACTTTTGTTATTTTTTCTTGAAGAGATTTTTTTTTTTAATATTTATATACACATACAAACAGAAAGCTCACCAACTAATAATTAAGAAAGAATCATAACATTTTTCAAAAGTGTTGACCTTCTGTTGTTGGCCTTCTGTTCCCTCTGGCTTTCATCCCAATGGTGTATTGTACCAATGCATCACTAGGACAACAGTGATCAGAGCTCTTATAGATTATGAATTGTTGACAGACACTTTTAACTTTTATATTATAACTTTTGTTATAATAATGCACTATTATGGTATTTCAGTACATCAGATGGAAAAAGAAAATAAGCCATGTTGGAAAAAAATAAATATATACCTGAAAGATCAGCAGATGAATGAAGTTTTCGTAATACATTTTGTAATATATAGAAGTATTGATTTTACAGGTGAACCTCGACTTTTAAATAGTCCACATTTTTTGAGAGTTAAATTTAAAATGATTAACAGAAAAGGACATTCACTAAAAAGATTTTTTTTTCTGTGATTCTATTTCTATACAATGCATCAGAAGATTGTTATTTTTGTGCTTAAGCCAGGCGTTGTCTTCTGTATCCCATGGCTTACCTTAGAGTTATAAGTCGTAAAGTATGTTTTCCACTTCTTGATATTTAAAGGACATGAGTTGCCTTTTGAAGCAGGCATTTAGAGAAATTTGGCACACAGTCCTGAAAGGCACTTTGATAATATTATTTACAATTAACTGACAGGACTAGCAGGTAGGACCATCTGTCTGCTGTGCCTCTTTATGTTTTAAGATATGTTAACTAGTGACAGACTAGTTTAGTATTGCATTAGGTTTGTATGGCCAGGTTTTGGTCTACAGGATTGGCTTCTGTGAGAAGCTACTAGAAGCTTCCTTCATGTCCGGCAGAGCCAATGCCAGATGGCTCCAAGATGGATGTGCCACTGGCCAAAGCTGGGGCCAATCAGAAATTATAACATATTTAAGAAGAAGAAAAAAATTATTGAGCAGAAGTAATTACTCTCAGAGAAAAGTGGAGTGAGAATATGTGAGAGGAACAACTCTGCAGACACCAAAGTCAGTGAAGAAGCAGGGGAAAGAGGTGCTCCAGGTGCTGAAGCTGATTCCCCTGCAGCCTGTGGTGAAGACCATGGTAATTCAGGCTGTGCTCCTGCAGTCCATGGAGGACCATGGTGATGCAGAGATCCACCTGCAGCCCTTGGAGGCAAACCACGTCAGAGCAGGTGGATACCTGAGAGGAAGCTGTGAATCTGTGAGAGGCACATTTTGGAGCAGGATCCTGTCAGGGACCTGCAGACTCTGGAGAGAGTAGCCCACACTGGAGCAGGTGTGTTGTCAAGACTTGTGACCCTATAGGGGATCCATGCTAGAGCAGGGGAAGGACTCCTCTCCCTGACCAGTGCAGAAACTACATCTGATGAACTGATTGTAATTCCCATTCCCCATCTCCCTGCACCGCAGGGGAAAGAAGGTAGAGCTAAGAAGGAGGTGTGGTGGTGTATCCTCTTCCCACCCGACCTTTTTCAGACCGCACTATGATCTGAAAAATGCTCATTAGGCCTCGGCCCTTGATGAACAGCACCTGGGCTGAGCTCCTCTTGAGCTTATCAGAAACACTGTCTGCTCCTAGGAACTGCTGCTTTCTAATGAGCTCCTGCTTTTTTTTTTTTTTAATGAACAGCCTTGGAATCTTTTTCTTTGCCTGAATGGCATAACGTCCTTGTTCTCACACTTTCAAAGAAAGTTGCTGATCCAAAGACTGGCCGGGATGAAGCATCGTTATGACCAAAGCCCACCCTCTTGCGGCCTATAAACAGCAATCCAAAATGAGACCCTTTGAGCTCTTCTGGACCGCAGAAGCCAGAGCTGTCAGTTCTATATTAAATCTGTTTTTCCTGGTACATTTGCTGGTGATTCTTTAAGTGGTCTAAAAACACTCATTCATAACAGGAGGGTACAGTGGGGTGGGGTGAAGGCGTTTTAGCATTTGGTTTTACCTCTCATTATCCTGCTCTCATTTTGTTAGTAATAAATTCAATTAATATCCCAATTCAAGCCTATTTTGTCCATGATGGTATTTGGTGAGTGATCTGTCTTATGGATATTATCTCAGCCCATGAACCCTTCCTTATATTTTCTTTTCCCTGTCCAGTTGCAAAGGGGAGTAAGAGTGACTTTGGTGGATGCCCGGCATTCAGCCAAGGTTGACCCAACATAAACATGTATGTTGTGAAACTGCATATTACATCATTCAGTCTTGCAAGAAGGCCTAAGTTCATCCATATTAGAAGTAAACTTTAAAAGTTCCTGAGATTCAGATGAGCATTGCACCTTATCTATAAGACAGTCAATCTAATTTAATCAGAAGGGAGAAGTCAGCTACCTAAAAGAATTTACAGTGCAATCACTCACACCTAGGAAACTGAAGGTTATTCTTACAATGATTTTTTTTTTTTTGTGATACAGAAATTAATCTTAATTAGAGAGAGTCAAGGACTTCATGGCTATTCCCATACCAAACATTAAGTCAGTGGACATCTTAAGAGTGTACAATCACTGTGTAAAACAAGAGATTGCAGATGAACACTGGTCACCATTGCAAAGACACAGAATAATTTGTCAGTTAAATGCTTACATTTAACAAAGTATTTGACCGAAGATGATTTTAATGAAGATTCTAATGTAACTGATTGTCACAATCCATCCTATCCTCTTATTAGACTTTATTCCTAACTACTTCCTATTCTATTTGTGTGGGGGGCACAGTAAATGGTTCACTATTAAACTTCAAGATTAACAGGGAAGGAGATGGAGACCAGCATTTGGAAAGACATAATCTCTAAGCCGGAGGCCAGGTGAAATGCCCAAGCTCTGGACATGGAAACTGGATGACAGTGTTTGAAGGACCTGTAAATGTGGCTGGTCATGTGACATAGTGGTGGTATGCGTAAGTTCTGATAAGCACACTTTACTTGTGGATAGCCCCCAGGAGGAACAGGGTTGGGCTAGTTTCTGTTGCTCATGTTTATTTGAGTGTTGCTTATGTTTGTGTGTATGCCTGTAAAAGTGCTGTTCACCCGTGATTGTGTTCTTCTGGGTCTATATTGTGTGTTTTTGGTTGGGCAAGCTTTTGTGGGTGCATGCTTAATCTCACTGCTGGCAGGACACACCTGTGAGAACCACAGCAGCCTCTCCTCCAGCCAGCCAGGAAGGGAGGTATCTCCTGAGTATTCAAATCAAGACTAAGTTTCCTTTTCCTTTTACAAATATCAACCCTTTTATATACCCCTTAAAAACCACAAACCAAACAGAAATATGTATCTCTGCTTTAGTAGTAGAGGGATTTTACATAATAGATTTAGACATAAGGTACATATTAACTGTGGAACAAAAGCACGGCATGGAGCACATTCCAATACTGAACATTTATTTTTAACATTTTATTGTTTAACTCTTAAATAATTTCCTCACTCTGGTTTTGATTATTCCATCTATCCATCTTCATGAAAATCTGATGGAAAAAATACTGGCTTGAAGTGTCATGGATGCCAAACATTTGACATTTGATCTTAGGTCTAGGGGTTAGCAGGTCATCTTTAATTTAGCAATATAGACATAGCCTTACAGCCCTAATTTTTTGGTAGCTAAAATTACATGAGGCAAAGTAGAAGACATATAAAGCTATTATTTAATAATATCTCATTAATGTTTTTAAAGTCTTTGTTCTACTTCATATTGCTGCACTAAGAGGGAAAAAATAAGACAAGAGCTTCCAAGCAAATAAAACCTAGGAATTCCCCTGAAAGACCATGGGGAGCCTATTAACTTCATAAGATTTCTATTTTTCTCATGAATTAAAATTTGTTTTGTCAGAGTTTCTAAATTAGGAAAAAAACCCAATTAATATATTTTATTCCTGAATATGTGTGTTTAGGTGAACTGGATGGCGACAGAGGAAAGAAAATGTAGTGACTTGTTAGAAAATATACACAAGGTTAACATTTCAGAGGAAAAGACAATTTCAAAATTGAAAATGGAGAAAGGAAGGATTCATCTTTCTTACGTATACACAGAAAATGCATATGATTTAGAAAGAAAAATAAAAGGTATACCTGTGTCCATATGATTGAAAATCAGAGAGAAATTATTTTTAGAAAAATAATGTTTGGACGTAATCCTAATATATTAAAATATTATAACCAGTGGTTTCAATTAGGGTCTGGAATTAACATAGGAAAAAGTTGTGATTCTCCTTGGGGTCAAAGGATTACTACATACCTGAGATTACAGGAAGTGATGTAAGGAAATCAACAGTAATTTCAATTGTTAGTAGGTAATAACCCTATTCAAATTTATAATTAACTTAAACCTAAATATTTCAAATGTCATACAGGTCAGTGACTTCAATAATCAAACAAGCAGAAATGTAGCTGTATCAGTTATTTATTGTAAAAATTATATGTCACATCCTTAGATTGAATGGTCCTGCGCAGATAATATGAATTCCGAGGATTCCTCCGATTTACCTCAGTGGAAATTTAGATCACACAGCGTACTTTTTTCCTTCAAGATATATTTCATTGTCACCTAGTAGTATCTAAAGCAAGTATACCTTAAAGGGCATGAAAAAAAGAATGCATTACTATATATCTGTAATATTTTCATTAGAAGATTTAAATTGAAATATCTGGATCAATGGTTTAAAATTATACATTGCTCTTTGAACAAAAAAAATGTGAAAGACCTTGGGCATTTTTTGGATTTGGGAGAAAAATTAAGTTCAGTGACTCTTGCATGCTATAAAGGAACGGTCTATTACTAAATAATAGTTAAACAATACAAAAAACTTCAAAAATATAATGGTTAGATAAAGTTATTCATATGTGAATAGCACATTATCATCAACTGAATAGCAGAATGAAATATCATTTATCACTGTCAGTCACTGGCAACTCCTGCACAGTGTAAAAGACTGTTGATTACTGAATAATTTTGAATAATTTTTGAATAAAACTTTACCAACTTAGTTTATTCTCCCATTGCGGCAATAGTAATAAGTTGATACCTCATTTTCTTGCTACCTTTTCATATATTTTATATCAGTCCTTCATTATTTTTAATTGCCAAGGCAAAACTAGCAATGAAAATTGTGCAGAGAATCAGTAGAATTTTGAGTCTGAATTCTCTCTAACATTAAATGACTTCTGTGTGGTAAAATAGCCCTTCAGCTTCCTAGGAAGCAAATTAATTTTTGTGATATTTAGCTTCTTCCTGATAATACTTAAGCAAAAAATTATTTCTAACATAGAAAAATATAACTATTTTTTTTCTTATTGTGCATAAGGAACAGTGTTTTTTAATACTTCTTAACACTATATGAATTTAAACTTACATTTGATAGTAGTAATGAATTCTATTAATTGGGTTGCTGCTCAGATTGCTATTGTAAATTCTAAATTTTGAAACTTACAGATCATCTGCACCACCTCCAACCTGAAACACTGTGAAGATCCAGTAGAGAAGGCTTCTTCATTGGAGTAGGTATAAAACTTACTTTAGAATTTTTAACCCGGAAAAAAGAAAGGCAAAGTCAGACATAGGAAACTACTATTAATGAGAACCTTTGTGTCCAATTTCAGTACCTTATTTAGGTGGTGCTTTCCCTGGGTTTCTGGAGTTTCACTAAATTGCAGGAGAATATGTCAATCAAGTCCTAAAATATGTATTAAAATGCTCAAGAAAATATGAGGGATCTACTGCACCCCATGTATGCTTTTAACACTATCTATTAACAGGGAGAGGTCAACGCCTGAGAAGGATGTAGGAGCACTCTCTGCTCTTGCTGAAGTAGAGCTGCTATGCTTTACAACCCTTTTTCATGAGACCTGCAGATCAGCAATGGCTAAGTCTTTAGAATTCTGTTGTTGATGTGGGCAGTTGTAGCAAGTTTAGAAGAAAGTATGGGTTGAAGTGGAGGATTGGTATCCCAACACAGTCAGGCACTACAGCCTAGAGTTAGGCAGGATTTAATCAGATGAGTTTAATGAGCAAGACTGAAGGAGCAACTTGTTACAAAAGAGACAGTGAAGATATTTTAGGTCTTTCTTTCTCACCGGGGAAAATTAACCATGCAGTTAAATGATCCTTAAGACCTCATCAATACAGAAATAAAAATGGTCAAAAAAGATTAAATGCAATTATGCAAGCACAAGGACTGAGGAAAATCCAAACTGCTGGCTTTGTCAAATCTGTTTTGTAATCCCAGTGATAATTCATGTAGTCATTTTAGTTCGCATCCTGCATGAGAGTTTTAGACACTATTCACTACACATAGTTATCTTGTGTTGTTTTCCGATTGCAGGCAGTGCAACTGGTAGTGAATTACCAGGGTCATACAGATTGTCAAGGAAAAGGGAGCATTTTTCTTACATTATCGAATTCTATTTGTTCAAATAGCTCTAAAGACTATGCACAACTAATGTGAAAATCTGTCCCAATAGCTACCCTTATTTGCCTGAGAAAACAGTCCAACAAATACAGGACGTGGAATTTTACTTTCCCAAAATTCAGGGTACTGAGTTCACCCTATGCCTGCCCATATTCCTCAGGATTGTAAACTCCACCAGTGTACGATTACGGCAGCCCAGGCTGCCTCCACTCCTGTCATCACCAATTACTCAATTGCACTGGTGACAATCAAGTATAGAATCACATCCCTTCTTGTAGAGCTGTCTGTTACCTTGTTTAAGAAGTTATCATCCATGCATTCCAAGACTAGCTCTGCTATATTTTCTGCAGGTACCAGGTTGATTGAAGTCCCCCAGCAGGATGACTTAGCAAGCATCTAACCATCTGCAAGCATGTTGCCTGCTGGAACTGGAGTAAGAAGGCTTCAGCAACAGCCAGCCTGTAGTGAACACCAACCAAAAGGTTCCCTTTGTTGCCTCAGTATCTGATCCTCACCCACAAGTTTTCATCCTGTTCATAGCTGTTCTTCAGAGAGGTCTTCACATTATCCAGATTTTGATGTAGAGAGCATGTCTCTGTCCCTTCTTCCTTGTCTGTCCCTTCTGTACAGCCTGTAGTCATAGATAACCTCACACCAGTCATTGGATTCATCACACCAAGAATGGTGATCCCATCACTTCCCTGGACAGCCTGGTCCAATGCTTGACCACCATTTTAGTGAAAAGATTTTTCCTAATATTCCATCTAAACCTCCCCTGGCACAACTTGAGGCCGTTTCCTCTCATCCTATTGCTTGTTACTTGGGAAAAGAGACCAACACTCACCTTCCCACAACCTCCTTTCAGGCAGTTGTAGAGTGCAATAAGGTCTTCCCTGAGCCTCCTTTTCTCCAGCCTAAATCATCCCAGTTCCCTCAGATGCTCCTCACAGGACTTCTCTCTAGCCCTTTTACCAGCTTTGTTGCCATTCTTTGGAAATCACCAATCTTTACTTAGGTGAATGGGCCTTAACTTGACCTGATTGCACATGTTCCATAAGTAGCAGAGAAGACTGCAACAGCATAAAACCATCAGGCAAGAGCAAGCAAGGAAAACTTGCACCTTAGTTACAACTATCTGGTTGGTGAGTTCTCAAGCCTGATCACCCAGACCCTAAGGATAAGACCTAAAAAGACAGCTGTCAGTGCTAACTGTACAACTTCAGATCTATGGTAATGTATAATCACAAATTATATATAATTTAGAATATCACTGTTAAAATGTGAGAGTTTTGTATAAGCAGCAATGATCACAAATAATTTGTAAAACTCGACCATTTGCAAGAAATATTTTGCTAATGAATGTACTTAGTAAACTTTAGATTTAAAATTTAAAACTGACCAAATTTGTCAGTCTTCTAAACTCTCCATCACAGCAATCTGTAACTCCGTGATATAAGTGTACATATATATTCATTTGCCACAAAGGAGAGGAAGATAAAAATCTCAGGTTTTCAGACATTCACTTGAGTATAGGACCATCTGTCCTGTGTTTCAGTGTCCTTCACTTTTGTCCTTAACTATTCAGTAACATTATTTGCCTAAAGTTAATGTCTAAAATTTTTGACAAATAAAGAAGAGATAAATCCCATCTGAAGTTAGGTTTCTGGAGAAAGACAAGGAAGGTGATCAGAAGAAAGAATTGTTGGAGAGAAATAGAAGAGAAATAAGGAATGCATATAAAAGACTAAACAGAGAGAAGGCAAAAAGAAAGATTAAAAAATTCCCAAACCAATAGCTAAGAGACCATTTGTTATTGACCCAGCCAAAATGGAACAAACTCAGGCAAGGAAAAACAATATAACCAAAGGAAATAATATAAACTATGCTCCTGTACCAGCCCACTAAATAGAAAGTTTACTAGCAATATTTTACAGCAAATTGATTGTAAATTGATGGCATATCTCTCCTACTTTTCCTTAGGTATAGCAATTTGTACATCAAATGCCTTTAAGAATATGCTCTAATCATACTTTCTTGGGAATTCAATATTTTTAAGAAAACAGCCTTGGAGAAGCTGTATCTGGGCAAGCAAAACAAGTGCTTTTCTTTTGAGTTACTGAATTTGGTTCTAAGAATACATAGAGGCTACAGTTGTCAAGGCTTGTTTACAGATGCATCCTGTACCAGTACAGATGTATTAAGAAATCACTGTTTTGTTTTTAAATAAACAAGAAATTGAAAACAAAATTAACATAACTTTAAATGAGAGCTTTACACTGAATGAATAAGGAAAAAATGAAAAAGACAAACTAGTAAAAAATCTAATAATGCCAGTTATATTTGAACAATTGTATCTTCTCCCTCCACAATATTAGTATTTCTCATTACTATATTAAATACAATTTTTCACTAAAAGTAATAAAGCCTTGAAAAAACAGCTTCATAAATATGTTTTGAATAGAATAAGCAATTAGTTTTTATTTCAAAAAGAGAAAATCGATCAAAAACTTTGTTTCTTTGTGTACTGGATTTATCCTTTACTGTAATTAGAATATGAACAGATAGACCATATGAAAGATGGCATCTGAAAGGCATAAACCACTTCTGTAGTAGGTTATTATCAGAGAATTAGTAGGATTTACAGAACAGATCTTTTCTAATGGATTGATGTTATTTTGCAGTTTTATGCATTTTTATTACTCTGAATAACAGGATTAAATACTGTATAATGATAAGATTTTCAACAGGCTTTCTTTTTTTAAACACTGAATGTTTTTAATACTGTTTTCTCAGGACTATTTTTGTCAACAATGAACAATGAACAAACAGCTTACATTCACTCCCTATAAAGCAGTATGCAGAACACTATCCAAGTAACAGCCTCTGTTATCTCTCATAAAAACGTATCAGCAGCCATACCTTCATACTTTTTAATACATATAAATTTATTTCCTAATAAAAAGCATTCTACACATGGCTTGGAATGATATGTACCACAATTGCTGGGAAGATCAAATTGGTAATCCTAAAATCTTTTAAACGGCATCTAATTTATTTTTCAGGACTTTCAGACCTCCGTTCATATCACCATCCTTGACCATCTTCTATTAAGAATACATACAACGACTATATACATAAGCTATTCTAATGGTACTGAGGGCACAGAGTTTTTAACTTTCTTGCCTTTTTTACTAAAGAAAATCATGATTTATATGCAGCCTATAGTCCCTAAGTTTTAATAGAAAGTTAAAGAATTAGCCTGTCTGAATATTGTGAAAGCTCCCACTAAGAAAATACAAACTTTAAATTACAGAAGAGAGAATCAATACTACTAATATGAGTATATAGAATATTTTTCATAAAGAAAATAAATAACACTGACAATATAGATAAAACAGTGACTGTTAGTGAATAAGAGCATGGGGAAAGTAATGCAGGTTTTACAGTGGGGTTTATGGCAATTGCCTTATATTAACTAAGCTAAAACTTAATGTATGTTTTACCACCTATTTTCAAATTATTTTAGTAATAAATATGTAACAGCTATCATATACAATATATAGGCATAATCTGTGAAAACGTACAGAAAGAAATGTTTCTGAACATTTTTAAGAAATCTCAAAAATTACAATTGGAACATGATGGATCTTGTCATTACCTTCTGTTGAAAAGGGAGAGCTCAGATGTACAAAGTTAAGTCAGTGGGGACTTTCCCATGAATTTCAGCTGGAGCTCAAAAGAAAGTTGGAAGTAGGCACATGAATCACAAGACCTTCAGGTGACCACTAGGACAGCAACATCAGAAACATCAGGACATTGCAAGTTATAAAAAGGAGACATGAGCTGACTAGGGTTGAGGATCAATCTGCAAAGTAAAATTCCTCTCAGCATTCACAGGAAATGTTCTTCTGTAAATTCTGATGATTACCTATTCTCTTCATTCTTCCCTGAGGATGCTTCCTTCTTGGTATCTACTATTATTTAAACTATTCTGAAATGCTGTTTGAAAAGCATGAGCCCAGTTTTTCCCAAAGCCTCCCTACTGCATGGTGGTTCAGACTGTATACACTGAAAAAGACAAGCCCCTGTCCTTGCAGTAGCTTCCTTTGGTGCATAGACCTATTCATTAAAACAAAGATAACACAAAGAAACAAGAAGTCATGACTAATCTATAAAATCGGTTATTTTTTAAATTCCAATTCCATTGTGTGTTGTAGAAGAGATGAGATTACATCAGATTTTATTAATATATATTTAGTTCCGAGATTTCAAAACACATTTATAGATAGTATCTATGATCTACTGAAATATACAGTTATGTAATTCTTTAAAGCTCATGGAGAGTTCTCATAAAAGAAAATTTGTTAAACTGATTAACTACTTAATCTGCATTGAAATACCTTTATGTTGTCAAAAGTCAGAAAAAAATTATTTTTGCATTCCTTTATTGTTTCCCATACAAGTACTGCTTGAGATTTGTAACTAACACTATTGTAAAACAGAAGATATATGTTCTTTAATAACAAAAATGTTGCTTTTTACTTATTTTTAGAATGCATCATTCAGAAGCTATTTAAAGATGCAAATTATTGTAGCAAAACATCGTGGGGCCATAAAGATTTATAAGCTGTTAAATGATCTTCAGGGCAGAAGCAAATAACATGTAACACCTGGCATAGACAGTATGTTTAACGATAATACAAATCCTTTATGGTACATTAACACCTTCAGAAATGAATAATGTCTTAAAATCAATTTCACAAAAAGTTACAGATGAGGGTCAGCACATAATGTAATTGCGCTGAACAAAATCAGCAAATAGAATTTATCTAACTCTTCTGTGCAAGCTCTCTTATCATTAATATTC
This sequence comes from Ptilonorhynchus violaceus, assembly GCA_013397565.1. Taxonomy (NCBI): domain Eukaryota; kingdom Metazoa; phylum Chordata; class Aves; order Passeriformes; family Ptilonorhynchidae; genus Ptilonorhynchus; species Ptilonorhynchus violaceus. The sequence goes on from VZRJ01005582.1 coordinate 1,398,452, forward strand.
CCTAACAAACAGAATTTAAGGTGTGTTTGTGATGGATGATATTTATTTCTTTGAGGATCTGAACTATTTTGCTATTTATCAGAATTAGAGTTATTATGCATCCTATTCCTCATTATGTGCCTAATTAATTTGCTGTATTAAAAATTCATCTTACTTTGTTCAGATCAGGCAAGCCAAAACCTTTTAATTTTATTGTGCTCAAAAGATTAATTTTCTTTGCTACCATAAGGACTAATAATTTATTCATATTATCTGAATAAATCAGAAAATCACTTTTCCCCCCCCACATTTATTGCAAAGCTAAAGGGCTTCTCTAAGCATTTTTTTCCCTGCAAATTTAAAATATTTAATTGGCAACAATGTTACTATTGGAAATATTGCGAACTTTTGCAATACACATAAGGGTGTATAATGGCTTTGCAGTAGAAGTAAGACAGCAAATGGTCCTGCTGAACATCAGAGCTCTAGTGAAACAAAAAATGTTGAGTTGATTTTTTTTTTACTTTGAAAGACAGCTAAGAGGTTTTGAAAACTTATTATATCTTTCACATTTTTAATAATTAATTCCATTATTTATTTTTCAGTCTGTATCAAGAAAACAGAGCAATTAAAATTTCTATGACAATACAGTGGAGTCAAGAATTTTGAAAATGGCCAAGTAAAGAAAGAAATAATTAGATGGACAGTCTATACATTCTCACCATTCAAAAGACTATTATTAAAGTGCAAATACAGGTAATTGTGTTTGATCAATATTGTACACTGTGTAATATTCCAAATTCTAATAAGAAGCAAAAAATTTCAATTGTATGAATTCTTTTACCCCTTTTACTCCACTACAGGATGTAGTGTATTTCACATTAAAAAATTATTTCTGAATAAAAACTATATAACTTTCTTCAGACTATGGGCATATATTAAACCAATGCTCACAATTTTTACGGAGAAATATGATGGCTAAGGTGTTCCATTTATCATTGACTCAGAGTGAGATTTATCTTGGCAAACATTAACTGTCTTTAAATTTGATATGTAGTCTAAGATAAACTATGTTGATTAATTCCATTCCAGAGTCAATGAAAAGAGACTGAAGATACATGACCGTAAGATACATGGAAAGAACAGACATTTTCAGGTGTACTTTTACAGTAGATCATTTAATTTATAGGAGGATGAAGAGAAGCAAGACAAATCCTATCTTTCAAAAATGGAGGAAAAAAGAGTCATTCACCTAAAAGCATATCTGCACTACAATATAGGTAAAAAAGGAAAGGATCCTCTTGTGGCACTGATGAAGTCTTAGAAATTCATGAGGTTCTCAAGAAATGCCTGCTGAAAGACCGGGGAAGACAGTACTCGTGCAAGTCCTGGAAGCCGCCATTGTCCTGAATTTTCTGCAGCATAAAGTGCCACTTACAGATTTGTCTATGACCTTCTAAATTTTAATTTTAAGAAAGCAATTATTGTATTTCCAATATACATTGAAACTCATAATAAAAATATACTTGTTCTTTTGTGAATTAACATTCACTACAGTAATAGATCCATAGTAGTAGCAGATCCATAAGCATAGATCTTAACCTGAACGGTTTTCAACCTCATGAACATGACTTAATAATACTGCAGAATATTACAAGAAGTTGAAATGCTTCATTCTAAAGCTTTCTGAGTCTTGTTTAAATTACTTTTCATTTTTTTAATATTCTTCAGATTTGTTACCCATAAAAGAAAGCAAAAAATAAGAAATAAATTTTCCTTTTCATATTAAATTTTTACTCCATTTTCAATGACCTCAAAAAACCTTTTCATTTTTGCTGTTCAAATTTTTGGGAAATATATGTTCCATTAAAGACTTTTTATCTAAGCATTTTTACTAATATTTTGCTTTTTTATCTATAAAGGCCATTTTATCATTTTAATGTTTTGGGTTTTTTCTAATCAAAATCTGCTCAATAGTGGTCTTATCCCCCAGAATTATTATACACGGGTCAAAGAAAATCCAGGTGAAACCAACAGCCTGAATCTGTGGAGAAGTGTGACCTCCAGCAAAGTGAAATGATGGTTCAAGAAGAGCGAGACCCAGTCCCTAACACATGCAAGGCCTGTTTCATGTAAAACTGATACACAGAGTGGTGTTGAAAAGAAAACTCAAGCTCTGCAGTCAGACATTTTGGATGAGTATTCTTACCTTTAGGTGACTATTAGCTTTAAACTACTCTCTCCAGAGACTCCAAACTTCTTTCTCTTAGGGCAGACCACTGCCTTTTACAGACAATAAGATCCTGAAGAGCTGTAAAAATTATGCTTTAAGAACAGGAGATTCACAGGATTGTGCCTTTTAGGCTGCATCTATCCTAGTAAACCTAAAAGGCAAGTCATGGCCCTGAATACTGGCACACACTTCTCTCTGCCTGCATGCTTTTTGGCATGTTTTGTCCCATGCCAGCTAGCACACTCTCAGAAGAGGTTCAGGTGTGGATTGGGCAATAACAAACTTGCTGTAAATAACCTGGTCAAGGCCACCCTGCTCTGAGATGGAAGTAAATCTATCCCCACAGATGTGCATCAGCATTTCACACACCTGTGGGGACAGAGGAAAAAGGTCCTGGCCTTTTACAACATGCAAACATAGTCTAACAGAAAAATACATGCTTTTTGGATCCTGTGCAAGGGATAGGTATAAATATTTGCTGTTTTGTAAAAACACATTTTTAAATGTATGCAAAATTTAAGGTCAAAAGCTGATTGATTACACAGTTAAACATCCGCGTGATTAAGCAGCATTGAACACAAGTGTTTAAGAATCTAATTCTAGATTCAGGTTCTGTAATTTCCATGTGTAATTAGAGCCAGTAAACTTCCTAGACTTTTTTCTTTTATTTAATAACCAGTTTCAACTTATTTCACACTTACAATATCTGCAATCCCAGACATTACACTTTTCCGAGATTTATGTATCACATATCAGACATTTCCTCATCAACACAGCAGATTTTAAGAATGAGGTTTTGCAACACTTGTCCAAAAGCATCAATCATCTGACAGCGTGGGGAAACCAGGCACAGATAGGTAGCAGCAAAAGTTATTTAACATTTAGTGATACCACACTACCTTGTCAGTCCTGTGTGCTGTTACGGAGTGGGTGTTTACACAGCCCACTGTAGTTCTGTTAAACATGTTAATATGTTACTTTAATGAAATGTGCATAAAGGTATTTCTGGATTTGAAAAGTTTATTATACAGACATCTAGGAATTATTGCTAAAGAAGTCCTTGTAAAACATGAGTTTGTATCTTATCATAACACCCAGCCTTCCAGGTCCTTACATAAATTGCAATACAGTATCAATTCTCTGTTCAGTCAGGGATGATTTTTCAGCATGATACTCCACAGTTTTTAATTCCTGCCAAAACCAAACACATCTACCTTCATAAATCCTTTATGATCTCTTCTTGTTTAAGGCTGCCTCATGCATCCCTCTGCTCTGTTACATAAGCAATTAATAGAAACAGCATGAGCTACGATCTCTTAATGTACAAAACACATTTGAATTGTTTGATTGTCTTAATGTTACTTATATATTTAAATTGTACCAATGAATTTTAATAATTTAGTAGTGGTGTCACATATAGGAACACTATAATGCAATGATATAAAATTAAAAGGGTTTTTTTTGTTGTTTTTACTTTTAATACCGGCTGCTGACTATTCTATATGGAAGGTACAGTCTTTGGGTATGTCTTTTAATGCAAGCTTCTTTCGAGTTGTTCAATTTCACCCATGCACGATGAGTTAATTAAACCTATTTTGTCAGCATATTTGGGACATTCTGAAATGGTTTCTGTTGTAAAATCTCAGCATATGCATGCATGATTGACTATTAGTACACAGATATTACAAATATATATATATACATATTTTTAATATACTTAACAAGACTAATAATGATCTTGGATTGATACAAAACTGTAAAAAAATCCAGGTATTTCAGCTGCAGTGGAGTTTTAAGACCTGAATTTAGATTTTTTTGCTGAACACGTGCATATATTCAAAATCACAAACCTGATAGTCCTCTGTCAACTGCTACTTGACAGTAAAGCCTAACAAAATAGTTGACTTGAGTGACACTTTAACTGGAAGTTTCCTTAGTTTCTTTGAGATGTGCTTCCTCATGTAACAGAGCTTTCTGAACTGGTTAGGGCTCAGCAGTCCTGCGAGTAACATAACATGGCTGAAGTCTACAAAATTTATGCTAGTTAGAGTTATTTTTTTTTAAAACTACTTTAAGTATATAAATGTGTGTGTAAATATCTACAAAGACAAGTTGATCTATTCTAATTATTAAAAAAAAATCACTAATTAGAAGATTCAGTATATGGTGGAAACCACGGGTTTTGTGTTTTCTTCTGCATCAAGGGGTTTTCAACTTGCCATGGATATACATGTTATAATAAGATACTTAAGGTAACTATCAGTTTTTCTACTGGAGCTATTGCACAAGGCCCAGCAAAATAAAAAATTCATAAAGAAAGAAGAAAGCAAGAAGAAATGTAGAGATTAGAATAGTTAACAGGAAAGTGGAAGAAAAAGCATGGGCTTAACAGACAAATTCCACTGGTTAAAACACAGAAGCTGTCCCATGAGTTGGCACTAGATTTAGGCTTCTGCCCAGCTGGTATAGACCTGGTAAGGTCTATAACTACTAAAGCTACAAGGCTGTGCTGCTTTTTATGTTTTCTTTGTATGACTCAGTGATTCTTGAATTATGTTCTGCAAAGTGGAACCTTCCTAATAGACTTAGTAGCTTACACAATGGTGAGGGCACTTAAGTGGAAAATTGAAATATGGTTTTTAATCTACTCAGGCACAGAAAGGAACTGGACCTCTATCTCACTCTTTGTATGTAATTCTTCTTTAACATAAAGGCAGTTGTTGAAAAAGCAGACAGATTCACAACTGGATTTAAAAAAAACCTGAAACAATAAAACCACAACAAGCAAACAAACAAACCTGAGCTTTGCTCAATTATTTGGAAGACTGAATGTGGATAACTGACCTTACATGAAAACTGCAGACTCTTAAAAAGACCTTTTTGTGTCTTCTGAGTGAGGCTTTCAAATGGAAGACTTAAGCTTTGTATCTTCAGCTAATGTACTGCGAGCATTAAATCTATATTCTTGCTCAGTGTTTTGAAATATCTGGCCCATAGTCAGTATCTTTAATGTTCTTCTTCTGACCTACATTCACTATTAATAGATATTTGATATGATTAAGCCTTATTTTAGGTTATAGTCTTTACCAGAGTGAGTGAAGTGGAATTACATCTGCTGTGTGGCAAAACGGCTTGTCAGTATACACATTTATCAGGTATAGTGATAAAGATGCAACTTACAATTTTGCAGCAGCAGTAAAATCCCCTGGGTAATGGCAAAATGTAATGACATAGATGCTGAGTGAGGTGGTAGCACCTGAGAATAAAGTGATAGCTTTATGAAGGGAGAGGTATAAAAATATACACATCACAGTTCTTGCATCTCTGTGAGAAATTCTTTGAAACTACTATCAGAACATGCAGTATAGAAAAATATACCCTTCTATAAGATCATATAATTAAAAGGTATTTATGCTGACAATTTATGATTTTATGTTATCTGACCTTTCATGAAAGACACAGAGCAAAATATTATTGTTTTCAATCCAATATACAGAAATCACTACTATATTTAAGATATGTGAAAACATAAGTACATTTTTATGTGCAGTCATCATACAATTTTAAAAGTGAATTAATTTAATCAAACATAGCCACCCCAAATGATAGAAGTGCAAACTACCTAGATACAGAAAAATTCATCTGTGCATGATAATTCAGATTTTCACGAGTTATGTTGGCGATTTTCCATATCTGAGGCAAAGGCTGAGACAAATTCTAGAAACATAAACCACAAAATTTACATGAGAGACCAAACATGCATAAATTTTATAAAATATTATGTATAATATGCTATGATTATTGTATTCCTCTGAATAAGCATGTCAAGGGTCTCATACATTATAAAAAGGGTAATTTGCATTATCTTATAAAATGGCAGTATTTTCCCAGATTGAGTAAAAAAAAAAATATATATATATATATTGCATTAACACAATATGCTCATTTGAGCCTTTTTAAACGACATTTAGCAGGAAGATAAAACGTACAACGTTGAAACTGTTGGTTTTGTTTTGGGGTTTTTTTTATTTTTTTCTGTAAAAACTGCAGACTGCAGTGCTTAATTTCCCTCGTTGAAAACCATGGAGTTTTGATGATAACTGACAAAAGACAAACAATTTTAATGAAGGAAAAAAAAAAGCAAGATTTAAATTTCTATGATTTAGTTGAAAGAATTGTCTAGCTAATGTAACAAACCTCAACAGCTTTTTTATTTTTTACCTCTTTTGTTAAGTTATAAAACTAGAGTTTTAGAAACCAGACACAGCTCCTACTGTGTGGTTAAAAAAAGGGGTACTGTAATACATGTAGCTTTGGGGAAAGACTCTTCTGGATACTTTTTATTGATCTAGATGCCATGAGAACAACTTCTGCTGATTTCTCCGAGGGACAGTTAAACTGACAGCCTGAGTGCAAAAGCAAACACCTTTTGTTGCAATTATTAGGATAGGAATTCTACACATTATTCTATGCAATATCTTCTTAGGAAAATCAATCTGGACAATTTCCAGTAGTGAAACTACTGTCCATGCAGTAGCCATGGATTTAGTTGTGGGAAGATGACAGGTTGTCCAATACTGGGATAAGATATGTTTTAGTCAAAAGGATATCAAAATTGTACCTGTTCATCACAGTAAATGAGTGGCTTGTTAACAAAATGTTGCTCCAGTTTGAGAAACCAGCTGTCAGAAAATTAGAACAGGACTCTGGAAGCTAAACTAGGCATACAAAATATGCACGTTATTTGTTCATGGACTTCTTGATTGCTTCCATGTCTCCTATTTCTAGTAATTTTGCCTAAACAATTTTAAAGGACTAGTTTTTTCTTTGGGGTTTTGTGGAGTTCTTGTTGTTGTTGGTTGAGAAAGGGGCTCTTCTGCAAGAAAAAAAGGAATGTTCTCCTCTGCATTTTACTTTGTAAGCACAGGGAAAACTAGTCTATGTAATTATGCTTGGTGACAGATTGTTCACATTCCTAGAAACAATGAAGTATCAAGATGCCAGTGAATCATTTTGAAGACGCAGAATGAGCATTTTTGTTAATAACCTGGATGTGGCCAGAGATAATTTCACATTGTAGAAAAACAGCAAGACTTCTCTTTCTGTTTCAGATCAAAATCATACTCCTAAGATTTACAGAAAAAAAAAAAAATCTTGCAGGAAAACTATTAAAATCTTCCATGTGGATGAATGATAATTTTAAGTGTTTGCTTCTGGAGTGTAGGTTAAACAGTGAGATTATTTCAAATTACAGTAGACGGCTTTTGGTAAGCAACTGGATTGAGTACCACATGCTTTTATTTGTTAGACTTTTTTTCAGTAATTTACTGTCATAATAAGTGAAATGAACTTTAAAACCATGTGTTAAATTTGCACTGAAAGGAGAAACACAGAGGAGAAGAATGAATATGCTCATACTCTGCGTACAAAACTCAAGAGTAAAAATGTAGTACAATGAGCAGTTAGACTGTGAATATTTTTCAGCATTTTCCGTGGTAAAAAGTCACACAGAGTGGACAAAAAGCTAATGGAAATAATGACACAGGAAAATGGAACAGGCAATTCATAAGAAACAAGACCAAATTAGTGTAAAATGATGAAAAGTATACTGTATTGAGGCATGACTTCCTGTTTTCTAAGATCTGTTTTCTCAGTGTAGTAATGATAAAAAAAACAAACAAAACAAAACCAAGGAAAAATTAGAAGGATCCAAAATCAGAATGGAGAATTTACTGAAGGCATGAGGAAAAAGATGAAGCAAACATAAATTTTCACTTGTTTCTGCTGAACAGTACAAAAAGTCTACAAAAAATCTGTGTATTTGCTATTAAAAAAAAAAAAAACCAAACAAAACCCAAACAACTTTCTGAAAGTAGGGAAGAGAAAAGCAGGATGAAAATGTGCAGGCACATAGCAGATAAGACATTGCCTTGTAAGATGGACAGATCTAAAACCTGCATTTGTGGCTACTTAGCAGGACTGAACACTGAAGTGAAGAACAGTCTGGTGTGTTCTTGGGGAGAAGCTGAAAGGGAGAAGAAGATTCTTTTTTCAGTGCTGAAAATATTCAAACCAATCATATGGTAAAATTGAAGTAAAGCATATGTAGCTTGGACTTAAAAAGAAAACAAAGCAACGGAAAACAAAACAAAACAAAGTGTGACCATAAAACACACTATTCCCCACAATTAATTCTTTAAAGATCCTATTTGGTAAGGAAATTCCATGAGTTAAGAGCTCATGCTTTGAAAGAATTGTGTGTATGTTCCTACATGGCAGCTAATGTTTCTTGTTAGCAAACTTTTCTTCCTCTGGAGAACAAAAAGAATCTTTACTCACCAATCATTGCACTTCAGTACATGATTTGTTACTTGTTTGCCTAAATTTAGTGATGCCTCTGAGTTTTCTGGGCAATAAATCATGCTCTGTCACAGAGGATGACTGCTTAGCCAGAAAAATTACTAGAAGCACAGGCTAATGACGATTGCATATTAAAAATATTAACCCTTATATATTCTACTGCTGACTCCCTGCAAGTAGAGTGGAAAAATTTCCAAAGAAAGGTATCTATGAATCACAGTGACATCTTAAATACTCTGCATTAAAAAACAGGGTAAAACCAGGTTTCTGTTAAAGACATTTTGTTTGTAGTTTTTATTCTTTCTTAAAAGAAAAAAAAATAAAATTTCTTCTTTGTGAAATAAGTATTTTCCAGTTCTTGTTCCAGAAAGAATAATCCTCTCTCTAGTCTTTCTGTTTTGGAAACCTCAAGGACTTTTCAGACACCTGAGAAACCAAATTTATACTTAATTAGGCTATTATACAACCACATTAATCTTCCTGCTGCTATAAAAAATGGTCAAGCTGCTACAGGTATCAGATACTGCAATGATACTGCACTTGCATCTTAAACAAAACAAAAAACCCCCACACAGTAAAGCATTTAATTAATCCTCAATATACTATGCTTGATATGTTGTGGGCTTTGTATAAAGTATTTTCATTTCTACTGTCTTTTCAGTTTCTGAGCATTGAAAAGATGATAGACAATGGAAAAAAACTAAGACCTTGTGCAAAGTCATCTACAGCATAACAAGCTTATTTACAGAAATGCAATGGTAAAGGACTGAATTTGGCATCTCTGTTTTATTGGGGTTTAAATTATTTTTAAAGGAAAATTGTGACATTAACAATACAACACATGATATCTGAATACTTGTATTGATGGTATGATCATCTGGTCAGCCTTGCATTCATTTGTCAGAGAAGAAAACAATAATAAAATGATATGCAAATTTATATAGGAGAAGCATGTAGAATTTGTTCAAGATTAACCCATGTAATTTTATCCCATAGGCAAATAAGAGAGGAGGAACAGTGAAATACAGGGTTCATTGAAGTATCAAACACAGTATTCAAGACAATGGAGTTAACTGCTCACTCTTCTTACTTGGCTCTGAAAAACATTATTTCCCTGCATACATCTTCTGTTGGAAAGTTCTTATGTTGTCAGCTATGTGAGGAAGAGTATTGGCAGGGAATGTGATCCCAATAGTGGGGCCCACAGTCACGGTCCCTACTGGGAAGGCAGACTCAGCGTAACGTTTTGGATCACTTCAATATACTGACTCAGCATCTCTGATATAAGTAATTTAAAGGAATAAATTTAGCATAACATCAGGTTTGAGTCTAAAATAAGAGACATCCTTCACAATGAGGCACATTTGACAGGTGGGTGTTAAGTGAACAGACTCACATACATGCCCAAAATCGCTGGTGTAAACATAAGTAATGCACATTCAGCATTCTTTCACTTAAGTAGAAGTAGTTTAAAGAAAATTGCTGTGTGAAGGAAAAAGCTTCTATAGAATGTCTTCCTGATAGTTGAATTTAAATTATTTGCTGCATGAATTAGGTATATTATGTGAAGCATAGAGGAGTGTCATATAAAAGTGGAGGGGTTCCTTAAACCCTTTATGTTTGATCAGTCTGCCAACGTCCTGGGAAAGCCAAGACCCTCGTGCCTGACCAGTCTGTCAGTGTCCTGTTATGGCGACTCCACTGTATTGGAGGGTAATTCAACTAACTTGCTTGGGGATACATGCCAACAGTATCAGAGTCAAATCCTTTGCTACAATTTAGAAAGAGAGATCTCCTCCTGGATCTCCCCACTTTTGTCAAGTATGTTATCCACTGTTGGGAACTGATAGTGTCCTTGAGGGACTAACACTAAACAGTTTATGGAGTAACACACTTGATTAACAGGCACACTGATACCAGAAAATTATGATAGATTAAGGTTTGAAGATTGCTGGTGATAGTAACTGACTGCAAAAATGAATTTGCAGCAACATAAAAAGCTCTAATCAACAACTAAATAGTCATTTAATGTGCATAAAATTCTTACCATTGGGTGTCCCTATGGGAGAGAAAAACAGGTTCAGCCCTTCAACTGATCCCACAAGTTACAATGGAGTCTTCTCTAATGTCTACCCATTCTTAACTCACTTTTACACTATTTCTTTACATTTAGGTGAAGCTTGAGTGACTCTATTCATACATGGTTTTTTTTACTGATTGGTGTAAAATTGTCTCACTTCGCTCTTAAATGTATAGTCATTAAAAACTAGAGCACTAGCTCAGTGAGGGGTGGTCGTACCTTGGGGGTGGGTTACTTTGGGATGCAGGTGTGCATTAGTATTACAATTAGCTTACTATGAACCAAGTTCATCCAAAGGAAGCAATTTCACCTCAGTCACTGGTTCAACAGCAAGACATCTTCTCCTCTCTCCCTCAGTGAACAGCTGCCATGTGGTCTACTCCATAATGTTTCACAACACACACAGCCTGCAACCTTAAGCACATGCTAAGATGGACAAAACAGAGGGTGGAGCAGAGTGAAGACACCACGGCCAGGCTTTTTTGTAATCCTTGTAAGGTTGGGAAGTTGACAGTACCATATAATGAATAAACCACATGAATGCATGCCAACTGCATTTCATTCAGGAAGTAGTAATTGCATTTCATCCTACAGTTTCCCTACTGTTATAACTTCTGTTAAAATGTGAATATAACTTTAGTTTTCTCTAATTTCACCCCCAGTTATCTTCCCATGGATGATATTGTTTTTTCTAAATGGAAAGAAAAAGGCTGTTATTAAACTGCAGGTGTTAGGTATTTTTACACAAATATAGGGTGAAGCCTAGCCCTTCTGTGATATTCTTCAAGGAAATATTCAGATGAATATTCCGATGTCTGTTAAGATCCTATTACTGAGACATGCCTGTGCTAGAATTAAGGTGCAAATGAGACCATATGCCAAAGTCAATAATACAGATTTTATTTATCAACAAATTTGAGGTAGAGCGATAAAGAGTAAAAGAAGAGAGAGACAGAGAGATCAAGCAGAAGATAGCCACGATCTGTGGATCCAGTGGCAGCCTGTTGATCCTTTCACCCTGGTCTTCACAGTCGTGGGGGTCCCAAGGTCGTACAAATATTTTAATTCTTTATAGATTTTAGCAAACAAAGGAATTAATGTTTATTGGCTCCACAGTTCTCTTATTGGTTAAATTAATCCCTCGCTTCTAATGTTAATTAGTCCTATGCTCAGTCTTTCTCTTCTTTTGAGTCAGTGTGTTTCTTGAGGCAGTGGACTGTGAGTCGGTGGTCGGAATCTCCCCCTGCCAAAATTGCCTTTTACCCAGTTCGGTTGCTGAGTTAGCTTTCCTTGTGGTCCATAAATTCTGCATTCTTTGTGTCCATTATCAGTGATCCATTCTTCTCCCCCAGCTATGTTAACTTTCCCCTAGGTCTGAGATAACACCAAGACAACAGTACCACCTTTATCTTATCTCAAGTTCTCAGCTGTGGTGCCTTATCTTATAGTCCAAGTTCCAGGTATCCAGGGAGGCATATTCGGAGGAGATTCCTTTGTTGTTGTTAGACTCAGATACCATCTGTCCCATAACTTGGGGTGATCTTTGACCAGTGATATGTGTATGAGCAGTTGCTTCTTTACACAGTTTTCCACAGTGGGAATTTTTGACTGGATGCACTACCCAGGGTGTGCTAAGCAGATTTTGCCTCTGCCAGGTCTGGAGTTAGAAACATCCTGACATCCCTTCTGTGCTTATCTCATGGCAAAGTCCTTCTGTGGCCTTAACAGTATTTGAGACAGGCAACTGTGCTCTTTAAATCCTTGCAAAACCAAAGCTTCCACAGTTATACTTTACCAGTCTGCATGCAGCCATGTCATTATCCTCTCTCCTGAAAAATTTGCAAGCTCACCTTCAACCCTACTGAAATTAACATGATGCAGACTTGATGCTGTCACAGATAGATATTGTAACAACATACTTTCTTGAGTCTGTGCTTCCAAGAGTAACCACTAATAAAACTGCATTGGTACACTTTGTTATATTATTAATAACAATATGAGGCAAAATTTACCGTTTTTCCCTAACTCTAATCTTTTGCAACTGCAGGCTTACTTGTTCCAAATAGAAAAAGTTAATGCTTACTTTACAATTTGCATTGTTAATTAGAAGAACATCTGTAGAGAAGATATTTCAAAACTGCTTCCTTCCTTTCTCTAAGGTAATCACAATAATTCTTTTTAAAACATCAGTAAATTTACAGAGAGGACAACTATATGATTAGTATTTAGAAACATTTGTACCTCTTACTTAAAATCAAGGAAAGATTCATTGGTGACATGAAGGTCAAAGTTGGCTTCAGTAAGGAGTTCTGGATCTTGTGAGGTCCAAGAAGAGCAAACAGCAAGATCATAACGGGACTTCAGGAGAGGAGGGATCCAATCAGAAGAGGAGGGATCTCTTCCTCTTCACGAATTCTCTTGAAAGAGTCTCATGGGATAAGACCTTGGTATAGAGTGGGGCCTAAGAAATCCACTGACATTAGAGGATCACCTCCTCCAAAGTCAGTAGTATTCCATCTAAAAGAGCAAAAATTTGGGGGAAAAAAAAAAAAAGTAAAAAAAGTCAGGAGGCCTTTTGGACAAGGAGATACTGGAAAAAATCAAATATAGAAAAGGAATTTTACAGAAGGTGGAAGGAAGGACAAGCAACCTGGGAAAAATACAGAGATACTGTCAGAGCATGCTTTCTTAACCAGAGACGTGTAACTGAATCTGGCCAGGGATGTCACAGGCAGCAAGAATTGTTTCTATAAGTGCACAGTTGACACAAGGAAGACTAAGAGAAAAGTGTGGCTGCTGCTGAATGGAAAAAGTGACACAGGACATGAAAAAGGCTGAAATACCTTTGCCTCAGTCTTTGCTAACAAGATCAGTCTTCAGGAATCCCAGGTACCTGACACCAAAGGAAAAGTCTGGAAGACATTACTTTGGTGGAAAAGGATCAGGTTACATAATATTTATGCAAAATGGCTATGCAATCCATAATCCCTGATGGAATACACCCACAAGTACTGATGGAGCTGACCGATGTCACTGCGAGGCCAGTTTTGATAATCTCTGAATGATCATGGCAATTCGGAGAAGTGCCTGAAGATTGAAGGAAATCAAATACCACTTCTGTTCTAAGAAATGGTAAGAAAGAAGTCCCAAGGAACTCCAAGTTAATCAACCTTACCTTGATTCCCAGGATGGCGATTGACCAACTAATCTTAGAAAACATTTCCATGCACAAGAAGACAGGCAGCAGGAATACTCAGGGTGAATTCACCAAAGCAAAATCATGCCTGAGCAGCCTGATAGTTTTCTGTGATGAAATGACTGACTTGGCAGTTGAAGGGAAAGCAGTGAATATTGTCTACCTTGACATCACTAAGGCTTTTGACACTGTCTCCCCTAAGTTCCTCATAGACAAAGTGTTGATGAACAGGACGGATGAGGAGTGAGCTGCATTTAAAACTGGCTGAAAGGCTGGGCCCAGAGGGTGGTGTTCAGTGACACAAAGTCTAGTCGGAGGTCGGCAGCTAGCCAGGGATTAATAATGGGTTGGATCCCATTCAATGTCTTTGTTAAAGATTTGCATGATAGGACAGAGTGTGCCCTCAGCATGCTTGCTGATGACACAAAACTTAGAGGAGTGGCTGATATGCCTGAGGGTTGTGCTGCCATCCAGAGTGACCTTCATAGGTTGGAGAAATGGACTGACAGGAACATAATGAAGTTCAACAAGCAGAAGTTGAACAGGGAAAAGTTCAAAGTCCTACACCTGGAGAGGAACAACCCCAGGCACCAGTACATCCTGAGCGCCACCCAGAGGGAATGCTGCACGACAGAAAAGGACCTGGGTTTCCAGTTTGTCACCAAGTTGAACATGAAACACCAATGCACCCTTGCTTTGAAGTAAGGATATGGTATCTTAGGCTGCATTAGACAGAGCAGGTCAAGGGAGATGGTCCTTTGCCTCTATTCGGCACTAGTCAAGCCACTCCTGGGGTACTGTGTGCAGTTCTGGGATCTCCAGTACAAGACAAACATGGTCCTATTAGAGAGAGTCCAGCAAAGGGTCATGAAGATGATAAAGGGACTGGAGCCTTCCCTCCTCTGAGGAAGGTCTGAGATAGCTGAGACTGTTCAACCTAGAGATGGTTAATTTAGCTGAATTTTTAAAAAACTTAATGCACAAACAAACTTGGATTTTAAAGCAGATGACCAATGTAATTTAAAGTTTCTTTATCACTCTTAAAACAGCTGCAAGTTTGGCCTGAAATTAACGCCGAGTTCACTGCAGTTTTCAGTTTTTTTAGCTCTTGCTCTCCCTGGTGGATCTGCTTAACATAGCGACACTAATGCCTTCATAAATCTAGATTTTATTGTAAGGAAAGGTTAATTAGCACATTTTCTTCACCTCCAGTAAAAGTCTATATTTATGACAGTGATGTTTTTAAGTTAAAAGAAAATTCAGCTACAATGAACCAGCCCCCCAGCTAAAAGAACTTAGATGTAAAACTTATAACTTAAAGTTTAAAAGACACGTATAAATTGCTATTTATATTTACTGGAACAATTTGGCAAATTAAGGGGAGAATCTGAAAACAATTATCATTAAAGCAAATTATTTTCTTTCCTATAATAACTACTGAAAAAATAAAGGAAAAAATTATCAGAGAAGAAATTAGATTTGTAGGTGCTTTTTTCTTAGTGATTAGAGCATTATTATCTATAGGTTCTGCGATCCTATGAGGCTTTTTCCAATGCTCTGGGAAGAGAGGACACTTTTTTTTCTAAGGCTTGTGAATCAGGAACAAAACCCATATACAGAGAGTGCTTTTGAATTTTTGTGTTTCTGTACTTGGACAACAGCTGACTCAGGGTCTCAGATTTTTTTTACAACAGCTGATACACAAAGCAACAGATCTTAAATTAGAATACCTAATACCTCTAGCAGAATACCTTTTATCATTCTAGTGTTTATGTATGTTTCATTAAATTTTTTCACCACGTCTCACCTGGAACACTGATTGCTGTTATACAATAATGCTACAATTTTTTTTTTTTGAGCCTGTTTTCCTAATAGTGACAACACTGAATTCCTGTTTTGCTATGATGGACGATACTACTCATTTCACAAAGAATTGTGCTATCATACCTTTACACAGAGAAGCATGACCTTCCATTATTTACTGTTTTGCTTAGCTAATCATCTTAGATTCCCAGTGATTCAGAGCCGGAAGGGATCCACAAGGATCATCAAGTCCCACTCTTGAGCAAATGGCCATACAGTGATTGAACCCACAACCTTGGTGTTATTAGCACCATTAGCACCATGCTTTAACCAACTGAGCTGATCTCAGGGTCACATCACTGAAGACATGCCTGTCTGAAAAGCAGGAATCCCATCAACAAATGGCATGGGCTTAGACGAAAAAGCAGGCTTTTTTAAAAAACACTATAAATTTGTATGGCTTGAGAGCAAGGAGGAAGTGTCAGAGGAAATAAAATTTGATAAGACACATTTTTTAAACCATTTTGGTTCTGGGGTGGTATGACTAATAGAGGTTATCAGTTTACAGCTGAGTCCATCAGAGATAATTCCGTGTTAATATTTCACTGTTAAACACGACACTAAATAATTTTATGAGCTTTTGAGACCATTCCTATAGTTACACTCTGCCACCAAAGGAGAAATTTTTTGCAGTCTCCAACACAGTAGTATATGCAATCAATAAATACCTACCTGGAGATTCGTCTAACTTTTTCATATTTCAGATCTTAGGTGAATAAAAATTTCAAATCAGATAACTTTCTTGAGATCTTTTCAGTGTGTTTTGTTTCATTTCATTCCTGAAATTCTATAGAAGTAAAGGTTATTTTTCTAGACAATGATTTATGCAGTATTTCTGCTTCTGACAGCCATAGGTGAAATTAAAAGTGAAATAATTATAGGAAGAAAACCAAAATGCAATAGAAAATAATCATTGCTTTATCATTGAAGGGCACTATTTTAAATTAAGTATTTTATTTTTTTTAATTAATTTATTTAAATACAGATCCTTTTTGATAGACCATTAAGGAATCTTCAACATCATAGTCTGAAAGGACACTTAGGATTTTCCACAATCTCTAACAAGGCTGGCAATCCCTCACTCACCCATTTCTACTCTTTCCTTATTTTCTGAATATAATACATATATTTAGATATTGGACCGCTTGCATTGACATTATTAATTCAGCTCCCTTCAGAGAAAACATATTTCTAGTTTTAAGGCTTTCATATATATTACATTTTAAATGCAATCTAGTAGCAATTTATAATTCCTTCTAAAACAAGAAAAAAACAACTTAACTTTGCGTTGGGGAACACATTAATACTTTGAAGAAACTTCTTAAGAAAAACCTTAGAATAATTAAATTGTCAACAGCTAATAGCATCAAAACCAGGTTTTTCTGTTCACCATAATTGCCTCAGCAGGAAAAAAACTATCAGTATTGCTTTCTGAAGTTCAATGCAGTTTCCATTCAGTGCACTCTTACTTTGATTTTCTAATATATTACTTTGAAACCTATGAGCTGAGACACTCATTGCTTTTGACTACAAATGGCTGCAAAATTGATGGGAAAGCTGATTTAGACAGCACACTCAATAAAAAGTCCCTTTTAAGATGTTTTAGTGACAAAATCTTAGTGACCAAGGATCATGCATCTTTCTTGCATAATAAAAAAATAGAATTCTATTTTGCGGTTTTCACTTCCCACGGAGACAGAAGTAGACTTGGAGATTATAGTCACATCTCCAACATGATTATATTCACTTTAAAACCTGTACTACACAGGTATGCAGAAATATATCTCAGAATTATTTAAATACTTATCATAAAGGTGTTTGTGTATGTTGGAACAGAGTGAAAAAAAGGCAAACAGAAAAATTACATACGAGAAACTAAGGGAATAAAAATGCAGAGGCACTTTCTGCATATAAACCATGAACATACCAAAGAAAGAATGGCAAGAGACTCTAACTAATAAACAAATATTTATATATTATTCCAAAGAAATATTTATATATTATTCCATTTATGTATTTTTAATCAGCTAAAGCAATCAGGATGTTAATAGATATAAGGAACCCTGAATTTACCATAGAGGGTGATCTGCAAAACTTACTGAAATTGGATTTACCTAGCTTGTTTGTAGAGAGACTCTGTAGAAATATTGAATCTATGTCTGAATTCATCCCGTGAATAATCACACTTTTCTCCACTTGGAAAATGTTTAAATTGTTTTTCAAATACAGAACTGAATAAACATAGCTTATGAACAATATTTTAGAAAAGAAAGGGCTTATTACCAAGAATATTTCCATTGTCATTACAACTGGAGTATTGTATATATAAAAAAGAAATGGCATATTTAGTTCAGAAATTAAGAACATCATCTGGACTCTTTCCATTCACTGGAAGAGTAGACTGAAAGATTTAATACCTGTACAAGTAAAAGGAAATCAAAGGAATATTCCAAAATTTTCGTCACTCAAAACATCCTCTGGAATATGAGGTTTTTCAACCTTTTTGTTCGCCTCTTGAAAGACTCTTACAGAAGGCAGAATGCTGATGTAGAGAGATAAAATCTTTGCTTATATGTTTTAATAAAAAAATTACAGAGTCTATGTTTAGGAAGAGTTGTGCATTTTTTTCACTTATTTTCAATTTATTAGAACCAATTTGGATGATTTGCTGATAGTATGTCTTATATTCATTGCCTTGCAATAAGGGGAAAGAGTTTTAAAGAAAAAAAAAAAGAAGGCTGAACAGTTAGTTGCAAACGTTTAAAGTTTATTTACTTATTTTTTACCTTCAATGTTTATCCTTTGAAAATAAGTATAACCTGTTCTTGCAAAAATACTTTTTTTGGTTCTGACAGAATTAAGACTCTGTGTCAGTTAGATTTATACTGATAGGCTGAACAGGACCTTTTACTGCATTCTATCTCTACTACCTATTTAAGCACAAACTTACAGAGTGGCAGAGTGTAAGTTTTAGTGTCGTAATAAATATTATAAACATAGATATCCTGTTGAAATACTAAAATATATATACATATATCATTTATAATTGCGAGCGACCCTAGTCTTAGCTTTTCACTCATATATGTACACAAAATTTGCAGAACTTTAAGATTATATATTTTATTCTGCAGTTAAATTTAATTTTCAATGAATCACCAGCTATACAAAGTCTCAACGTAATCAGTGAAGAATGTCTAATTATCTAGATTTTGGTCTAAATATTGGTGAGTCTCTTCCTGGGAAATGCTGAGAGCTACTTGCCTTTTTGCATTGGCTACATTGTGGATTTTCTGAGTCTCAACCCTTGCATAATATAGTATCTTTAAAAGGATTATAGGGTATAGGTAAAACTAAGGGTCTGAGTCTTACTCATACAACTAGGTGAGTTAAGACATATTATTTTATTCCAACAAATAAAACAATCAGCTATAAAACAATGTGACTTGTACTGATTCACAAAATTTGTTTTTTATAAACAAATATATTAGTTGTAAATGATTGTTAAAACTGAGTTCAAAAGCCTTTGTCATATGCCACCAAAAAAAATATACACTGTGATTTATTTTTGTAATTTTGTGGTGGGGATAAGAATCTTTTTTTAAAAAATCTCACAATATTATCACCTTTGTATTAATTGTATTAATTTACTGGATTTTGGGTTTTCTCAAACATTATTATGTGCACCAATAACACACAAAACACAGCATTTGGACTACTGAAATTCACTGGCCTTATATGTCAAACCTATAAAGCAATTTTGTAATTGCTGCATTTATTGCAAAAAAACACCCCAAAATGTATTGCAGAAATATTTTATTATTTGTCTCCTATCTGATTCTGCCCATTAAGCAATTTTTTTGAATATCCGTTATAAACCATAATACTTAACGGCAGTATTGAGAAGGATCATTACAAAATTATGCTAGAGGATGGATTTGCATCAAAGAGTTAATCTATTAACAAAAGATAATACAATTCTTCAAATCCAGCCAGATGGCCTATGATCCATTTTATCTTTCAGCCCCAGAATTAAAAATTGTCGTATGCTGCTTAGGCTTTGTTTAATTTTACTGTTCATATTCCACTTCTTTATATCTCTTCTAAGGTTTGGTTGGGGTTTTTTTCTTCATAAAAAGAAGCGTTTTTCGCAAAACACGACAAAATACAACAGAAAGCCAACTGAAATTTCCGCTATATATAGAAACAGGTTATAAGACAAGTATTTCTGGATACGTGGGTAAGATATAGGTAAGAGGAAAAACATTTTCAATGTGACAGTTATAACTCAGAAAAGGTTAAGTAGAGACGTTATGGAGTTTATCCTCGGCGATACTCAAAATCCAACCAGCACAGCCCTGAGCAGCCTGCTCTAGATGACCCTGATTGGAGCAGGGGTTGGACTAGCAGATGTCCATATATCTCTTCCAAACAAAATTGTCCTGACTCAATATCCATGGAAGTCTCTGCTTTGGAAGCCTGTAATAACACAAAATATCTTAACTGAGGATGTAGCTTTACCAAGAATTTCCCATAGAGATCTTGGAAAATGGTATTGAAAGCAGCGTTCAAATTAGCATGAAATTTGAAGCTGTAGCAAACATTAGCAAATATTCAACTATATTCAAAAGCTTTTAGGTTGTTTGTGTAATTGGGACAACAGAGGGTAAATGCAGTTCAGTGTAAAAAAAAATAAATACTTAGTTTGACAACAAGCTGCTAACGCTCAGCAATTTTTATGAAATGAAACAGTCATTGAGCATAGTGATCTGAAAAAGAGTTTAAGTTGCTATTCTGAAAAGAAAAAAAAACAGACTCAAACATTCTGGAAGTGACGAAGTGTGGGAAACATACTGTGTTTACAATCACCTGGTTTTATTAACAGGGAAATACTGATTTTACCCTGTAAGCTTTCCAATTTTGCAAAGTAGACTTAGTGTCTTAATGTTAATATGCCAAATTAAAAGTTAATGTTAATGTCATTACTTATATGATGCTCTTGCAGTCTCTCATTTATCTCGTAATGACTCATTGGCTTTTCTTTACTACACTGTGATTAGACAGGGAAGTGTCATGAAAAGAAATGATAGTAAACAAGACACCAAGTATAGATATTGGGGTTTTTTTGCCCAGAGACTCCAAGGAAGTCAGAAACCCAAAGTCTTACACAACTGGTAGAATTTCTTCCTCTCTATCTTATGCATTGTACCCAAAATTGTGTACATATGCACGAGCATGCATACATATGTGCATATATATATACAGATACATGTTATTTTGGTTTTTATTACTTATTACCATGTCCTAGAAAAGCAATTTTCTAGGAATGTTCGTTGCAAAAAATAATAGTAGACCTCAGCATCAATGTCAGAATCCAATAGTCTCTGACCAAGTCCTTTTAAGTACTTTGCACGTGGAAGGTGTATTACTTAATACAAAATTCTTTTATTTTAAGGGTAGCTCATGTTACATGGTATTTCTGACTTAGCAGAGTGACACAAAACATATTTCATTACACAATAAAATATATGTTACACTTAGCAAGAGGCAACTATTGCAATACACAGTTCAACCACCATACCGGTGGGATTCCCATTACTGGTCTTCGTGATGTGCTCACTCTCACAGTGCTGTGCATCCCAAATCACCAAGAGGGAACACATGGGCTGAAATCAGCTCAAGCCCCTTGCTCTCATCAAAGCTCTTATCCTAATTGTGTAGTATTTATACCCTGTGTTGAGCTGAGACATGTATATACATCTTCTCTATGTTGATCTGCTAAGTAGGGGAGACATTCACACTCTCTTGAGTGTAAATGAACAGTGAATGAACTCAGGGAGAAACATTTACAGAGGCAATTGATACACCCTAAAACAAAAGCCACCCTCAGCCCGTTGATGCACTGGCACAGGCTGTTGTCGTTGAACATAGAATGCTGTCACTGATTTTGGCAACAATATATCTGCCTTTTTCAGACTGAAATTTGTAAACCCTTCATAATGTAATGTAGACAATTAATGTAACCTAGAAGAGTTTTTCCAAGCAGACGGCTGGGCTGACAACTTGAAAAATCTTCAAGAGGAAGAAACTGTTATCCTCTAATTGGAAACAGAGTATAGCTTTGTTCTGCCCTGATATCTTCAGGATCCACAGGCATACATTGTCAGAAAACTTCTTGGTTCTATGGATAGTTCAGCTGTAAAAAAAAAAAAAGTATAGGCCATTACAAACAATCATACAAATGAATAAGCTACGCAGCATGTCAGCCCAGAGGCCCATCAGTCCAGCATTCTGTCTTAAACAGTAGCTAAAAGGAGATTACTGTGAAGCAGCATAGTAATAAGACCCACATGCAATGATATTTTCCCAGACTATTCTGCAAGCCTCCAGCAATCTGAAAATTCACAGGCCTGAAGTTATATTTTTATTTTCTAATGGCCATCAAGGGAATTATTTCCTCCATAAATTTGTAATAACCATAATGTCTTGTGACAAGGAGATCTGCACCTTAATTTAACACAGTGAGACTCTACTAAAAAGGCAGTTGGACTGATTTCTGCTATTTTTTTTAATAGTCAATAGCTAGATCTGTGCTAGTATGTATTACTACTCCCAATGCAGACTTCTATCCTATTCTATAGATTCTTAATGAATTCATTCAATGTAACTCTTCTTAGATATCTTTCACACTTCTTGTAAGAAAAATGTTTTGAAAATTACTAGCTACATTTGTGCAGATGATATAACTGATATGCTGTGATGGATTTTCAGAAGAGCTGGTTTAACTTAACAACAAGGAAGTGATTCTTAAATCCAGATGATTTTTTTTTGGTCACACTACATGAGATGGAAACTTATTTTAAACTATTCAATGAAAAATGAAAAGAGAATAAAGAATGCCTTCTACAACGCAGTTCTTATTTTCTTTATAGCTCACGCTGTCAGCAATGTTCAAATAAGAATAAAAGATTCTCTTCGGCTTGTAATGGAGCTGTTTGTCATTTCTTTTTTTCTGATGTTATTTTCAATATAACTTTCAAGTATACAAGTAGCTACCACAAGGTTAATCATTGTATTGCGCTCAGGCAGCTTGTTTGATGTTGCTCTTTTTCATAAGCTACCTATATGATTTAGAAGTTTAATTCCCACTCACATTAAGTGAAACAGTCCTGTGAAAGAAGACAACGAGATGGTTGTCATGCCCACAAAAAAAGGTAATTTTTCAAAATTCTATGCATAACAGTTACAATTCTTTTCTTGTGCATATGAAGTATTTTTTTTCTTATAGGCAATTACTATTTAATTATTAATATAAAATAGAAAATATCTAGAAGGAGAAACTAAGATAGATGTAGCCCATAGCTGTAACCTGATGAGTTTGGCAATACCTGGGTCACATGGACCGAGGTTAAAGTTTCTACTTTGATTATGGAGACAAGGTTTAAATCTGAGGCTATGGCTGTGATCTGCTATGCCTATATTTTATATTGCAGAATAAAACAAAGGCAGGCATTAATCTGTGGTTCCAGACATAAATGACATAGATAAACTCAAGTTTAGACTAGGTAGAACTCTAGTCTTTTAACCAGTTGGAGGCATCCGTAATATATTGGTGTTAGTCCAAATTTCATCTCAGTTCATGCAGTGCTGATACCCTGGCTCTTGAAACATTGTCCTTTGACCAAGATCATTGTCATAGACAAATTGCCAACACCCTGCCTCTGGACATCCTGACCCTTTACTGATAGCCGCAGTATGGGCAGGATGCCATCCACATTATCCATGTGAGGTGTGATACTCTCAAATCACTCTGGTGGAGTCAAAAGGCTGTGCAACTCTTATGTGTATTCAAAAGGCATTTGCATATTTGGCTGTGGCTGCCAGGTTACCAAGATACTAAGTGCCCCTGGCACTCCGGCAGAGCCCTAGCATCACTTATGATCCTGTATTTGCTATCAGCGATTGGGTCAGTTGTATGGGCATGTCGTTGCTCATCTTTCTCACTGCCCCAAAAAACTTTTTTTTTTTTCACATGTTGTCAGACTCCCTTACTGTTCAGATCAGAAGCACCTAGTCATAACTCCTATTTCTAAAGTTTTTCATGCCAAAATGTCTGAAATGGGATGATTCTGTTGTATGCATTAAGCAATTCTTCTAAAGAAGAGGGCATATGTTGTATGTCTTAGGGCATGACTCCAGAGCATGTGAGAGTGTGTGAGAGTACAAAGTGTTAAGAAATTAATGTTAGAGGAGTATGTAGAGATGAGGGGGTCAGTCCTGTTGAAGAGGCATCCTGTTGCCTTTTGGAAGCTGTAACTGAAGGGAACTGGTCTCCAAGCTATGCCCAATTATTTTCTTGGAAAAAAACCCGAAAGGGGTTGAAGCAATTAATCAGTGTGGAAGATCTGCATACAGTGCCTGACTTCATTCACTGATGCTCTTTTTCTTGCTCAGATCCAGTTCTAATGTTTGATGGTGTCACCAAGACAAGTGAATGGTTTAGTCTCACCAAAAGGACATTTCCTGTTCTCCTCATAACCTCTTTACTCCTCTACTTTCCATGAAGTTCCTTCTCTCAGGCAACTCCACACCTCAGGTTTACTTTCTTATACGTCTTACTGAACTTCCAAAGGAACATCAACAGTTTTGATTCGGTTCAGTAGGTTTTGCTGCTTTCCAGATTGGTTATGTTGATTAAGCAGAGAGATATTACTGCAAAAACCACTTTGAAACACTTTTTTTTTTTCCACCAGGATGAATTTTTTATGGGTTCCTTTGAAAAAAAAAGGAGTTGTCTGAGTTGCCCAGAAAAAATGAAAATTACTCTGCATATTGCTTGTCCCTTGAATTTTAGGAATAGAATATAGGTGTGGAAAAGATAAATGACTTGACTTACACCCCAGCTGCAGTTCATTGATTTCCTTTTTAGTCTAAAAATTAACCTTCGAAGATACCGCACTGTACTACAGCTTAGGAGAAAGTCCCCTGTTGTAGGGATGTGGCTGTCAACATAAGGAGAGCAGTGAAAATGGTTAAGTCATTAAGAGTGAATACTGTGTGTATGTGTGAGAAACAAAAGAAATTCACTTCTAACTACAAAAACCGAAAACCAGCTAACAAATGTTTCTCCATTCATTAAGAATTTATTTAAATACTTCTATCCAGCTTAGAATGAAAGAATAGTTAAACAATACATGGTCAACATTCACTGACTATAAAGAGAACTCTTCCTTCATTAATTATAGCTTTAAAGGATAAATGAAATAGCAAATGAAATAAATGAAACAGAAATTTCTGTAAATTTTCCATAACTTAAAAGAAAAATATTGTTATTTTATGTCTGTGACAATATATTTTTTATAAAATACATTTTAGGATTTTAACTTTCTGCAACATCTCCGTAAAGTTAGTTCAATTTTTAATTTTCAAAAATTTTGCATGAAAGGAGAACATGGTACTAATATTTTTAGCAAGGCATTAAGGATTTACATCAACATAGGAGTAAGGATTATGAAATACTAATTATAATTAAGACTTATTAAGCATTCCAAGCACCACTAATATTTCTAGCACATAAGCCAAACTCTACTGATGTTAATTACATTAATCATCTCATTATCTTCTCTGGAACCGACATAAATGAGTTAGACAATTAAGGTGGTTCCTTTTTTCACAGATATATCTGTACAACATACAGATTAGTACTGATGGGTGTATTGAAATAAAATCCCATTACTCTTCCAAATAATTTAATTTTATTTTTGTATGGAGAAAGAGCAAATAAAATATTTCCACTGTATACAGAATATAATTGTCTGTTTAAATTAACATTTAGAAATTCTGGTTTACTGGGGGTTCTGTTTCTCACTTTTTTCCTTTCCTTAAAAAAAAAATACAGGCAAAAATCTTTGTAATGAAATTTTCCACATGAACTTGTAAATCCTTAATTTATTGTGCAACACCCTGAAAAATTTATAAGGGAAAGAAGAGTACTGCCCTACACAGCCATGAGGAAAAAAAAACCAATCCCACACCATAAAATATAAAGATATTGGTGGTGAAACCACCAGCGATCATTCAACCCATCAAAGTCTTTTTTAGCATTGCATGTATGTTAGGATGCCATCTAATTTTTGCAAATGTTTTAATCCTTTTTGATTCAACAGTTATGCTTTATAGGTGATTCCACATGTTCATGAGTCTCTGCATGATCAAATGCTTCTTGACATCTGCTCTTTCTTTTTTGTCTCCTTTTCCCCTCCTCCCCTGCCTTGCACAAATCTGACCCACTGGGGATTTTTTCACTATGAAGCTGAGAATACAGTAACTTGTGTTTTAAGTGCGAGGAGCTTTTTTTTTAAATATACCTTTGAAATACTTATCACATCTTTCCCTTCCCTTGTTAAAAAATCCCCAAACAAACAAAAAGAAACACCCACCCAAGCTGTTATTATTATTAGATTAGAGGGAGGGAATGCTTCAGAGAGACTTCAAAAGAAATATTATCAATTTACTAGCAACTTTGTCTGAGGTGTGATATTCATACGTGTAAAAGAAATTCCAAAAATCTGTGAAAGGTTGTATAACAGGAGCAGGTTCCAAGGAAAGACTGTGCTGATGATATTTGTTGTAGTACCTGACTTCAACTGATTTAAAGAGAAATAAATGATATATTATAGGTCACTGACTTTTCGCATCCATCCTTTAGAGGGAAAAAAAAAAAAAAGAAAAAATAGAATGGGAGTTTTCTAACAATATTCAAATTTTCCAATGAGTACTGGTTTATTTCGAACCTTGAGCCCCATATAGTCTAACATGAAAAAAACAGCAAAAGAAATATTCCAATAAAATAAAAAATGTAAGGCTTCTCTTTGCTAATTTGTAATTCAACTAGAAATATTTTTAGAAAAAATATCCAAGCTTGTCTGGCAGTAGTTGTCCACCTGATTATTTCTGCTGTTGATTTATCACCTCAATAGGGGTAATTTTTCTCTTTTCTTCTACTTTAAACTGTTTTCTCTTATCACTTGTTCATTTTCCATATATATTATATATTCCTATATATCTGAATTTCAATTTATTCTTTAACTTTTTTGGTTACTCTGCTATAATTGAATGTTATGTTTCAAACATTTTCTTTTTGTAATGCAGTTACTAGAAATGGCCATGTCATTCTGTTATTACTTCCACCCATGAATAGTGAAGTACCCTCCTCATTGCTCAGTACTATTGTTTTCATCCAGTCTTTAAGCTTTATAAAAATCACACTGGCTTAGTCACTTTTATTTCATTCAGATTTTATTGATTTCTTTGTCTTTTTCAGACAGTTATAGAAAATGTAGGATATGTTTCTTTTCCTTTTTGAAATTTAAAAGCCCATGGAAAACTTCTGCTGCTGAAATTATTATTTCTCTTCAGAAGGAAAAAAGGTTACTCTTACAGTGTGCATATTTCAGTTCTCTTGCTTCTAACAGCTAATATTGCAACATAAATGCAACCTTTGAATTATAGTATATTCTTAATGTGTTTGAGAAAAGTCCCTTTGAAGTCTGATGAAAAGAGTACAGGGAGAACCTTTTATAATCTTTCTTATATGGACTTCTCTTTTAATAATTGATTCTTGTTCACAAAATGGAATCTTCTTGTTGCCATGGTTCATGCAGGTGTTGCTGTTAATTGGGTATCAGCCTTGCTGAAATTTAAAATTAGGTTTTACTCATGTTGTTTTCTGCAATGTTATTATACTGGAGGTTAACACAAATTTGAGGTCCAGAGCGTGCATCTGTCTGTCCTAGCACTATGCTGAAAAAAAGAAAGAAATCATAAGAAGGAGATATTTCTTAATTTTTGTAATTTTTTCAACTTAAAGGTATCAATATATGTATCTATTATCATATACATAAAATTATTGTGTTTCAGCTGTTATAGTTTAACAACAATCTTATAGAAAAAATGTAGAATTCTTGAAGTCTTTTGGTTTTTTTAGCTCCTACTAATTTAGGTGATTTTACCTTTACCTTTTACCTTTTTTCTTGTGACATTAGTCACTATTAATGAATATTTGAGCATCCAAAACCAAATATTTCCACTTCCTGAATATCTCATGAACTTAAACGAGACAAAGGAAACTCATTGTTAGATAGGAAAAAAAAATGAAATGCATGATGACGAAGAGCAGAGAAATGAAGATTAAACAAATGGTACAGATTAAAACACAAAAGCCTTTTGTTCAATAAATTCTGTAGCACTTAGTACACAGACCTAGTTTTATAAAGGGTATAAAGTAGCTGATAACACATTTTGTTTCCTCCCCAAAATGTGTATCCTTTACAAATTAGCTATGACCTACATTCTGTAACATCATCAACTTCTGGTACTTTGAGAACAATTTGGCCTTGTGTCTAATTGCTAAAGTATAGAGCAAGGAGCTTACTGAACAAGAGTGTTTACTGAACATATTTGATGTTTAAACCATTACTCTTTAGTTATGAAGTCACTAAAGAGTCAGTTCTGATGTTTTTGAAAATCAATCTGTAACTGATTTTCAGAAGCAAATCCTTTGACAGTTGCATTTGAAGACTTAGCTGTCATTCTCCCTGCCAGCATTTGGTCCAAAGTGCTGCAGAATACAGTGGTTCTGACAGAAACTTCAGTGGTGATTTCTTCACCACTTGTGGAAAAGCGGTCTTTGCTTGTTCTTCAGTGCTAAGATATTTGGGACTTTTTCCAAAGACATCATAACATGGTAAAGAAAAGCTGGTCAAATGAAATTTTCCATTGAAAAATCCCAAAAATATATCAGTGAGAAATATGTCTTTGGTTAAAAAAAAAAAAATTACCTATTACTAAGAAGCCACTTGTTTATTGCTATTCTTCCTAACTCATATTCATCTCACTTCATGTCATCCATTTCACTTAAGTTGAACACAATAATTCAATAATTACACAGTTAAATACCAAAATAATCCCTGCCAGTAATGAAGTCTGTTAATGTATCAGTAATTTTGTATTTTATACACCCTCAGTAAAGTGCATTGAGAGACAAGAAGTTAATCGCTTCATAAAATAAGCCGGTGGCACAGTGTTCCCAGACACTGGGACAGGCTGTTTACCTGGTTAGGCAGTGGGAACAATCCCAGGCACAGTCTGACTCTGCGTTGTCACACAGGTGAGAGTCTGGTCCCTGTTGGGTGGTTGTGGGTTCACTTATTCAGGGAGCAACAGAGTTCAACAGTATGGGCATGAACCTTTCTGTGGCACCTGGCTTCAGTGTCAGAAAATGCTCCTGGATGTGTTTAATGTATTAGCCCTGACAAGTATGATTAAGTACAAAAGAGTAGATGCATTTTATTCCTTGAAATGGGCTTTAAAGTTAGTTGAGTTTAATGGAAAAGAACCTTTTAAACTTACTGGCATGTAAAAAGGCACAGAGCAATTTCATCTAAATTTAG
Organism: Ptilonorhynchus violaceus; assembly: GCA_013397565.1. NCBI lineage: Eukaryota > Metazoa > Chordata > Aves > Passeriformes > Ptilonorhynchidae > Ptilonorhynchus > Ptilonorhynchus violaceus. The sequence continues at coordinate 1,427,611 of VZRJ01005582.1, forward strand.
ATCTCTACCAGCTGCCATCTAAGTTATCCTACGCTCTCATCATGGTCAAAGGAGAGGAACAAATATCTCCACATCTAATTTATGGTAGCTGTCTATCTTATAACAACTTGAAATTTCTTCTGTAGGTGTTTCTTTTCCTCTCACTGATTACAAAGTGATCCTTGTGCAGATTCTGAAGGTTAACTTTTAGACCTCTAAGCATTGCTTCAAAATTAATCCTAACCTGAATCAGATGTTAGCCTTTTAAAGGTAAAGTACTAGGAGTTTTTTTATCAGATGTGTCACAACACCATTCAGTTTCTGCTGTTTCCTGTAGTAGGAAGTGAAAGTTTGAAACTAGGTTGACTAAGCAATAGCTTTTAAAACTATTTAACTTAGAAGCATACTTATATCAAAGTTTATACTCTACCTTTTGTTTGCTTTTTTAAACATAGGTCTTGAATCAGGGATTTTGAGTAACTTAAAGGGCTATGTATAAAATATTTATCATCATTGTGATCATAAGAAATATTTGAACAAAATGACAGATGCTTACACAACTGACTTACCTGAAAATCTGCAGTACCACTGGAAATATTACTTGTCCCTACCTCTATATGCTGTGTAATCAAAAAAAAAATAAAAATTTTACTTTCCCCCAGTGTGGCTGTTTGACCTTGGTTGGATGCCAGGTACCCACCAAGCCATTTCATCACTCCCTTCCTCAGCAGGACGGGTGAAGAAAATAAGATGAAAAAACCCCTTGTGGGTCAAGTTAAAGGCAATTTACTAATGCAGAAGTGAAGGTAATGAGCCCCCAAACAAAGGAAAATAAAACCAAAAATTTTATTCTCTACTTCCCATCAGCAAGCAATGTCTGGCCACTCCCCGGGAAGCAGGGCTTCCGCACATGTAGTGGTTGCTCCAGAAGGCAAAATGCTGTAAATAACAAATGACGAATGCCCCTCTTCCCCGGCCTTTTTCCTCCTTTATCTTAGCTTTTATTGTTGGACAGATATCATATGACATGGAATATCCCTTTGGTCAGTTTGGGCCAGCTGTTTTGGTTATGTGCCCTCCCAAAGTCTTGCCCATGCAAAGCCTACCGTGGCGGGGTAGGAGGGTGGAATGTTGGGGAGACAGTGCTGATGCTGTGCCAGCCCTGCTCAGCAGGAGCCAAAACACTGTGGTGTTACCAACACCTGTCCAGCTACCAATGCAAAGCACAGAGCTGTGAGGGCTACTGTGGGGAAAATTAACTCCATCTCAGCTAGACACAACACATCCAGCTTTTATAAATATATAATAATAAATTAATAATAAAAATAAATTTAAATAACAAGCAAAAAATGCTGAAACTCTTCTGAAGTTTATGTTCTGTATTTATGTTCTGTAGGCATTCTATTCATGCTCCAAACTGATGAGAACTCTCAATTACTTTTGATAATCAGGCAGATGCACAGACACATGACATATCCACAGACAAATTTTGGGGCTTTATATTGCATATAGAAATTAATATTGAAGTTTGCTATGGATTTAAAAGAAGAAGAAGACCTTAGAGTCCTTACTAAAACTCTTCTTTCTAATAGGATTAATGAGTGCTGGACTTCATTAATTTTATGTATTTGTTCTGAATCAAGAGCTTTCCTTAAATTTTTAGCAATATAAAGCTAGTATGGGACCAGGCTCACAGTAGTCCTTAAGCTGGAAAATTTCTCTTTACCTCGTATTTCTTAGATTTTAGATCCATTGTATTTTACCTGTCCATTTTTTATTTTTTTTTTT